>CM048932.1:302500-690000 GCA_026686955.1 Epinephelus cyanopodus | reverse complement strand
AAAATACAGTGTTTCTGAAACCTCTTTGTTGATATAATCTGTGCAAATGTAATTTAGACAGATTTTTTTTCTACAAGCACAAATAAATTCTACACATTACAAACTATCTTCAGCAGAGTTTTTAACAAATTCAAAGGATGATTTACGAGCTCACATTTACTGCTCATCATTTAAAAAGCTCAAAATCTCAAACATTGTAAATAATATGACTACTAAATATTACGTTAAGACAACGAGACAAATATTTGTACCCAGGTTCACTGTAAACTGACTTCCTTAGCTCACTGATAAGAAGCAGAAAAACAACTTTATCTCAGTCTGAATTCTTTCGAAACACGTTAGTCTGGAGGTTTAACCTCATGTCCTCTCAAAGAGTCAATGATTTAAACTTAACTTTCAGCTCTGTCAGAGAAAAGTGCACTGAGTTCAGATTGTTTACTTAATGCATAGATATGCCAAATTGAAGTACTTCAAACACCCTACACACCCTGTACAAATTCTGCCACCTACAGAGTTTATAGGAATGTACTTTCTGGGTCAGAGTTAGGGGGCGCTTTCTTTCAATCACTGACTCATGACTTTTGTTCATTTGGCAGTTTCAAAGTATATCTAAATGTGCATTTTTGCATTTTCATGATTTAAGACTCAAGAATTATTTTTGGCTTATATAATTAAAATTGCTAACTGTTTTGGTTTTTAAATAAGCTGTCTATCTGTCCTAACTTATGTACAGTAACGTACCACATCATATCCAGTGGGTGCCCTGTTTCTTGAGGCTACTACACCGACTCCAGTGATTGGGTCCATGGGCATCTCTGGCAAAGCTTCAGAAAGGTCCCGAACCTCAGGCATCTTTGTAGCTTCTTCTGCAACATAAAGCAACATGACAGATGGGCAGTCAATGTAGTAGAAGGGTGAAACTACCTGGATCAAAGTCTGTTTAACTGAAATAAAGGTAAGCTAAAACCTGCATTTCCCTTGATGTACATTTCCTGTAGTCTAACTGGTGAGCTGATGGCAGTGCTGTTATTCTTGAGTTGCAATAAGATTTTGTAACACATACATACATACATACATATACAGTACAGGCCAAAAGTTTGGACACACCTTCTCATTCAATGCGTTTTCTTTATTTTCATGACTATTTACGTTGTAGATTCTCACTGAAGGCATCAAAACTATGAATGAACACATGTGGAGTTATGTACTTAACAAAAAAAGGTGAAATAACTGAAAACATGTTTTATATTCTATTTTCTTCAAAATAGCCACCCTTTGCTCTGATTACTGCTTTGCACACTCTTGGAACACTCTCGATGAGCTTCAAGAGGTAGTATGTATATATATATATATACATATATATATACACATATATATACACACATACATACATATATATATATACACACACACATATATATATATATACACACACACACACACACACACATATATATATATATATATCTATATATATATCTATATATATATATATATCTATATATATGTATGTATGTATGTATATGTATGTATGTATATGTATATATGTATGTATGTATGTATATATATACAGTCATGGAAAAAATTATTAGACCACCCTTGTTTTCTTCAATTTCTTGTTAATTTTAATGCCTGGCTCAACTAAAGGTACATTTGTTTGGACAATTATAATGATAACAACAAAAATAGCTCATGAGAGTTTAATTTAAGAACTAAGAACTATTCATTTTCCATGGTTTTCTTGATAATAACCAAAATTACTTAAATTCTTACATCAATAGCTATGGCATTGTACCGCCAAAAACACTACTTTTAAGCATTCCATGTTTTCTTTTCTGTTTGCTTTAAACACATACACAAGAGTTAATACTTGATTGCATAACCATTGTTTTTGATGACTGCAGCCATGCGTCTTGGCATGCTCTCCACCAGCTTCTGACATTGTTCTGCTGTCACAGCAGCCCATTCCTGTTGGACAAATTCAAACAAATTTTCTTTGTTTTTGGGCTTGTGGTTCTCCATTCTGAGTTTGATGATTTTCCACAGGTTTTCAATTGGATTAAGATCTGGTGATTGAGCAGGCCAAGGCATGGTGCGAATGTTGTGGTTCTCCATCCAGGCTTTAACTGACCTTGCCGTGTGGCAAGGGGCATTGTCTTGTTGGAAAATCCAGTCATTCGAGGCAGGAAAGAGTTTTCCAGCTGATGAAAGAAGACTGTTTTCAAGGGTAGTCCTGTACATGACCTGGTTCATTCGGCCTTCACACAATTGCATTTGCCCTGTTCCACTCAGACTGAAACAACCCCAGATCATGACTGATCCATCCCCATGTTTTACTGTAGGGGCAAGACAGTCTGGGTTGTAAGCTTCTCCAGGCTTCCTCCTAACCAGTAAGTTGGCTGGAGTGGGCATCAATTCAAAATTGGATTCATCACTGAAGAGAACCTTAGCCCAATCATCAACAGTCCAATCCTTGTGGTCTCGAGCAAAGAGTAACCGGGCCTTCCTCTGCCTTTCATTGATGAAGGGCTTCTTGCGTGCTCTGTGTGACTTCAAACTTCAAGCTTCAACAAGTCGGTTTCGAACTGTCCTTGCCGAACAAGTCACATTTCTCGACAGTGCCCACTCATTTTTAAGGTCCCTGGAGGTCTGACGACGATTCCTGACACAGGAACGGATGAGTGCACGGTCATCTCGTGGGGTAGAAAGACGTTTCCTGCCACGGCCAGGTAGCAATTTGGTAGTGCCATGTTCAGCTTGTTTTTTTTTTGTTGTAATGAACGGCTGTCTTGGAGATCTTCAGTTTTTTCGCTACCTGTCTCTCACTCATGCCAATTTCCAGCAGTGCCAAGATGGCTGCCTTTGTGGCTTCACATAATTCTTTTGTTTTAGGCATTATGTGAGAGCCGACAACTTCTGAGTTGTGCTACGGCTTGAATGTAAGCAGGAAACCACTCTAGGCCTTTGCATGTGCAGTGCTGCTTGTGACATGAAATGGCCTCTTATATACCCTGGGAATCAATTAAGCTTAAGAATGTCAAATAGGACATAAAGTATTATGTGACCAGCTGCATTTTTTGTTGTGTTCATTGTATTATACGTTTAGTGGTACCAGATATTAGAATGAACAAGAAATTGAAGACAACAAGGGTGGTCTAATAATTTTTTCCATGACTGTATATATACACACACACACACACACACACACACACATATATACACATATATATATATATATATATATATATATATATATATGTTTATGTCTGTTAATAATTCCTGTTTATTTAACTATATATTTGTAAATACTATTGTTTATATTCCTTATATTTTCACATATCTTTCCTCTCTTGCAAGGAGCACCTGTAACATAAATAATTTCCCCTCGGGGATCAATAAAGTATTTCTAATTCTGATTCACGTTTTTTACTAATATTGGCAGCTGATACCGATCCGAATATTGGACTGGGACATCCCTAGCCAGAACCTTAAGAGTGCTAGACCAGCCAACCCTAGACACTTTTTTGTGAACCATTTTGGCGACCTAGATGCCTTAGAAGTAGAGGTGTAACGGTATGAAAATTTTATATTACGGTTTTGGGACCAAAATTATCACGGTTATCATTATTATCGCGGTATTGCTGAAATTAATACGATACGATATGACTATGGGTTCAGTGACAACTAAGAATTCTTTATAAAAATTAAAAAAAAACAAAAAACGAGTCCAAACCATTTTCTGGAAGCCCTCTTTAGTGACTAAATACACGGGAATCATGTGTAGCAACATGGTACGTTATAGTGTTTGTAATGTCTTTGTGCAATGCAATGCAATGCAAGTTGCTACCAGCAGCATGTCTCCCTCGCTCAAGAGGATGTTTGTGATTGGCTGGTTTTGCTGTCGATCCAAGGCAAGCAGGAAATGAGGTTTGTGATTGGCTGGCCTTAGCTGTACATTGCGGGCAAGCGTAAAAAGGATGTTTGTGATTGGCTGAGCTGTACATGTAGGTCAAGCTGGGGAAACTCATGGGGAAATTATATCATCAATATCATTGCCTTTTGGGATATTAATATCTTGCATGTTCATATCTCGGTATAGATACGATAATGACATATCGTTCAGCCCTTGTTGAAACGTCTTCAAAATGTTCAAAAACTACTTATACACTCACTGAAATCATTTAACCAAGTTTTATTTTGAAAAACAAATAAAATAAAGAGCACATTGTACTTTCTGTCTAACAGAAAGTCTAGCATGTTTGATTTTCTTTATGTCGTTCACAATTACTCCCATCACAGCTGTCACTTTGACCAACAGAAACACAGTTAGCCTCTGCCATAGACAAGTGTACGGCAACACCCCAGCCTTTTTAATATTTCCTCTACGAGTGTTACCACACAAAGTAAAAGGGAAAAATAATGGTGTGAAACAGCAGAGGCACTTTGTCAACCTGCTGAGTACTGGCAGGGCCGTCGCAACTGGACAGGCAACAACGACAACACGTTGGAATCCCCCCTAATGGGACCCCCTACTAGCTGCTGCTTGCGAGTGGCTAAGTAGGGTGACCAGACGTCTTGCACTGTGCGGGACTGCACAGCATTTGTGTCTCTTTTCACGCGTCATGCAAATAGAGTCCATGTCCCGCATGATTGGTTGCCACCCGCAATAGCACTGTTGGAGAACCGTAGTACTACGGTACCTCATGGTACCACTGCTGTGGCATAAGTTCAAAGTCCAAGAAGGTGAGCATAAGCAAAACAAATCATTCAACATGCTATACAAGTACAGATTTCAACCAGCAGCAGAAACAAAAGGCGAATCTTGCCAGTTGTGGGTTGAACGGGGGTCACAGACACCGTATTACTGTCAAATACGCCAAGCTGCCTCTTGCCTAGGGACTAGAGTGTTTTGAAACAGCCCTGACTACTGGCATTGGCATCAAGCTAGCAAACAATGTTGTTTCTTCATAATGGAGACAGCCATAAAGTAAGAAAATTAAAAAACAGTGGCAGGGCTTTTACTCACCATAACAGCAGAGGCTACCAGCTTCATTTGAAACAGACTACATTATAGATGGTCCGTTATTTATCATTCCCGTTGGCTTCATAAAGTAAATCGCGCCGTCATTTCAAACTCAACACTTCCTGAAATTGTTTAAAATTAAAAGCCCCTTGTAACCTCGGCTGAGAGAATCCCTCCATTATCTAAATAGTCTTTTATTGTGAAACATTTGCAGGAACTTGTTGTGGAGGAATCAGTGACTTGTATGTTAGCATACGGTACTTCAAATCTGCTGGCACTTTTTACGTTACTACAACAACATTTCGGCTGGTACATGAACAGACACAGTGACTGAAATGATAGTAAAAGTGATAAAAATAGGACAAGAATAAGCCAATGACATCACACACGTCATGACAGACAACTGAGGGTGATTGGTGTGGATCATCATGTACTGTGTCATGTCTGTCGGCCAAGTAAGTCACGGCATGATTTTATGACTCCACAATCGTGTTAAGTGACATAGTGAGTAGTTCTGTAGTTCATAGTAGTTCTGGGTAGTGGTAGTAGGGGTAGTGGTCACGGAGATGGTTCATCAAATTTGAAGTGTTACCCCCCTTCACGGAGCCTTTTTTCTGCATTTTCTGCAGACAGGGTTACTATCTTCAATTAGTTTCCCCTCAGCATCCTTACAAATCCCAAAATACGTCCAGACTTTAGACTTTATCCTTTTAGAGGGGGAAAAAAATCTCTGGAGCACTGTCCGTGCGGGTGCCTTCCGGCATGTTTTCTGAGGCCAAACATTGCAAACTGTGCATCCGCTGCTTTTCCAGACAATGAGCAGTAACACCGTGAGTTTTTAAAAGTGTGGTAATCAAACATGGTTTTAATGATAATTATAATTTGAAAAAGTAATACTAACCATCAGGAATTTTACCGCAGTTCATCATTTTACCGGTAATCGTTACATCCCTATTCAGATGCTAATCACTGGTATTCACAGAGTGAGTTGCTGTACAGTTAATCATTTGCATACAATGCACCACTCAAAAAGACAAAAAAAAGTGAGGGATGCTTTTAGGGCTGGGGCAACGGGTCGACTACATAAATGCGTTGATGCCAATTATTTGAGTGGAAGCCTGGAAATGGCAGAAGAGAATTGTAAACATGCGACCATGTAGAGACAGAAATGACATAAGATAAATAACCTAAGCAGTGTTTCCGCTACATTCATTCAGCAGCGGCGTCACGCCGCTGCTAAATTATTGCCGCCGCTGCTGCTCCTTCAAAATATTTATTTTATATCCTGCCGAATATTGCAAAAAACCACACATTCGGTATTCGGTGGAATAAGTGAAAAGCAAGGCCAAATAATAGCGGCGTGGTTTGATAACGCAATCAAACAGCGTGCAGTGACGGAGTAAAATGTCGGCAGTGTGGTGATATTTCACTCCGTCCGTCACCGCACTCGCATTTGCAACTAAAAATAGTTTTGTGCGGGCAAAATAAATCATTCAGCACGCTGTGTGAGAGTACAGATTTCAACCAGCAGCAGAAATGAAACGGCGGTCACAGACACAGACAGGAATACATATTCCTGTCAAATACGGCAGCACATGGAGAAGTCCAGCTCCAGGTGAATAACTTGTTGTCATGACTGCCCAAAAGTACCTGTACAGCCGAGCCATGGCGGCACACAGTATGTAGTGTTATCAGAGGAGAAACGTGCCGTTCACATTACTCTATCTGTGGCAGGTAACGGCCCACAAACCTCACCGCACTTTAGGGACTGTTCTTTACTTATGAAGGGACTTGTCAGGGGAGGAGGGTGGCTGGTTTATTCTCATTTTATTCATTTATTTTATTTTGATCCCCCCTATGTATATCACTTATTGATGCTGTTTTTGAAGTATGAATAAGTCAATAAGTAATTTATTCCATTGAAATATCAGTGATGTATTATAGAAAAGTGATTTATCTATTTATAATAGCCTAATTTTTGCTTTGTTATCCTGATAATACTCAGAAGGAGGGTGTTCATTTGGAGGGGTAATGTCCGTTACCCCCTGCTGCTGAAAAAAAATCCTAGAGGAAACACTGATAAGGCTATTTAGATTGTTTAATATAAGGACAAGGGGTAGACCTGTTCTATAGGAAAGGTATCCTTAAATGACTTCTGTTGTGATCTGGCGCTATTTAGAAAATAAATTAAATTAACTTGGATGTTTGTAGCGTAGTGGATAGTGCCAGCACCCCATGTACACAGGCGATGCCCCGCTGCAGCAGTCGCAGGCTCGATTCCAGCTTGCAACCCTTTGCTGCATGTCATCCCCCCCACTCTCGCTCTCTCCCCATTTCACACTGTCCTGTCAATTAAAGGCAAAAAGCCCAAAAAAATCATCTTTAAAAAAAAAAAAATTAACTTGACCTTCAAGGCGGGTGCCACTGGGGGGCGGGGTGCCCCCCTAATATAATGGAAGGGGAAACACTAATGTTAATGTTAATAAGAAATGTTTTGGTATTGTTTAAATTGCCTCATTAATCAAATAATGGAAAAATAGTTGATAATCGAAAAAATAATTGTTATACTAATTGAAAAATTAATCGGTAGATTAATTGAAAAAATAATCACTAGATTAGTCGCTAGAAAAATAATAGTTTGGGACAGCCCTAGATGCCTTGATGTGAAAATTCTTGATTCCAATAAAAGATTGTTACAAAAATATCTGCAGGTGCCAGTACTATTAGTTAATTATTTTTTCAAAAAATTATTAACGTAACTGTAACATATACATTAATTTAATTACTGTATATTTTAGCAACCCTTTCCCTGAACTGGAGAATTTGTATTGTTTTCTTAAAGTACTTGACTCCTGAACTTAAAGTATTTATATGGATTTATTTCATCACTAGAGTAATATGCAGTTAAGATAATAACTGGCATATGTGGCTAGGAAAATAACTACTATAACTATTTACAGACTGTAATAGCAGCCACTAGTGTTGTCACTAGGGCTGTAGCTGATATCCGAGTATTCGAGTACTCGCTCGGCTTGGCCGGCATCCGAGTGTCATTTCACCTACTCGGATACCCCCCCCGCCGCTCCATCTGTCATGAGACAAACATGAATGAAGACGTGCAGTTTATTGTGTTTCACCGGCGACAAGCTGTCATTACGCGCGACAATTATGCACGGCTGCGCACTCTTTATAACTCACTGTGTGAACCTATGTTGCATAATAAAGATTTGCCCCCCTCAGTAACTTCATCCTGGCTCCTGAATTTTATGAATGGAGGGGAAAAGAGGAGACGCATTCCCCTGCAAAATGTATTTTATTGCAGTTATTTACCCGGTATTTGCAAAACAAAATCACTGAAGTTAAGGTTCTGTCACAAAACTATATTGTTACGGATCTTTGCACATGTTTAAGTGGGTGTATGGAAATCCTGGAGCTTTCTTAGTGGGTATACATGACGTGATGAATGTCTCGACCTGTCATTTCGGATGGATTTTGATTGGCTGTCAGTGTTTCTATCGTTCATCAAATTGCTCTGAAAGTGATCCAAACGATATCGTCCACCACTATCGTTGTCGTTATAGTTGTAGTGTGGACGCTGCCAAACACTTGAGTTTAGAATGATTTTTAAAACTGTATATTTATAGTTATATTTATAGTTATAGTTCTTGGTGTGGACGGCCCAGCCTATTAATGGGACAATTTAATTCCGTGGCATAATTCTTTTTTAATTTCTTTCTTTTTTTTTTTTTGGCTCTTTTAATTGCGAGTGATTTGAGGAAGGATCTATGAGGAAAAATATAACACTGTATGGACAACTGTTTCAGCTGTTTTATTAAAATAAAAAGTGTGTTATTATGAAAAAAGTGTGTTACTTAACTGTCCGATTTACGTGGCAGGCAGTTTCCCCTCTTAATTCTAAGTGATCTAACAGGACGGCTGTCTTCGGCTGCTCCGCTCTCCTCCCACATGCCGCTCTGCGCTCCTCGCCGCTCTCCTTCTACATGCGCTCCGCTCACCCCCCCCCCGTCGGTAAATGAGTACTCGAGTACTACTCGAATAGTGACCCCAAACACTCGGATAGTAAAATATGCCACTCGTTGCAGCCCTAGTTGTCACGATACCAAAATCTTTGTTTCGGTACCCATACCAATATGAATTTCGATACTTTTCGGTACTTTTCCTAAGGAAAAATCCTTTTGGCTACAAACCTTTAGAACATTAACAGTAGGGGTGTAACGGTACCGAAAAATCATGGTTCGAAAGTTCCTCGGTACGGACGTCACGGTTTGGTCGCTCAAATGTTTCACCAAGTTGGTGTTGTCTGGTGTTGCTCCCTTTGTGAGGCAGACTTTCTCTTGTTTTTTTTCATGTGCGGCAGCTGCGAATTAGGGGTGGGAATCGAGAACCGTTTCCGACTCAGAACCGGTTCCAACTGACCAATTCCATCGGAATTGTACGCCTCCAACATTATCGATTCTTCTTAACGATTCTCTCATTTCCCTGCCTGCAGGAGGTTTTCCAGTTTTCCTGAAATTTTGCGTCGCAGTACATTTGCGTCACACTCTCTGCGACGACTCAGACCTTCAACTGCGAGGCAGCATCATGGAGAGGAGGAAGCGATCTAAAGCCTGGCTGCATTTCACCAAACGAGATGAGAATTGTGCCGTGTGTAATCAGTTTAATGCTGTAATATCGTGTAGGGGTGCAAATACCAGCAACATGCTAAAACATTTGTCTACCCAACATGGAATTAAGTACCAAGAATGTCATGTGTTCGACCGCCTGAGTACGAGTGCTAATGCTGCTGCTGGTGAAACAAGCTCCACTGGGACCTCCGTTGACGACGGTAACGTTGACATTAAATATCCTGCATTAGCACACTGTCGCCTTGCAACTGCAAACAGCATGCACAGATTTTATTAATAAAGATGAGCTAAATAATAAATATATTCTGGTTTCATGCATTTTAGATCATGATGACGGGCACAGACAGGCTAATGATGACACCGATAGCTCTCAGGCAGCTGGACCCTCGACATCAGCGCGAGTGTCACCCGGCAGTGACCATGTTCGTGGTGAAAGGCTTACATCCTTTCTCCACTGTGGAACAAATCCATTTTCGGTAGGCGGTCTATGCAGGCTACAGCTAGTATGTAAGATGTTTATTACAGCCCATTTTAGCCCATACGGCGTATCTACAGTGAACTTTTAAAAGTAACGTCACAGCATGTGTTTTTCTGGTGGCTAATACATCATCAGAATTATGTTAAGTTACATGTTGTTGATTCTGTCCTAACCACTGTAGTATTTCATTTACAAGTGATTTTAGGGAGATGGCGAGGGTCTTAAATCCCAGATATAAACCCCCATCAAGGGAAGCTCTTACGAACCACCTGATCCCTGCCTGGTACCAGGTGGAAAAACAAAACTTAATCTCTGAACTCAGAGATGTGAAAAAGGCAGCCATCACAGCAGATGGATAGACCAACCTTGCCCAAGACCATTATGTAACAGTCACTGTACATTATACAAAGCAGGGAAAGATCTTAGGTAAAGTCCTAAGAACCAAGACAGTGTATGAAGCCCAGACAGGTGCTGTTGTGGCTGAGGAAATTGAAGAAATACTATAGGAATTCTGCATTAGTGAGAGGATTGTGGCAGCGACCGTGGATAATGCAGGAAATATGAACGTGGCAATGAAGAAGCTGCAGTTTGTCAAGACTGGCTGCTTCGCACACACTTTAAACCTCGCAGCCCAGAAGATCCACCAGTGCAACGCTGTCACCAATTGGGCAGCAAGGGCACATGCTGTGGTGAAGTGGATGAGGAAGTCTTCCATGGCCAAAACCATTCTCACAGAAAAGCAGCAACTCCTGAGTAAGTATCTATGCATAACTTTCACTAGATTCTAATAAGCACTTAACATATAGTGATCTACAACAAACGAAGTAATGATGGTTTATGATTATATGTTCATTGTTATGTGTGATATGCTTATGCAGATGCGCATCTGAAATTGTTTTTCAGACTTGCCCCAGCATTCACTGATTATTGATGTAAAAACACGGTGGAATTCTCTCTATCTGATGATTGAGAGATTCTTTGAGCAGTTCGCTGCCATTCAGGCTGCAGTGATGGACCCAAGGATAAAGAGGCAGTTTGAGAAGGAAAAGTAAGGGATAGATTCTGTAACTAACTTAAAATGGTCTTATTTTAAAACTGTGGATTATAAGACTGCAAGAGGACTTGTGTGTTTAGTGCTAATTGTTTGCTGTTTTAGACTGATGGAGAAATTGCAGTCCGACGACTTCAAGAAGGCAGAAGAGTTTGTCCAGCTGATGCGGGTGCTTTACACATCGACACACTGTGTCTCATGTGAGAAAAGTCCAACCAGTGGTTAAATTCTACCCATCTTAAAGAAGCTGGAGTGCCACTATTCCATTAAGGCAAGCGACTCTGCTTTTGCAAGAAATATAAAAGAGAAGATATGGACTGATCTCTCCGCTCGTTACCAGGTACCATGACTTACTGTATATTAATTTGTAGTTCATGAGCGTCAGATTTCAGACACTAGCAAAAGTGTCGCCAGGTTTTTGAACATGAATGTTTCTTGCTTTCTGAAATTAAGGATGATGAGATCCAGACCTTCCTGGAGGAGGCGACAGTGATGGACCCGAGGTTCAAGCTGAAAATGGATAATGATGATGCCATCTGGGACAGGCTGAGGACCTCTGCAGTAGCAGAGATGCTCACAGGAGCAGAAGAGGTATTTGAATCACAGTCTGTGGTACAGTTCCATTGTGATGCCTATATACTAGTTCCATGCATGTGACTCACACAGTGTGTTTATACTTAAGGTACCAGTGCCAGAAGACACACAGAGCCAGAGACAGTATGAGGACATGGAGGAAGAAGACCAAGAATAATCCATTCAGACCACGCACCTAAAACATAAGTTTATGGTCCTTTTAATTTCAGACTCTACCTGTAAAGCACCCCAAGACGGCCCTAGAGGAGCTGTTTGGAGAGGAGGAGCAAGACATGCAGCAAGTAGCACCCCAAGAGATCCAGAACATTGGTGAGCGTCTCAACTTAGAAATACGAATGTACAGAGGCCTTCCTGCTATTCCCATCTCAGCTGACCCTGTTCTGTGGTGGTGGCAGAAGAGGGATACTTTGCCACTTCTGTATGATGTGGCACAAAAGTATTTGTGCGCTCAGGCATCTTCTACTCCCTCAGAAAGGGTATTCTCCACAGCAGGAAATACCATTAGTGTGGAGCGCTCAAGAATCCTCACAGAAAAGGCAGATATGCTTGTATTCTTGCATAAGAATTGTTGATGTTCATTCATTGTACCCTGACAAGCTTACAGTAACATTATTTCCAGTTTTTAAAAATGTTATGTAGGCATAAATGCCTATTTATCCAAAATGGATGTAGGTATGTTCGCTGTTTCATTCACAGTTTCTATCCCTTTTTAGAAAAGGAGTGTTAAGCTATAATTTTAGTTTCATTTGGTTTAAGCTTACAGTAAGTTAAATCAACAATATGTGAATTTTAAAAAATGTTACTGTGGCATGTCAATTTTTCTAAAAAGGACTTGGGTATGTCCACTGTTACTTCATTTACAATATCCTTTTAAAGAAAAGGAGTGTTAAGCCGTAATTTAGCATGTTCAAATGTTAAATATTTATTTTTTATTGCTTATTGTATCAGTCTAATTTATTTCGACTGTATTTTCTTTCTACACTATATCTTGTCAAGGTGTTGTTCAGTATGTTTGATTTGAATATGTTCATGTTCAGTCTTGTGCAGACATAATTTTGGGAAAAAATAAAATGGTTGCTTTTGGCACAGAAGACTGTGTAGAACTCCTTTTTTGCCACTCAATGAACCACTCAGGAATCGATATGAGAATTGATAAGGAATTGGATTGATAGGCAGAATCGACAATGGCATTGATATTGATAAAAACTTATCAATTCCCACCCCTACTGCGAATGTTGATACAGGTGGTGTCATACACACCACCTGTGCAATCTGTGCTCCAATAGGAACAAGAAAGGCGTTTGTGTGCATAAATGAGTAAAATAAATTAATTAAATCAAGGCTCCAGACTAACTTTTTCCACTAGGAGCACCAGCGCTCCCTACTGAAAATTTTAGGAGCACCAGCACAAAATTTAGGAGCACTATCTATATCGACACAACATATTCATAATTTTGTCGAGATTTACTGCATTACTGATAATTTAGCAATAAACACAGACAGCCCTGCAGGGTTCAACGTTTCTATGTATCTACTGGCACCAGATGGGCTCTTTAGGACTAAGTACATACAGTAGATGTGTGCTCAGGAATGAGCAGGTAAAATGTCTGTCTAGCTTACATATGAGGTGTCTCAAGATTTAGGAAAATACAATTTTATTGAACATAATAAAAGTAAAAAGTCACTTGACATGCTGCTGTTTTGTGCTATGACCTATTTAAGTGCTGGAAGTTATTTACATGACAACGCCTGAACGCAACACAACACAAGCTCAGCACCGAGTGCGGTGCTGTTTGTCTGTGCGTAACAGCAGTCTGTTGTTATTTACACACTGTCCATAACCAAAGTGCAGGACGTAGGCTACAGCGCACGCTCCCCGACCAGATAGGCTACTGTGTGTGGAGTGGACTCCTTAGTTATTGTCCTTGGCAGGGCTCCAGACTAACTGGAGCACCAGAGCTCCTTACTTAAAATTTTAGGAGCACCAGCATAAAATTTAGGAGCACTATCTATATCGACACAACATATACATAATTTTGTTGAGATTAACTGCATTACTGATAATTTAGCAATGAACACAGACAACCCTGCAGGGTTCAACGCTAAGGTTTTTTTTTTCACTTGCCTGAAGTCAGTTTTTACTTGCCCTATAAAAATTGTTTAAGTGGCTATCAAATAGCAAAGACTGCAGTTATTTTTTATGTTATGTAATCTTTATTCACACTGTATCGTTCTCTCTCTATAATTTTGCGCCCTACTTGAGCCATGCCCACCTCTATTTATTTTTCACCCCTCTCTCCAGTTCCGCTGTATTAACACTGGGTTTAATATATTTTGCCTCCATCTCTCTGCTCTGCTCTACTCTACTTCAACGCTACTTGGCTCTCTCTCTACTCTACCAGTAGACTACCACATCCACCTGTTGCACAAAATGCACACAGCAGTGTTTCCCCTAGGATGAAGTTGTAGCAGCAGAGGTGAAGCACACACATGAAAAATAATTTTCACATGCATCAGGGCTCCAGACTGTGTCTAAATGGTCGCATTTCGCGACGTTTTTTGGAGGCTGTGCGACCTATTTTTTTAACTAGGAGCACCAGCGCGACTTACAAATCCAATTTTATAATTGTATTTCATGGAGGAGCGGAAGCAAGTGTCTGTGTCTGTGTGTGTGTGTGTGTGTGTGTGTGTGTGTGTGCGCCTGTCATATGTGTCTGGATGCGCACTGCGAGGCGGGGGGGGTGCCAGTAACCATAACAACGTGCCGCAGTTTTAGTACCTACGTGTGTACTGTACGCAGGGTTAGACAGAGAGGGGTCACAGAGCCGGTGTCGAGTAGAAAGTGCTGTGTCGTTTGACCATAAAGTGACGCTATGAAACGAACTATAGATTCGTTTTTCACAAGAAAAAATTATCCGGAAACTCCTGTCGGTCCTGTGCCAGTTTCCCAAACTTCCGACAACGATAGTTCAGAGGACGAGTCAGCAATGTCCCGCCCACAGCGCCCCATTGATATTATTTTGCGCGATGGACACTTCATATAATAACATAACAATATACTATTTATGGTGTTATGTCATCGTGTCATTTCTGTCTCTACATGGTCACGCATTAACAGTTCTCCTCTGCTCTCTGTATCGTGTTCCGCAGGTGAGCACGCTAGAGCGGCTCGGGCCGCATTTTCCTGACCAAACCTGACCCCGAGCCCGGTGCAGTTTGTCAGCTGACAAAATTATTGAAGTGGACACTGTGTAAATAACAACAGACTGCTGTTACACAAGGACAAACACGCTGCTCGCACAGCAGCGCAGCGCGGCACTCGGTGCTGAGCTTGTGTTGCGTTCAGGCATTGTCACGTAATTAACAACTTCCATCACTTAAATAGGTCATAGCACAAAACAGCAGCATGTCAAGTGACTTTTTACTTTTATTATGTTCAATAAAATTGTATTTTCCTTAATCTCTAGCAAAATATATTAAACCCAGTGTTAATAGAGCAGAACTGGAGAGAGGGGTGAAAAATAAATAGAGGTGGGCATGGCTTAAGTAGGCCGCAAAATTATAGAGGTAGAACGATGCAGTGTGAATAAAGATTACATAACATAAAAATCACTGCAGTCTTTGTTATTTGATAGCCACTTAAATTAAACAATTTTTATTGGACAAGTAAAAACTGACTTCAGGCAAGTGAAAAAAAACCTTAGCGTTGAACCCTGCAGGGCTGTCTGTGTTCATTGCTAAATTATCAGTAATGCAGTTAATCTGGTGCGCTGGTGCTCCTAGTGGAAAAATTTAGTCTGGAGCCCTGTGCATGAAACTTTTTTGTATGCTTGCAAAGCACAGCCTGCTGGGATGTTTCTGGCACCAGAAGGGCTCTTTAGGACTAAGTACAGTACATTTGTGCACAGTAATGAGCAGGCGAAATGTCTGTCTAGCTTACATATGAGGTGAAGATTTAGGAAAATACAATTTTATTGAACATAATAAAAGTCACTTGACATGCTGCTGTTTTGTGCTATGAGCTATTTAAGTGATGGAAGTTGTTATTTATGTGTCAACGCCTGAACGCAACACAAGCTCAGCATCGAGTGCCGCGCTGTGCTGCTGTGCGAGCAGCGTGTTTGTCCGTGCGTAACAGCAGTCTGTTGTTATTTACACACTTTCCATAACAATAACTTTGTCAGCTGACAAACTGCACCGGGCTCGGGTCAGGTTTGGTCAGGAAAATGCGGCCCGAGCCGCTCTAGCGTGCTCACTTGTGTGTGCCATGCGTGATACAGAGAGCAGAGGAGAACTGTTAACGCGTGACCATGTAGAGACAGAAATGACACAATGATATAACACCATAAATAGTATATTGTTATGTTATTATATGAAGTGTCCGTCGCGCAAAATAATATCAATGGGGGGCTGTGGGCAGGACATTGCTGACTCGTCCTCTCAACTATCGTAATGCAATTATTAAAAAAATAAAAAAGAAAGAAAAAGGGGGAGAGGGGTGGATTTGTAAGTCGTGCTGGTGCTCCTAGTTAAAAAACTACTCGCACGGCCTCCAAAAAAAAAAGGTCGCAAAATGAGACCAATTAGGCGCATTCTGGAGCCCTGCTTGGTGACTTTAACAAAGGTAATGTCACCCATGAACTTCCCAAATACAAACAATTTAAAAAATGTCTGACCAGAAAGAAGAATATCCTGGATCACTGTTACACAACTGTTAACAACACCTACCACGCCGGCCCCCTGTGCTGCACTAGGCCACTCTGACCACAACACTGTCACAACAAAGATGATGACAATGTAGCTGCAGAAATCTAACCAGCCCAAACAGACTATTTTGTGGCTTTCCTTCACACCACATGAATGACATTGTGTAACATCAGCAGGGCACACACACGCACGTGCAACTCACAGCTTGGGCGATGTGAGGAAGTGAAACATGGGTGGCTTCACCTTAATCATTCACACACACACACATCAAGACAGAGAAGGAGAAAGTTGTCAACTGTCCACGTTAAACTTAACTGCAGAGTAGAGGGCTGCATTGGAACTGGGTCCCACCGGGTCCAGCGGGACCCAACACAAATATTGCGGGAGCGGGCGGTTTGGACTTTACTGCAGGCGGAACCGGGCGGCTAAAAAAAACACTGCGGGATCTTGGTGCACATGCATAAGCGTTTCCACTCTATATTTATTCATAAATGGACAAATGTGCCCTGAACCAGCTTTCCTACCAATGTGGCGCTTGCTCCACCTATCTGTCTGTCTGTAAGCTCCATCTGTCATGAGACAAACATGAAAAAAGACGTGCAGTTTATTGTGTTATACCGGCGACGAGCTGTCATTACGCGTGACAATTACACACGGCTGCGCGCTCTTTATAACTCACTGTGAACCTATGTTGCATAATAAAGATTTGCCCTAGGGCTGGGCGGTATGACCCAAAATTCATATCACGGTATAAACTGAATCCATTCACGGTAACGGTATATATCGCGGTATAAATGTCGCGGTGTAAAACTTATAATGGAAGTAGGGCTGGGCAGTATGGCCTAAAATCATTATCACGGTATTATTTTGGGGGGATGCGGTGACGGTATGATATCGTGGTATTGTCTTCTCTCTTTTTTTTTTACACCTTAAATAAAACAATTTAAAAAGCCATACAAGTCTAGGATGGAAACTATTTACTGTCAGAAGTAAAACAGTTGCTAATCCATCTATTATTGTGTATAAAACGTTATACAGTATGTATAAACGTTAGAGGGAAGAGGAGGGCCGGGGGCTCCCGGGCCCCCTTCTCCCGCGGGCCTGGTTTTGGTGCGGTCAGCCAGGCCACCTCCATCACGTAGCGAGGAAGGTGCGTGAGACAGGCCAGCCGCCAGGCCCCATTCTGCCGCCGAGTACTGCGGTATGAAGGTAACGTTAATTACAAAAGCAGTGGCTCATGTTTACTGCGGTAAGTTACCGTCACCGCGAATACCAACCAGCCCTCGAGCACATGCTTTGTCTTGAGATGGTAAAATAAATTGCTTGTGTTACCTTTGTCTGCTGTCACTGTCACTCGACACTTCTTACAAATTATGTTTTTCTGCTCACAATCCGACCATTTAAAGCCGAACCAAGTCCAAATCACGGACGTAGTACCGTTTTTTTAACCGAGCTCCTTTTGCTCCGCTGTCTCTGTCATTTTCACACTGAGGCAGATGCAATGACGTCATCGACGATAGGACGGTAGAGCGCAAATCTCTACCGTGGGCCAAATTTATATCATTTCTACCGTCTACCGCGCAGCCCTAATTTGCCCCCTCATAATTTTTAACCGCCCTGTCAGTAACTACATCCTGGCGCCAGGCCTGTCTTAACCTCAATCACTGCGTGATTATATAAAGTTGGGAAAAAAAAAAAAAATACAGAGGAGGAGAACAGAAATGAAACCACCTTTATTTCATTAAAAACTAAATAAAAACAACGAAATAGGAGCACTATTCCTGACCAGTGCGTCAAAAGACATGCAGGCCGGGGAAACGAAACAAACAACCCCATGAATCTCTTTATTAATAGCTGCTAAAATGACGTGTTTTCTCCTGCGGGACGGGAGAAGACACAAAATCATCGATCTCTATTATTGTGCGGGCATAAATTCTCAGAGTTTTGCAGGTGCGGACGGGAGTGGACATACACATTGTGGGAGTGGGCAGGAGTGTAACACACGTGGCGGTTGCGGGCGGTAATGGTCAGAAATTCTGCGAGAGCGGGCAGGAGCGGGTTGAAGAAAACAGTCCCATGCAGGGCTCTACTGCAGATAGGGTTGGGATCTGGAACCAGTTCTTTTTTGGAACCGGGTCCAAAGTTCCGGTTCCATCACATTTGGAGTAATAGTAGTAGTCATGACCGAACGCGGAGCTAAACGCGGAGGACAGCGAAACAGATGTCAGACTTGGCGTTATCCTCCGAAGATGAGGCTATTGTTGACAGGAAAAGTTACTCAACGTCGGTTGTGTGGCGGTGGTTCGGTTCTCTCCAAAGTGACATGCAGCAAATTAAGCGGGTGTGCAAGGTATGTCGGTAGTCTGTGCCCTCAAAAACCGGCAACACAACAAATCTTTTTAACCATTTGAAGAAGTACCACCCGAGTGACTATACAGAAAGCATGAAAATGCGAGCAGAGTCTGCACAGCCTGTCACTGCTACTTACACACGTAGCATTAGCAGTGTAGCCACTATGAGCGGTGCAGCGGCAGCCCCCCAACCAAAGCAGAAATCAATGGTGTCATCTTTTGCTGCCATTGCGCCATATGAGCAACATTCCAAAAGGAGAAAAACAATCACACACGCCATTGCTTTTTGTCTAGCAAAAGACATGATGCCTTTAACCTCCAAAAATACTCAGGACTTTAAGGTAGCGCACTTTTGGTGTTATATTTTTCTACATTTGTTGCACTGTTGTTTGCTTTGTTATTTACTTCGTTTCTTAATAAAATGTTGAACTAACCTCTAGTTTCTTTAGTTCTAAGTACAGATACTTTAAAACTGGCAGTTTAAAAACAATAAAAAATATCGTGATAATAATCGAGATCGGATGATATGAAAAAATAAATCGTGATCATTTTTTTGCCATATCGCCCTAGCGTCATGTCAGTGTAGCGTTGTGGCGTATTCATTTGGGCTCTACTGACTGCGTACGGAAGCGACACATAGAGAAGCCAGCGGAGTTGTTTACTGTTTGCCAAGCCAAGAGGCTGCACGTAGGCTGCATGAAATGTTAAAGCATTTCCCATGTAAGTTATTACATATATTTGAGTTATCTACTCGCTTTCAAATGTCCGCCATGGACATTTACATAATGTCACAGATAAACATGGGTAAATGCATTAAAAAAAAAAAAAACATCGCATATCACCTCTGATAATGGTTTATTCATTTAAAAACACATTGTGCTTGTTTAGCACACTATTTCATGTAATTTTTATCTGCTGGAGGGTCGCGTGGGGGAGCGTAGCGCAACAAAAATAGATGAGTTGCATAAAATAGAGTTGTTGCGCGACAGATGGTGGTTGTCGCCCTGCTCCCGTTGCCGGTGCAGTCGCTGTAATTGATTAACGGGGGTGAGCTGCTATGGGACTCGCGCTGCAGTTAACACTACTAACAGCGTGAGTTAATGTCTCCGCACATGTTGAGCTTCCAGCTATGTTAATACAGACACAGACTAATATAACATGATGAGTTAAGACTTGTTCGGACCACTTTTAGACTAGTTTGCCCACATATTTGTACCGAGAGGTCTTTGGATCCGTTCTGCTCCGACAACTATTAAATATCTTTTACTTATTGGTAACCTTATTAAAACATACCACCACAGCAGTTAACTGTTTTTACACAATTTTTGAATGAAACAAATATATATAAAATCCTGCTTTTTCACATTGTTTGAATGAAAATAGAAATATAAAAGTGAAAAATAAAATCCTGCTGTTTTTTTTAACACATTTTTTGAATGAAAAATATAAATATACATTTCTGCTTTAACAGTTTTACTCAATTACAATAAAAAGTATAGTGCAGCTGGTCAGCTTTAAAGCCTGCTCAGATTCAGTTTTACTAGGAACTTACTTAGCTTTCCCACTTTGTTAAAGTGCAGTAAACAAAACATGCATTTATCTAAAGTGCAGCTTAAACAATTTTACTCAACTCCAATGGAGTTGGTTATCTTTTTAGCGCGATGCTCAGGGAAATGCTCTTTCTTTTTAAACTAAGATATCATAGTTTGCACCAGATTGCTTTTTCTAGTCGTGCCAGTTAACGTTCAAACTCGGGTGGTGTCGCTTTAGATGCGTTAGCATGTTAGGCGTGTTTCCAAGTACATACCCGACCGCTGTCGGCACACTGCTTTGTCTTGTCAACTTGTTTATTTCCATCTTCATATTTTACCCTGAAACCAAAGTGTTCCCAAACGGAGGACTTAAGGTTTGCAGGTGGGTCTTCAGGTTCATCAGGCTCACTTGCCATGTTGTCAAAATGCGAGAATGCGCTGCACAAAGTGAAAGTGGAGATTTACGGGACTCGGTCTGTCACTCAATTATGTCCGTCGGGGAACTAGATATTTTAAATGGTTCAGCTCACAAAAACGGAATTAAAATAAAACAAAATAAAAAAAAATAATAATATCCTGCGCCCAAGAATTCGGTACACGGTCGAAAGACGCGTACCGAACGGTTCGACACAAATACATGTAAAGTTACGGCCCTAAATATAATGTGTTTATGAGCAAGGTCGAACAGGTAGCGCCAAAAGCAGAAAAATCTATATGTGGCGGAGATAATTTATTTGTGGCGCACCGCCACAGATAAATGAATGTATGGGAAACACTGAAAGATACAATCGGCCAAAATCTGAATCGGCCATCCAAACACTGCAAATCGGAAATCAGGATTGGCCCAAAAAATTTTGATAGTCTAAAAAAATAGTCTGATTTATTTGACGGTATCAAATCACAACAAAAGCCCCTTTTACACTGCCAGATTTTCCATGAATGTTGAGCCGTTTTGCTGGCAAGTTGCGAGCATTTAGACACACAGAGCTGGATTGGCAAGTTGATCTGAGGTGCCCAATTTTCCCCCTCATAGGGTAGTCATTTTGGCGGAACCCTTTTAATTTTAAAAAGACAGAGGCAGCCTTTGGCAAGGGGAGGGGCTGTTGATGACTTGTGGGAGGAGCTGTTGATGACGCTGCACTTGTGACCCACTGGCGGTGGATAAACAGGAAACAGCTGATAGCAGGAATTAGCGAGCAGCTAGTAGCAAGAGGGAAACGCAAACCTGACAGACACTGTGAAGATGAGTAACTGGGGAAACAAAGAATTGCGCACCATCCTTGCCCTCGCAAATGAAGAGGCCATTAACCGTCAGATGACGGGAACAGTGAAGAACGGGCCGACTTACGAGAGAAACGCCAAAGAACTGACTACCTGCAGCATCACTATGGCTTAATAATCAACTCAGTCAATAAAAACAACCCGTCCTGTGTTATGCTGGGCTTACACCAAACGATTTTCACAGTCCCAGACTAAAAAGTGACAGTCTTGAGGAGTCTAACTGGAGTCTCGGCGCGCTCCCGTCATCTCGATCGTTAAGTTTAAGGTGGTAATCAGCAGTCAGCGACCGCGTTTCATACCAGTCTTTCCCTAGTCTTGGGCTTGCGATCATATCAAACGTGTTTAATATTATCGCCAGTCGCAGTGACGGAACACAATCAACAACCAATAGACTAGTCTGGGACTAAAAACTCTAAACACTAGTCTTTAGATGTGAGCTGATAGTCTTTTAGAGTCTTTTCTAAATCTTGTCAAAGTCTTCTGGTGTGTGGGTAGCATTAGGAATGTATGTCGCTGACAGAAAGAGAGAAAGACAAATAATAAAAAGAAGAGACAAAATCAGTGTCCACCTCACATATTTATTTCTCACAGTTGCGCACACGTTTGGCTGGCATGCAGAGGCACCGTCTGTGCGTCTGTGAGTCGCTTCAGCTGCTCAGGTAGAGAGGCTGTGTAGCCCGGTGTGTTTGTTCGCTGATTCGGTTCTGCAGGTTCTCTGCGGGGATCAAGCAGTTTGTCTCACTCGGAATAGATTGTGCTTTTTTTGGTTCATAGTGTTTTGATTGACGTGCGATTTATTCGGCTTCCCTTTCTTTCCCTCGCTCATGAGCACGTCATCAAAATGCGCTGTCGTCGCATTGTTCATGATGTACGACGTGGATTGCCAGGAAATATCCAATCTGTCTGTTTACATTACAGACCTATTGGCAGATATCTGATTCATATCCAATATATTTCCACATATGAAGGAGGCCTAAATCTGACCTGACAATATCTGATATCATCTGTTTTTTTACCTTTACACGTTCATGTTACAGATCCGATCTGTGCCACTTGAGAGGAAAAAATCGTAATTGGGTCACTTGAACCATGTAGTGTAAAGTAGGCCTATGTCATTCAAACATTCTTGTATGTCAAACATGGTATGCCCAACCCCTCCTTTACCCCGGAGATGTACTTCTCAACTCTGCATGAGTGTTGTCATGAATAAAAAGACCCAAAATGAACGCTGGAAGCAGATTACTGATTACTATAAGCAAATTATTTCAAAAGCATTTCTATGGGAATAATTCTGTTCCAAGCTTTTTGATCAATATACATGGTTGAATGCTATAACCTTGATCACTATAAGCAGTTTCCACTATATTAACCAGCTCCCATAGCCACATAAAAAAAGATCTCAAATAATTCTTTAAAAAAATTCCCATGTCTTTCTGTCATTTCCTGTTAATGATTAAAACTGATACAAATGTTGGCATTTGGAAAAACTGATTAAGTTGAATGAGTATGCAAAGTTAGTATGGCCAAGTGTGCAGTCTGGATGTTTCTCTGTAGTGACTTTAGCATGTTTCTGGTGAGTACATTTGGCATGTTTAACCTGATCTTCATTATTCAACATAAAGGAAATATCACCTGATTTTCTTTGTTTGTACTTGAAGTACATGCTACATTTATAACCAGTTTAAGCTTCTATACTGCAGCCAAAGGAAAGGGGTTAAAAGCATCATTAACCTTTTTTAATAAAGTGTTATGGGGGAAAAAACATTGTTCCGTGTTCTAAGTAGCCATATTCCGAATTCACGACAACGCCAGGACTGTGATCAATTTTTCTCAACTAACTCAAGCATCTCTGCTGAACAGAAAAGCATTAACAGCTGTGACAATCCTGTATACCAATGGAATTTGACATGTCCTCTTGTGCGTTTTACGGCACACACTGGTTCTGTAAAACAGCTAACGTTAACTTAGTTAACCATGTAGATAACCAACCAACTAATCAGCCCTATCTAACGTTACGTAACAACACAGACAGCACGCCATTTGATGGTAACCAGCTTGCTTTTGTCAACCTTGTTCTCTTGATATGGACCATGATTTAAACGATAGTCGAGATAGCTTAGCTTTGTGACAAAGCTAACAAGCTAGCCAGCTAGCGTTAGCACGCTAGTAGTAACCAAACACTCGCTGCGACAAATGGGCAATACTGCCAGGTGTTAACGTTGGCTGGGGTATTCCTGGCCTGCGTGTTGTGGAACGTTAAACCTTATCTGCAAGGCAATCTCAGTGTTCACCATACAGATCTAATTCAATAATTTAACCTTATCCCACCGGGCAAGAGAAAACGCAGCGTTAGGTGCCCGAAGACCGTATCTGCAGTGGTTGCTAATGTTAGCTAGTAAACTAGCTAGCTAACTGGCTGAGTATCGTTAGTCCACTTACCCAGCGAGGTTATCAGTTGAAAGCGGCCGGTCTCCGTGTATTATCCTCTGTCGCAAAGCTTTTCACAGCTTTGAGGAGAATCGCATCGTTACGAAATTGCTAACCAATCCAAAAAAAATAAGCTGCTTTGTGTACATTTGCATGTTGGTTCCCCTGCTAGCGGTTTCAGGGAGGTGCCATCGGTGGAGCTAAGGGGAACTATGAACCGTGAAATAATCACTGAAGCAACTGGCGGAGCTTTTCTCCTCCAACTCCCGCCCTGGTGCTTACGTACTAAACATCCATGTACTGACAACAATTACGACGATGCATTATCTTGTGTATTTAAACCTTTGTGTTGGTTGAGGACATGCGTTTGCATTCTTCCAGATCAATAGACACGTGGTATTGCAGGAGCATATCAAGCATGAATAACATGCAACATTTTTTAGATGCACAAGACTGGATAACCAACCAAGCAAAGAAGGCAACTGCCTGACCCTCAGGGGTCCCAAAGACTCCAGGTTTGCCATGTGGCAATTAATTTGTGGTAATTTGAACTGATTGTGATTACTGTATGCACTACTAAATGGCACAGTAACCTGGTTTGATGGGGGCCCCAAGACAAAACCTGCATTATCACCTGACTGTTAGACCCCATGTTGCCCTGAATGAAAATGTTGTTGAGAGGCTCTTATTGTTTCAGTATCGTGGTTGGATGTGCTACACTAAACAGGCTGTTGTGTTTCTTGCGTTAGCTGTCCAATAATGTCTGGCCTAATGCAGGATATTGCGCCTTGAACAACTTGCCCTGTGCAGTAGCCATGTACAAAAAGTTGTCGCCAAATTACTCTGAGAACTTTTTTCTTTTCTTTTTTTAAACAATTTTATAAATAGACATACAAAAAAAGAGGGGAAAAAACAAAGCACAACAGCCACTAAAACAGTAATAACAGTAGTAATGGGAACTGTTAAAGAGTAATTTTTTAAGTTAAGTTAAGTAAGAATCTCGGGGTGGCTTTTGATAGCCATTTCAAATTTGACAAACAGATCAGTGCTGTTGTCTTTTTCCAGCTACATCTTCTAGCCAAAACAAGCCCTATTTCTCAGCTGCAAACTTTGAAAGAGTGATTTATGCCTTCATAACCACCAGATTAGACTATTGTAACTCCCTTTATGTTGGCCTGGATCAGTCCTCCCTCAGCTGTCTACAGCTCGTCCAGAACGCTGCTGCTCGCCTCCTCACAGGAAAAAAAACAAACGTGACCACATCACGCCAGTTTTAGCCTCCCTCCACTGGCTCCCGGCCCGTTTTCATGTTGATTTTAAACTTCTTTTAATTGTTTTTAAAGCCCTCAACGGTCTGGCCCCTCTGTACCTCTCTGAGCTCCTTTTGCGCCACACCCCAACCAGAACCTTAAGGTCTTCGGACCAACTATTGTTGGTGGAGCCAAAAACCAAACTAAAGTCTTGAGGTGACAGAGCCTTTGCAGCGGCTGCTCCCAGGCTCTGGAACAGCCTCCCCCTTATTTAAATCCTCCCTAAAAACCTTTCTCTTCCACCTGGCGTATCATTCAGCCTGAGCACAATGATCTCAAGTTTTGTTTTGTTTTGTTTTAATTTGCTATTTTAATGTCTGCACTGTTTGCTCTGTTTTCTTATAGTTGTTTTCTACATCTATTCTATTTTATTATTTATGTTGTTTTAACTCTGTACCCACCTATGTGCAGCACTTTGGTCAACTGCCGTCGTTTTAAATGTGCTCTAGAAATAAATCCTGACTTGACTTGAAGTTTAGTATTTTCCGATCTTGATTGTGAAAGATTCTCTTAGTATGTGTTGTTCATACTCATTCTTGAGTATAAATGGACATTCTTGCTACATTTGAAGCAATACCCTCAAGGTGTTCCTGCGATATGATGTTCATGAGAATGGGACATCCGTATGGATGGACGAACAAGCCCGAAAACATAATGCCTCTTGGGCCGGTGGCATAATAATGGCACACAGTGCACAGAGAGTGACAGGTGAGGGGCTAGTAGGGGACCCACAGTTCATTCAGTAGGAGGCTCTCAGTATACAGGGTGTCTGGTTTGTTCCTCAATGTGGCAGTATATGTATTACTCTATATCTAAACCATGGTCTCCCAGTCTGGATTTTGTAATAAGATGTCTTTCTCACTATGTCATCACATACAGCACGTCATGCTAGGAAAATGATCAGTGCCTACAGTTTGCCTGAGGGTGGTGAGACTTTGACAGACCACTACAGTACAGGACAGTACAAACTGATGCTACTATACACCACATATGGATGTATTACAGAGCAATATAAAGTCAACAATTTTCTGTACATAAGTTTTATTCTGACTTCATTGACTGAAGCTGAAAACAAAGCAACATACATATAGCAATGCAATGTTAAGAAATAACTTAGCAAAAGAATTAGAGACTGATCATCACAACCCAGAGGTCATCTCTTTCACAGTTACAATACCAGAAATTTTGTCCACAAAATACATGCAATGTTCCTTAGAACACAATCTGTTTTTTTTTTCCAGGGGTATATAATTTGAACAGAAACATGATTAAATCTGACATATACAAAAACAATTCAAAGCAATACTTGTTGAAATACTTAATTAAAAAATGTGATATAATCTAATCATATAAAAATCGCTGCTAGCACTACAGCCAGCTAGATTATATTTGGATAAATGATAAAATAATTAATTCTAAAGGTTTGGTCTTTTGCTTCTTGAGCCAACACTTCAAAGAGAAATGTTGCTGCATCTGAACTAACAATGGCCGGCTTTTTGGTAAACTCACATGCTGACATGGCATATTCAGTATTTATTTGGGAGACAAATAATAGAGAAAATTGCATTTTTAAACCCACTTCTCTACCATAATAGCTATGGTTCACTTCAATAACAACAGACAGGTTAACCTGTTTGGATGACTCACTCAAAGATCCATCAGCATTGGCTGTAAAAACATCACATTCACTAAAACAACTGTATAGAGATAAGCTAATGAAAACAGAACAATGCAAAGCGTCACAGTTCTTCACTTTGATGCTTTGGAGAAAGTGCTTCTTTGCCCCATGATATACTTGCTGTTAATCAATCATTTGTGTGTGAATGATTGCTGTACACATGCATTCCTTTACAGTGTTATCTAACACAGCGGTTTCCCAACTGGTTCAGAGTTCTCCGTAATCATTAGTTCAAGTCTCACACTGTTTAATATATTCAGTGTCAGACTTGGGTTTGGCCATGTCATCATGGTAGTTTGCTGTCTCTGTTAAGTAGCTGTCTGTTATTCAGTCACTCAACAGCAGGAAACGGCACTTCAAAATAAAAGCTTGTGCCGTAAATTCACTGTACTTCAAAAAAAAGTGTGTCTTTTTACAAACTTAACATGTTTGAGGATATGAAGTAAGGCTACGACAGAAGGCTTTGTAGGGATATGAATAGAGCTTGTTGTCATTGTCTGCCATGATCTTAATACCAACTCTATTGTTATTGCCGAGTGTCTCCATTTTACTTTTGTCTTGTGCAAAATCAGAAGTCGGGGGTGGATGTTGCTACACAACCCAAAACAGCCCATCCTGTCTGTTTATTTTAGCCATAATTAATTCAATTTTGAGACAATGTATATCGGTGTATGTATCAAAATGTAGAATGTTCTATGTATCATGTCATACAGTATGCAATGTCATATAGAATAATATCCAGCCCGGCTCCTTGGAAATGCATAATAAAAGCTGATGAAAAAAAAGAAGCCATTATATCACAAACTTTTGATATCTTCCCCAGAGTCAAATGATAAGATCAAAAAAATATTTTTGTCCAGATCACCTGGATTGGCTGTTTAGCCTAGCTAGAGCACAAAGACTGGAAGCTGTGGGAAACTGCTATCCTTTATCAGGACTGATGCCAACAAGACACTTTTTTCTGAGAGCTTCTTTTAGGAAATAATCTTTTTTATTTTTCAATGATCTGAAGTTCTCAGATGTGAAATGTTTACACACAAGCTGCACAAAGTCTTCCAAAATTTCTGACCAAAGGAAACATGATTACAAATCTGACCAGACATTTAATGCCAGCTTTTTGTACTTAACATTTACCTATACTGAATACTGATAACATATTTTCACCAATTACAAAAAGTAAGGATGTTGAACACCCTGGCCTCTGCATAGCTCCTAGAAGTCCTGTCCTCTTAATGGTAACTGGTTAAATTGGTAACCAGCTTGTAGCTAACCTGTAAATGAGACCGATCTAGAGTTGCTTGAAGGCACCATTGACAGAGCAATAGGCTCACAGCTTCCCACGCTTCGAGGCTTTGTACAGTAACTTGAACACATCCTGGACATACAGTGCAGTTACAAAGAGTGTTGGACAGTGACAGTTCAACTCCAGCATAAAAGAACAATGAGCAACAACAAGGAGGTTAAAGTGCTCTTGGTTTTTAACGTAACATGTCACATCCACACTGGGTATAACCATACACAAACTGAAGTCTTAAGGCAAAACCCCCTATTTTGTTCAATCACTTAGATTTGATATAATGTATACAAAAGGCTTTAGATCAAACACACTTCACCTGATGATGTCTAGAAGGGCATGATTTCCACACAGAGGAGAGGTGTTGATAAAAATGTTAATACACTCATCTGACTTATCTTCAATAATGATTGGCTAAAAGGATACGTTTAAGTTCACATCCCACATCTGGACTTCAACAGAGCAAATCTTGATCACCTCTCTGATCACTGTCTGGTTTATCTTCTCCTGACTTACAGACACAAACTAGAATCTGCTCAGCCTGTGGTAAAGACTGTGAGGAGAGTTACAGGCCCGCTTTCACTGCACGCACGCGCGCGCGCGCGCGCGCACACACACACACACACACACACACACACACACACACACACACACACACACACACACACACACACACACGTGCGCTTTGATGTTGGAATTGGGTAGGGCCTACAATTGTGTCTACAATTTCTGTAAATCAGCGGGTTCTCAAGCTTGTATAACACCCACCCACCTTCCCAAATAAGTGATGAAAAAGAAACATAATATAACATAAAAGTGATACTGTAAGTTACCCGTAAAATATATTTCTTAGAGTGACTGGCCAGCTGTGTTGAGGTGAAAAAGGAGCTAGGGTTTGAATGTCTCTCTTTAGCTCTCTTGTTTTTTTTATTAATTGCATAACTATCTCTGTCACTTCTCACATGAACACTACAAATGTCTTCTGGGATACACTGTCTGAAAATCACTTTTCCTCCTTCCTCTGTCATGACCGGCTTTTCACGCTGCCTTTGAGTGTAGACTTGAGATTATAGGCTTTGATAAAGCCTGTAGTTAGGGTCGGCTCAGGCTTGCCTTGGACCAGTTCCTGGTTAGACTGATATAGCCCTTGCCTGCCAGGGGACCTGCTAAGATACACTGTATCTCTCCTTCTTTCTCTCCTTCTCTCAGATTCTAAAAGATTGGTTCTTCTACATTCTCTAACATTCATGTCCTATTACTGCATGTCACTAAGTTGGCTCCTTCTCCTGAGTCTTTGTGCTCCACTTTTTCGCTGGTTCCCCCGAATCGCCTGGATCGTGGGTCGTAGTTTCGCTGCTGCCATGGTCCTGCCTGATGCCTACTACTACTTCTATTATTACAAGTCGTACTTCTACTATTATACACATATGATTGTCACATACATATACTACCCTATATTAACACATTCATTTAATATATATATAGAGCCTTTTACTGTTAGTAAACAGTATGACGTTTTTTGGTGGGTGGGGCTTAGCTGGAGGCAAAACAATTCTCCACAGACATTAGCTAGCGCTAGCTAGCAAGTTCTATTGGCTTGTTTTTGACAATAAAGGAAGATGATATGAGTTTCTCTGAAGGAGTGTGTTTGGAAATACTCATATCGAGTGCCGGAGCGCAGTCTGGCTGTCAGACTGTACGTTCGGTCTCTCAGACCACCACACTCTACAAGTAGCAGAGCGCAATCTGGGCACTCCATCTGGGGAGACAGAGCAGCAGAGCAGCAGAGCACTGAGCGGAGTAAATGAGTGATTAACCATTCATTAAAGCATGTAGAAAAATAATGCTCCATTTCTTTAAAAAACAGGGCTCTCATTTTAGTGTAGAGCATCAGACTCAATTTACGAATGCACCATGTCAGGTCACTCACTCTCCGGGACCACGATTGTTACTTTAATAATAAAACACTGACCAACGGGACCAGGCTGGCCAACCTGTATACTCTCACTCAGTGGATGGATGATTTGACAGGATTGCTGAAGGTGGGATGGTCGGCTTTGTGGTCGATCACTATATGCCAATATTATAATGGAGGATGACACTTGAACAGTTTCCTCTGCTCTTTTTTTACAATCAAAGCTAAGATTAGCTAATGTGCTAAAAATCTAATATTCCTCTTAATATCTCCCCAATTTCTGATTAGCTGGACATGATAACCCTTAATACACATAACATTATTCATCCCTATGACAGTAAATACTTTCTCCCTAACCTGATACGAAGTGTGCACTGAACATGCGAGCATTTTTGATGATCACCTCTATCCAGTCCTTTCGTCTTATCACATTTAACCATAATTGTCTTTTTTTTTTGTTGATGGGCAGTAGCAGCTGGTATGTGATAAAATTTAAGTTACACAACAAGACCACATTTTAAGACTCCTATGTAGCCTATAGCCATGTGGTGGTGAGTTATGTTTTGCCTGCAGCTAGTACTGTGATGTCATTGTGTTGTCGATCCTAAAAGGGTCTACAGTGCCAAAATACTATTATTATATTATTATTAAAATGAATGTTATTTTAGCTATTGTCATTTGCCATGCATCTCTCTCTCTCTCTCTCTCTCTCTCTCTCTCTCTCTCTCTCTCTCTAAATCATCATTTTGTTGTATGGATTATTACACATTTATTATGTTGATCTTCTATCATTTTTCTACCATTCCACTTAAAGTTTTTTTCTGGGAGACAGAAGGATGTCTTATGTTGTAGCCCTCTGAGGCAAATTGTGATTTGTGATATTGGGCTTTATAAATAAAATTTAACTGAGTGTGGCCATTGGGCGCAGCTATGACCCCTTTTGCCTTTACACATGGTTGGACAAATTGTCATGAAAACTAGTTCTTCTCTGGCCCAACAACTTTTTTCACTGCCAGTGCTCCCATATCTAAGTGATTACCCTGGAGAACATTGTTGTAATAATAGATAGGACTGATGGGCAAACCTATATAGGAAAATACAGTCAAATACAAGTTGTAATAAAGCATAATTCTACTTTAAATTCAAGCTAACATTTTGCTTGTGAAGACAGTTTTTAACAGTGCCAATGCTGGTGGAGTCCCTTATTCCAGTGCTCTTCAGCTGGAGATCAGCAGTTCAAACTAAGTTTTAAGGTGGCTTCTCATGAACAAGTCTCTCTGAGCAGCAGCTTCCTGCAGCAGGTGGTGAATCAAAGATAATCATGGTACCATTTTCCTTTGATGGCCAGCTGTTAAAAAATAAACTCTTTTACAAATAAATACAGTATTTACACACACAATTGTTCAAAGATTGGTGCTTCATTGTAAATTGCTTTAGATTCACTCTCACAGCTGTCCCTGCATAACAATGTTTTCTGCATTATGGACTGTAATTATCAGCTTGTTCAGTACCATTTCCATGGTGTTTGACATATTTTGATTTGTTCTGTAGAAAATATTAATTGTTGCTATTTGTTAACCTTGTTATACACATCAAACACCTTTTACAGGAGGACTACCAACTGAGATAGTGAGGCGTAAACAAGTGAACCAATCCAGGGCTGCCTCTTCAATCGACCAACAGTTCAGGCTCTTAAAGCCAACTTCATGGTTACATTATTTTTACTGTACAACTAGAAATTCTCATTTTAAAACAAATTCAGTCCAGCTGTATTCACATTCACATTCATTCAGTCCACAGGGCTGGAGGTGATGAAAACTCATCGGCTGTCCTTTTGGTTGCAGTGTTGCTCATTAATGGTAATAATGAGACCTTCAGGCAGGGTCACATTTTCATGCTCACAACTCCAGATCTTTTCTCACAGATCCAAGTTCACAAGTGGATATGTGTATTGATGTTCTTGCCATACTCTTCCTCCAGTATGATGCTGAAATGCAGAAAAAAAATTGCAATAGCAGTTCCACATGGGTCAATCTCACCAAAGTCTTGAATTGGCTGGATTCTTCCAGAGTTAACATTATGTTAAGTCCTGGTGAAAGAGAAAGCAAGTGTGTTGGTATATGCAGTCCCACATCCAGTATTAAAGAGCTTCTTCTAAAGTGCTGGCTGCTTCTCGACTCTCCCATTTCAGTGGATATCTTCAAATTCCACTGCATTCCATTACTGAGTCTTATTTCCCAAACAAATGGATTTGGCACAATATGTCCCACTGGGTAAGGTCTGCTCTCATTCAAACGACATGAGGTTTGCTGGTAACTGTTGAAAGAACAGAACAGATATTTAGCACAAGGTTTAGGATCAGATAAAGCTGCTATGTAGCTCTGTCAAAAAGTGAAAAATACACTAAGCCACTTGTAGGCCTTACTTAAAGGCTACTCTGTGTCTATTTGAAGCAGTTTGTATAGATTGACTTGACTGATTTTGGCCACTTGGGGGCAGTGCAACAAGCTATAAATTCCGATCTGACTTGAATTTATACTTTTATCTAGTATGGCCTCATTTTTTAATCTTAAGATTTTTACCTTTTGCTTTATTTTTTCAATCTTTTAATTTCTCTATTTGATTTCTATTTGACTCCATATAACAAAGTTTAGTTGTTTGGTTTTTTTTACTTTTGGTTAAATAAAGAGAGTCAGGCTATTCGCCCAATTTTTTTTCATGTTTTCCTATAAAAAGCAATGTATGAAGTATGATAAATTTTTTGTCTCAGAGACAGAAAGTGATAGGTACATTAGAGAAGTCTCAATCTTTTGGTTAACTGCCTGCCAAAGGTTTAGATAATTGAGGGGATGTTTAGTTCCAGTGCTGCTTACACTTAGCTGTAAGCAGGTGCTGCTTACACTTAGCTGTAAGAGGCTATCAGGGAATGGATGAATGGTGAGGCAATACAGCAAAGGAGAATGCCTGACCTGAGTGAACTTGCCCTTGATTTTTTTTTTATATATATTTGCAAGACGGAAGAAAAAAATGAACATTTTTTTATGGAACAGATAGTTGATTGTTCTTTTGTCATTTTATACCAGAGAAAACACCCAGACAAACTCATAGCTTAAGATGTATATTAAGATACAAAATTTTAAGCCATCACATGGCCTTTGCTTTAGCCAAACCCTGCAAGAAAGGATGACTAGACTGCAACTGTCAACTAAAAAAGTGTATGGAGAAATCGACCTTTACCTTGAGACTACGATCCGATGTAAAATAGCGGTAAAAATGGACAACATATGCCTATAAAATGTAATGGATGGTTACGGAAGGTAACCGTGGTTCTATGAATGAACGTCAACACGTCACGATATGGGTCGTTATAACTGCACAGGAAAAGGGTCCATCAGTGACATGAGTTCTATTTCCTATCAGATCAACACGCCTCCGTATGGGTCACTCTCTCCGAGGGTGAGCTGTATTAGGAAACAGTGTAGCAAATTAATCACATTAACACCTCCGCCCTGCGGGCGCAATCAGAGCCTATATATACAGCCGTGCGATTGCCTGTTCAGTCTCTTTTCTCTGACTGAGGCCGAACCAGCCTTCTGAATGACACTGCAAGCCTGCATATTGACCTTTATTCATAGAAACACGGTTACCTTCCGCCAGCCGACTGGGTTGTGGTGCCCCCGAGATGGGTGGTCCCCCTGCGGTCATTGCGAAAGGAACACTGGCAAGCCTGGCCACCCCTGACTGGGGGCCCTCGGGTGGCAGGTTGCCACTCGAGGTGCCCTGGAGGCTGTAGAGACGGCCGGAAAGGACCCACGTCTCCAGTGCAAACGTGAGGATGGTACATCCCTCACAGAGCGCGTCAGCTCCCTTGCCCTACGAGACTGCTCCAAGGCTGTCTCACAGGGTGGACCAAAGACCTCTTCTGGCACCACTGGAGCCATCAGAACAGCAATGCAGTCCTGGTTGGACAAATTGGACTGGGACAGCCAGACTTGGACCATTGAGGCCATTGACTGACCAAGGGCCTGGCTGCCAAAGCTGAGGCATGATAAGCTCGGCGGAGCTGGTTATCAGTTGCCCTGCAGCGCCTGTTAGGGTGATTTGCATCCCTGCCAGCCCTTGCCACAGTTCCTGCTAGCATAGCAAAGATAGGCCCAACTAGGGGGACTGTGGCCACCCCATATGTTTCAGCCCCTGCAATGTTGGCCAGCTGGGTCCTCGGAAGGGCTGTGGAACTAGGAGCCCTCCAAGAGGACTGCAGTTCAGTCATAAAAACAGAGAGGACAGGGAGCTCGTCTGACCTGCGTCGGCATGAGCCCCTGTCAAACACTGAAGCAGCTGGAAGCGGAGCTTGGCAGACCAGCTGGAAGTGTGCTGCTGCTCTCACAACCACAGCCCTATCAGAAGGGTCCATCGGCTCAGGCTTCGAAGCCTGCGAAGCACCATCCCCCAAATCAGAGAGTGACTGGACATCCTCCTCAGACTGGGGGTCATGCAGGTAGTCCAGATTGTCAGAGGCTGCAACAGAAAGCACATCTGGATCCTTATCCGAGACCTAAGGGGCTGGCCTGCTCATGTCATGCAGCCCCAAAGGGCGCTGAGCAAGAACAAGCTCCTGCACGGTATCTTGCGTTGCCTGCACCTGCAGCTGCAGCTGCCCAACCTCCGCCTCCGGGTGCTTCCTCTTCCCCACACGCCGTCTATCCACCAGCAGCGGGCTGTGCACCGCCTCTGTCTCCAGCTCATCCTCCACTCGCTGATCTTCTTTGCCAGGGGAAATTGATGGAGGGGGAAAAATGTCGCCATTGCCATCCTGTGACATGGTCTGGCACGCCAAGACAGTCACTCAGATCTAGCAGGAAAATACAGGTGTGGATAAAGCCTCAAGTGCAACACACACTGCCGCCGGCGTGGCACTGTGGCTCTCTACAGCACCTTGAGTGGCAACCTGCCACCCAAGGGCCCCCAGTCAAGGGTGGCCAGGCTTGCCAGTGTTCCTTTCGCAATGACCGCAGTGGGACCACCCATTTCGGGGGCACCACAACCCAGTCAGCTGGCGGAAGGTATCCGTGGTTCTATGAATAAAGGTCAATACGCAGGCTTGCAGTGTCATTCAGAAGGCTGGTTCGGCCTCAGTTGGAGAAAAGAGACTGAACAGGCAATCGCATAGTCTCTGACTGCGCCCACAGGGCGGAGGTGTTAATGTGATTAATTTGCTACACTGTCTCCTGAAACAGCTCACTCATGTCACTGATGGACCCTTTTCCTGTGCAGTTATAATGCCCATATAAACCTTTTCCTACTGCCTGAAAATGTCAGTAAAAATGAAGTTGCAAAAAAACTTAACCATTAAAGAAAGAAAAACATAAGTGAAACAGACTAATTTGCTGACCTTTTAGCCCTTACACACTGTAACCCAGCCCCAAAATCCCCTCATAACAAGCACATGTACCAAACTTTGAACCACGTATTCATCAAGTTGTATAAATAGCTTATCTGACATTGATACATAGGTGAGTTATCCTTAATAAATGTTTCAGAGAGCAGGGAGAGTGTATTTTTTTTTAGGTTTTACACTCATTTCTGGAGAAAAAACATCAACTATCGCACAATATCATGTCCTATTTTACCTAAGACATGAAAACATTAAAGCCATTATGATTTATTACATATCTATCTATCTATCTATCTATCTATATATATATATATATATATATATATATATCATATCTATCTATCTATCCATGTATGTATATATATATATATATATATATATATATATGTATAGAACTGCTTAGTTATGTGTCTATTATCAGTCTTAGTCATACTTCTACTATTATTATACACATATGATTATTATTGTCACATACATATACCATCATATATTAATATATACATGTAACACGTATACTACTAAGATACAATAATCAAACCACAGGGATCAAATCAGCGTGCATTCAAGATGGCACACAGTCGGTGTCCTCCATCACTTCGGCTCTCAAATTATAACTTTTAATCCTGTTTTATGCCAATTTTAATAGACTACTTTTAAGATTTTATTTGTTTTAAAGTCTGCACTTTGGCCGGATGCTGATCGGCGGATTTTAAGCTTTTTGGGACACTTGTGTGACTGGTGCCGACACAGCCTCTCCCCAAACTATTTTAGCAATAAACTAGTTTTTCTCCATTCTACAACCGGATCAACCACAACGACACTGCCCGCCTGAGAGGGAAAGGCCCTGTGAACACTTCGGCCACCCCAGAACCCATTTTTTCACCTCATGTGCTGTTTTCTGGACACCGGACTGACTGCAGCTACCTACTCCACCATCACAGAGCTTGGTGCCGGCTCCACAGTGACAGCAGATTCCAACCCCGCCGACTTGGCCCCAGCTGAGCACTCAGTCTCAGCTACTCAGCTCCGAACTGATGATACAGTCGCCGCAGCTACATCCAGGCTGACCTCATCAGTTCCAGCTCCACGTCCCGCCTCGGAAGACCCGGGGCTGCTGCTAGGGGCCAAGCCAAAATGGGCGAACAGCAGTGCAAAGGCTACTTTCACCTTCAGTCCTAATCGGAGGCTCAGAGCTAACAGCTCCACTCCCAACCAAGAGCCATGGTCCACAGTACATGGTAAAAGGTGAGAGAGGTCCAGCCTGATACCTGCTCCACCTTGTGAGCTCCAACTGGAGAACAGATATAGCGTCTTGAGTGTTGACACCGATACAATCAGCAGACGCTCTGCTGCTTGCGCTCCGCTTTGCTTACATTCTTTTGCTTTCATTCTTGTTTTTTCCTGCTAAAAGCTACAGAAAGTAGATCCTGGATACTTATACAGCATTGGGACCTTAATTTGTGAGAGATACAGAGGACTACTGCCATATTTTCACAACTTTAGTACTGTGTGAGCAGGGCTGAGGCACAGTGCAAGCCTGAGTGGAGCCGACTTGTGAAGCAACCTGGAGCAACTTAGCTTGGTTTGCTAAGCTAATGGCTACATCCAGCCCTCCTGATGAAAACCAGCAACTTGTTAAGAAAAACAGGATCATTGCCAACCTCAAGGAAGACATCCGAAGGCTGTCAGCGGAACTCAAGTCCCAATCTGAGCTGCTGACAAACACCCTGGACGTGGCTCACGAGCAGTCTCTACAGATCGCCTCATTAAAAGCTGCTCTTCAGGACACAGTAGCCTGGGATCCTACCTCCTCTCCTCCGCAGCCCAGCAGTTCAACGCCCCGTCGTAAGCCGCATTGGTCGGAGGTGGTGTTATGGAGCAAAAAAAGGACCTCACTTGGCATCGGTCTCTCATCCCACCTCAGCCTTTCCAACAGATTTGAGCCTCTGTCAAAGCGCCGGACTCCGATGAGCTCAAGGATGATGCAGCCCGTCCCATGTCTCCCCAGTCCGGGAGTCATCCTCTGCCCCTCCCGGCTAACAGCTGGCAGCCTCCCCGCGCGGACAGCTCTGTGTCCCCCCTCACACACACCACGGAAACAGAGCCGCAACAGAGGAAACAGAGTCGCTTAACTCATAAAGGTGAGACTATAAAACTGAGCAATAACAAAGTTAACGGGTCACAAGCCAGTGCCAGGCCAAGAGCCAGAGAGCATTCTGCCAAAAACAAAACTAAGAGGATAGACACTATTCTGATTGGGGATTTTATAATGAGGCAGGTGGAAATGGCCAGGACTGAAAATCTAACTATGAATAACACATCAGTCATACCCCACAACTATTGTTTGTGATGTCTGCTCGGGTTAATGTTAACTGATCAACAGGTTAGCCTTGCTAACATTAGCTAATGTTAGCAAATTACTTTATTTATTATATTATGTTTAGCCATGGGCTCACCTACCTGGCTAAACATAATATAATGTGCAGTGGACGAACCACTGTTTAAAGCGCTGCTTTTCATGTGGTCTACAGAGTTATCTGCCATCGAACAAGACGATGATAACTACAAGCTAACGTCGCTACTCTACTGCACCTCGCCAACACCATTCAGCCGCTCAGGTCAAAGCAACACAGCAAGGACGTGAATGATGCCCTGCTGCAGAAGCTGGAGACTGACACCAGCGTGTTTCTTCATGGGAAGTTTTAGTTTTGCAGATTCAATGCACACTTGTCACTTTTATCTTTAGCTTGTTTTTTGTATTTAAATAAAAAAATTCTAAAGAGACATGTCTGCTTCTGTATGTTTTCACTTAATGGTGTACAATTTAACTGTGTGATAAGTTCAAGTAAAGCTAGTAAAAACAAGTCAAGAACTCAACAGGTTACCCATTTATGAAGACTTTTTTAACAGTCTGTTCACTGCCCTAAAAAACTGCAGGACGTCAATCTTCATCAGCAGCCCTCTTCCCACACTTGGCCTCGGCGCAGAGCAGTTTAGTTAGCTCCTTCACATCCATTCTTGGCTCCAGGCCGCCTGCACTATCCACGGTTTTTACTTTGTAGACAATTTTAACTTATTTTGGAACCGCCCCTCCTTTTATCGACACGATGGACTTCACCAGAGCAAGTTAGGAAGCCGCATGTTAGCTGCCAATATACAGCACACTGTACACACCATACCACACACACATGCGTGACTGTTTAAATGCCACACCCCCTCCTCAGTGCCTTCCTCTTCTTCTACGGAGCCCTCCGGGGACACTGCCTCCTGTAGCTACTCCTCCTACAGGCTCCAGCTGTCAATAACCTCAATAGACAACGACCTCTCCCGGGCTGTCCAAACTGGTCTCGTCCCTACTGTCAGAATTACCAACAACAGACCAAAAACACACACCCTGCCCTCTGCTGGCCAAAACCAGAATAACTTGATTTCCATTCATACACAATCAGGCCCTTCTGTTCCACCAAACATACCTGTAAAAATTAGCCTTTTAAATTTAAGGTCCTTAAATAACAAATCTTCTATTTGGATGATTTTATTACCTCCAATGACATTGATATTTTTTGTATGACCAAAACATGGTCAAAACCAGATGAATACAGCATCCTGAATGAAGCTACACCTCCAGCATTCTTATATGTGCAAAAGCCCCTCTTGTCTGGTCGCGGCGGAGGGGTGGCTCTCATCTACAGAGACAATTTCTTTTATAAGCCTGTTCCGTGTGGGGATTCCCCTCCTTTGAAAACTTAACATTTTGTGTTAATAAGCACCAGCCGATTTTATTCCTTTTAGTTTACCGCCCTCCTAAGCCCAATGGCACTTTTATCTCTGAATTCTGTGACCTGCTCTCTCTGCTTTTACCTAATTATGACCGGGTCTGCATAATCGGTGACTTCAACATTCATGTTTGTTGTCCTGGTGATGCTCTTACAGGGGAATTTCTTCAACTTTTAGAATCGTTTAATTTTGTTTTACATTCCATAGGGCCCACCCATGAGAAGGGCCATATCTTAGATCTTGTTATTTCATATGGTCTGAAGATTGATAATGTAGAACTTATTAACACCTGTATATCCGATCATTTTAGCATTGTTTTAAACTTGTATTCCTCTCTTTTGCCTAAAGTCTCACCTGCCCCATCCGCTCCTGCATGATTAACTCAACAACAGCAGCTAAATTTTCACATGCTTTTTCATGCCTCTCTTCCGAACTACCTCTCTCCCATGATACCAACCTCCTGGTGAATTCCTTCAGTGACCTCTGCCTGAATACAGTGGACTTGGTAGCCCCAGTCAAAACCAGAACCAAAATCACTTTCTCAGTCTCTCTATGGTTTGACCATACCCGCTCCTTAAAAAGAGAGGTACGCAAAATAGAGCGTAAATGGAAGTCCTGCAAACTTCACATTCACTATGAGCATTTGAAAAGCCTAATGAATAATTACAACGCTGCAGTTAAGGACACACGAGCAACTTCCCAATCTCCCAGAATGCTCAAAACTCTAAAGTGCTGTTTCAAACACTTCACCGAATTGTTGGCGCCCCCACCAATATTAATCTACATTTATCACCTGAACTCTGTGAGCAATTTTCATCATTTTTCACTGAAAAAATGAAAACATTAGATCTCACACCATCAGCAGTCGACCCCACAATTCACTTATCCTGGAACCGCCAACTCACCGATTCTACTCTATGTCAGTCCTCTGCTCGTTTAGTTCAGTGTAGGGATGTAACGATTACCAATATTACGGTAAATCTCGGTTAATTTTTACACGGTAAGAATTACCATTTATGTTTAAATTAATTGCATTATCGTGGTGGATTATCAGGATATGTAATAACAGCCTCATTCATGTGTAAACACAAAGTGAAAAACACAAATGAAAACATGGCGGAGGGTGGTGATAGCGGCACTCCGGCATTTCCGCCCCAACTAAACGCACAAAATCTGAGGTCTGGGTGTACTTTGGGTTTCTGAAGAATGTCGAGGGACAGCTGGTGAAGGACAACTATCCTGTGTGCAGAACATGCAGAAAGAAAGTTGCTGCGAAGGGTAGCAACACTACAAATCTGCTGGCTCATCTCCGTGACCATCATCCACAGCTTTACAGCCAATGCAAGTTATGCTATGCAAATGTCAGTTGTTGTGTGAGGGACTTCGGTTTTACTAAGATTGTCATAATGTGCAACTCTCAACCTATACGGGACATTTGAGCCGTATCTGGCTCTAGGTTTTCCGTTTTCGTTTAACGTTAAGACACTTAGGAGTGAATACTAGCTGAGTAGCTAAAAGCCGTATTAGCAGCTATGTTGCTAAGTGTTTCAAAATGAAACAGAGCTGAAAGCACTGAGCGGCGCCGACAGAATATAAACCGACATAACGTAATGCTAATTGAGATCAACTACGATTGAATCACTATGATTATGGTTATTGTATGGCGAGCTAGAATCGATATAGACAGCCAGTTATGCTTTCTCAAGATAAGCTCAAGGAAACAACATAAAATGCTGTCTTTAACCGAGAGCCTTAATGGGGGCTCTCGGTTTTATAAGGTTAATTAAATTCACTGTTCACAGTCTTGACCTAACACACACACACACACACACACACACACACACACACACACACACGAGAACATGCACTCCTTTTCTCATACAGGCACTCCTCTCACATGCACACATCTAATGTATGAATTATTCTGTGAAATGATGACCATTGCCCTTAGGGTTTTTTTGGTTTCATCTGCACATTTGTGATATCTATCCTATATAATGTATGTTTTTTGTTCTACTCTTGCATTGTTTTGTTTAATATATATTTTTCCTCTCGTGCTAATAAATAAATAATATATAAATTGTTTACATATTTTGCTGACTGATAAGATGCACCAGACAAGTGAGCTTTGTTCCTGTAATTTGTTTACATATTTTGTCATTTACAATATTTTTTTCTGTTGCTGTGCCAATCCCTTGCCCCTTTAATGTGAAAGTTTAATATAAGATTTTGGCTGTTAACATTTTAGTATGATAAGTAAGATTTAGTGCTTAGAGTTATTTCAAAGTATCTATTTTTCTGGACATTTTACAGCGCTTAAAAAAATATTGCGATATTATTGTTTACCGTGATAATTTGGTCACTATAATCAAGATATCAAATTTTCCATATCGTTACATCCCTAGTTCAGTGTCACTAACTGATCTCAACACAATGGTGATGCGGATAAAATCCTCCTCTTGCCCTTTGGATGTGGTCCCTACCAGACTACTGAAGGAGATTATGCCCACTGTTGGTCCCTTCATTTTATCTATCATCAATCACTCTCTGACCTCAGGTGTGGTTCCTGCTCATTTTAAATCTGCTCGAATTGAACCTATTCTCAAAAAACCCAATCTAGACCCATCCATTCTGAACAACTACAGACCTGTCTCAAAGCTCCCTTTTTTTTTTCAAAGATCCTAGAAAAAATTGTATTCGAAAAATTAATAACTCATCTATCAGTCAATAACTTATTCGAAAAATTCCAATCCGGCTTTCGATCACTTCATAGCACAGAATCAGCTCTCCTTAAAGTTTTGTAATGATCTCCTGTTGGCTGAAGATGCCGGCGAGTGTTCCTGTTTGAGTTCTCTTGGACCTTAGCACTGCATTCGATACAGTAGACCATGATATTTTAATTGACAGGTTAGAGAAGTGGGCAAGAATCACTGACGCGGCCCTGAATTGGTTCAGGTCTTACCTTTTTAACAGATACTCTTCCGTATCTATAGCTGGCTCTGTTTCTGCCCCACTAACGTCTCCTATGGTGTCCCCCAGGGGTCGATCCTGGGCCCTATTCTCTTTTCCATTTACATGCTTCCTCTAGGTGACATCATTCATAAATACAACGTCCATTTTCATTGTTATGCAGACGACACACAGTTATACATCCCAATCGAGCCTGGTGATCAGTCTCATACAGCAGCCCTCCACAACTGTATCACAGAAATAAAATACTGGATGTCAGACTATCTTCTCCAACTCAATCAGTCAAAATCCGATGTCATTGTTATAGGTCCATCCACAAAAAGAAAACTAATTTTGGAAAGCCTTGGCGATTTAACACCTGTAAAACCCTCAGCCAGAAACCTCGGCATCATTTTTGACCAGGACTTGAGCTTTGAACTTCATGTAAAAAAAAAAAGTGGTCCAGACATGTTTTTATCATTTAAGAAACATAGCCAAAGTCAGATCTTTTATCTCAGCCACAGATTTGGAGAAACTCATCCAAGCTTTTATTTCTTCATGCCTCAACTACTGTAATAGCTTATATACCTGTCTCAGCCAGAAATCACTTCACCATCTACAGTTAGTACAAAATGCTGCAGCTCGGCTTTTAACTAGGTCTAAAACATCTGACCACATAACCCCTGTTTTAGCATCCCTGCACTGGCTGCTTGTTCATTTTAGGATTGATTTTAAAAATCTTTTATTTGTTTTTAAGGCCAGACTTGGGCTAGCCCCTGCGTATATTTCAGACTTTCTATCCTCACACAAACCAGCTCGCAGTCTGAGATCCGCTTGTAATGCCCTGCTAGCTGTTCCAAGGTCTAGGCTGAAATCAGGGCCCTGCAATCAGGGCTCCTAGACTCTGGAATGATTTGCCAGAGGAAATCAGGTTTTCAGAGTCTGCTCCTCATTTTACCTCGCTCCTCAAGACACATTTTTCAGGAAGGCTTTTATGATGTAATGTTTAAGTTGATGTAATGTTTAATTTGTATGTATTTTGTGTTGATATCGACTGTGTGCTGATATTTTATGCTGTAAAGCACTTTGTTATTTATATTGAAAATTGCTATACAAATAAAGTTATTACTATCATTATTATTATTATTATTACTATTATATCATTACTTAAATTAATGTTATTGTAGCTATTGTCATTACTGTTTGATGTCATCTGATATTTCATCTCTCTCTGCCTCTCTTTCTCTCTCTTTCAATGTTTCATTTTGTCACATGGATTATTGTACATTTATTATGTTGATCTGATCTGTACACACAAAATCTATTGCACGTCTGTCGATCCTGGAAGAGGAATCCCTCCTCGGTTGCACTTTCTAAGCTCTTTTAAAGGTTTGAGTCTTTCCTTATCCACTGTGGGGGTCCAAGGACAGAGGGATGTTGTATGCTCTCTGAGTGCAATTGTGATTTGTTGTATTGGGCTTCATGAATAAAACTGAATTTAACTGAATTATTTTATTTACTTTATATGTATATATGCTACTATTTTTGTCACATTATTGCTCCAATAACAAAAAAAAGTCTTTACATTCAAAGCAATGGTAGAAAATGCTACGTGTGCTACCATTTGCAGCGAGTTGTCTGTTTTGTTATCCTTTAGTGACATAAATGGTGGCTAAGGTACCTTTATAATCATCTTGTGACAGCTGGGGATGGTTAGCTGGGAAATGATTGGTTTTAATTTGGTAATTTGAGATTATCTTGTGACATAGCATGTGCTTGTGCTTACAGTGAGGTTCACAGATAATGGATGACTGCCTTAAATATACTGACAACATAAAGTGAGTGGCTGCAGTGTTATTAGATTTTAGTGCAGCTTTTGATGTACTGAACATGAAATTGTTGCCGGACAAACTAAAATGGTACAAAGTTGCACCTTACACCATATGGTGGTTAAACAGTTATTTTTTTGATAGAAAACAGTATGTATTTTATATTGGTAGTTTTCCAAATGTGAAAGAATTACAATGTGTTGTACCACAAGGAAGCTGTTTGGGACCATTACTGTTCTCTATCTTCACCAGTGATCTCCCTCTTGTTCTACGTCAAGTGAGAGCAAATGATACAACATTGTATTTACCAACAGCATCTATTGAGGAATAGTTTAGTGCTTTGGACAGGGAAATACAATCAATTGCAGTGTGGCCATAGAGTAATAAGTTAGTTTTTAATTTATCAAAAAGAAAAGGTGTAGTGTTTGGATCAACTTTCAGACTTAAACATAAACCACAGTTAAACCAATTTATGCAGGGAGTGCCTGTGTAACAGGTAGAGGAAACCAAACATCTCAGGGTGATATTAAACAGCAGACTGAAGTGGTCAAAACAGACTGAAAAAACTGTTGCAGTTATGGTAAGAGTTCTGGTAGTTGTCAAGAGATGTGCTAAAAACCCCAAATATCCTTTACCATCATATATTATAGTTATAGTAGTAATGCCCATAAAATTACTGTTGGGCATGCAGCAGTTGTTTTCTACTTCCTGTTTAATAAACAAATGCAAGGCAACACACAGTAATGTTCAGAGGAATGAAATTATCGAATGGTTTGCCATTGGACATTACACATGTAACAAGTGCAGCTGCCTGATGGCTTAGAACACCATATTTGCTTGTGTGGACCCCAGGAAGAGTAGTTGCTGCCTTGGTGATGACTAATGGGGATCCAAATAAATAAATAAATAAATAAATAAATAAATAAACCATGTCACTAGTGTCCAGTAAAAAATATACACAGATACTGCAGTGTCAAGATTTCCAATAACCACCGTTTTCCTAGATTTGACCCACACTGGTGGATGTAATTTCCATCTCAACAGATATGTGTCAAATGTCCCAGAACAGACTTAATGAACAAAACCTTTTAGCACCTGTAAGTTATAGTTAAACTTTGCAGACCAGATATTATAAAATATTAGTATCTGTACATTCTGCAAACCACAGATACCTTACTTTTGCACATTATTATGTAGTGGGTACGTTGAAACTTTATGTTTCAACAATGCTGTGGTTAATGCTTGTTTGGGTTTAGACACAAAAAACACTTGGCTATGGTTGGGAAAAAAACATGTTTTGGCTTAAAATACCCAGTTTGTGGGTACAATCCTGACAGGAAATGCAGCGATGTCCCTGTTAAAGAAAAATTGCTTGAAGTGCTACTTTCCTGGCAGGAAACCCAGCAACATCTCAGTGATAAACAACTGTTCATGGCACTATATCTGCTAGAAAAACAGTGATGGGTTGCTATAAAACATCCATGTCTAAGTTCTAAAATCAGTTGGAAACACAGCAATGACTCACTAAATCAACAAGTGTTGTTTTTTGGTCTCCAACAGTGGTCTGCAGCGTGGCAGATGTCTTGCCAAGGTGACACACTATCCACCACCCCCTCACCTCTAGATGACAAAGTCAGCTCATATGCTGCGTGAAATATAAAGGTATTTGTACAAATGTAACATATCTGTGGTTTGTAGAAACATACAATGCCAACATTTTCTTCAAGCAACTGGCCTGGACTATGTCCAATTATGTTCATCTCTCTCCTCAGCAAAAAGAGTCAAAACAAACTGGCGAGTGTTTGTGCTGATTATACCTGAGGTCTACTGCTCCTACAAGCCTCTTCAAGGTTTTTGTGCCAGATGATCGCTGAAAACCTGGATCCTGTTTGGAACTTGTAAACATTGCCTGTGAAATGACATAAATTGTTTTGTGTGAACTTGACTATAGATGACATGGATTTGTAAAATGCCATATTGTAAATCTTAGCTTTGACAATCAGCTTTTTCCATAAAGGGCTGTCAATTCTGGAACAAATTACCAACTAAAATTAAACTGATTCCAGATATAAAATCCCTCATAACAATGCTCAAGTGCTGGCTAAAAGCAAGCGAGAGCTGAACCCACTCTTAGCTAACTGCTTTCTCATGTATTGGTGTGCCGTGGTATGTGTATATATAAAAATCCCCTCTCATGGGGGTGGTGGTGTGTCTTCCTCAAGCTTGGGTCCTCTACCAGAGGCCTGGGAGTTGGACGGTTCTGCTCAGTATCTTAGCTGTTCCTAGGATTGCATTCTTTTGGACAGAGACTTCAGCCCTTGGTATTTTTTTTGAGCTTCTTCTCTCTTTCTGAGGTTACTGTCACTCGGAATTGCTGCATCTATACTACTACCTTCTTCTGTTGTTTGTAGATCAACACGATTTTCGGTTGGTTAGCCATGACCAGTTTGTCAGTCTCGACCTGGAAGTCCCACAGGATCTTAGCTTGGTCATTCTCAACCACTTTAGGAGGTGTCTTCCATTCTGACCTTGGTACTTCCAGCCCAGTGCAGATGTTCCTGTACACTATGCCAGCCACTTGGTCATAGCATTCCATGTAAGCTCTTCTTGCCTGCATCTCACACCCTGTTTTATGTGGTAAACTGTCTCAGAAGCATCTTTGCACAGCCTGCACCTGGGGTCCTATCTGGTGTGGTAGACCCCTGCTTTTATTGATCTTGTACTGAGTACTTCTGTTCCTGTGCTACCATGATTAGTGCATCTGTGCTGTCTTTCATTCCAGTCTTTTCTAGCCACTGGTTGGATTTCTTGATGTCGGCCACTTCTTCAATCTGTCGGTGGTATATGCCATGCAGGGACTTGTCCTTCTGTGATGGTTCATCCTCCTCTTCTGCATTCTTGGGTTTCTGCTGCCTGAGGTATTCACTTAACAGCTCATCTTTGAGGGTCATCCTCCTGATGTTTTCCTGGATCTTGGTTGTTTCATCTTAAACAGTGGCTCTGATGCTCACCAGTCCTTGGCCGCCCTCTAATGACTGGCAGGGCGGACACGTTGATGGCTCAGACCTTATTCTTTAGTTCAGCTGACTTTTCAGGACCTACACTGTGTGGGTATTTAGCCGTGGCTGACTGCCTCCTCATGGTTCCCATTTGCATGTATATAATATATATGTATATATATATATATACATCAGTATGTGTATGTATATTGTGCTATATGTATTATTGTGCTTTCCATGTCTGTAGTGTATTGTTGTTTTAGGATGTTTGAAACTGTATATTTTTAAAACACTGCAAGCCTACATATAAAAGCAAAATTGGGGACGGGAGTTAAAAATTAGCCATAGATATAAACTGTCTATGCAACACATCAATACACTGTATGGGAACTTTGTTAAATTGCACTGTCCCATCAAATACTTAAAATTAATTAAATTAATTTGAAAAGAGCAGAAGGTCTGATGGGGGCAGCAAGCTGACCTTTGTCTGGGTCATTGAGCTGGAAGATGTTGGGTCTGGCAGGGTCATCTGGCAGCACCACCATCCATCCAGTCACACACACCTTCTTACAAGGGCTGGACTTATACTGTAGCAAACACAGGATTAAAGTAGATCAGATTCACAGCAAAGATCTCAAAACTAAACACATCAGTCTGTCAGTAAAAAGAATAAAACAAAGGTGTAAAATGCATGCCTGCACTTCTGCTTCCTGCATTTTGCACAGGACTTTTATCATATACCAGGACAGAAACCTTCACATGCAGTAAAACTTTAAACAGATTGGGGGCGCCTTCCCCAGGTGCAAAGGTCCCATGTCCTGACTGCAGTGGCTGCAGATTTCCAACCCACAGTCCTTTACTGCATGTCATCCCCCCTTTCTCCCCCTTTTGGCAAAAAGCCAAAAAAAAAAAACCCCAACATCAACAACCTCTATCTATAGTATTTTTTTTGCCTCTGTTTCTCTTGAATGCCCACCTACATTTTTACAAAGCCCTGACCTCACTTGAGCCCTATCGAGGGACATGCCCGTAAATGTACCAATCACAGAAAATCCAGGCAGGGTCTCTGCAGATAAAGACACTGCCACACACAAAGAGACGGGCATCATGACTGAGTCGGATTACTGCTGTATGAAAACTGCACTGCAGAGTATATCTTTCATATTGACTTAAATAACCTCAAATTCTGATTTTATATTTTTGCTCCTCACGTTCCACACAGTTGTTCACGACTGGCATGATATACCTTTTATGTAAAAAGTATATATACCTATAAGATAGATATACCTTCTATGTAAAGGGTATATGAGGCCAGGAGAATTCATAAAGATCCCAAACATCCAGATAACAGCCTTTTCACCCTGTTGAGATCAGGAAAAAGGTACCGGTTACAACAGGCAGCATTCAGATTCCGGTTGCTGCAGGGGTCCTTGTCCAGTGCTGCTGCTCGCTCTCCTTCAGGCAAAGTTGTTTGTAGCAGCGCGGGGTGAGGCAGAGGACACACTGTGATTTAGGCTTTAGCTAATGTTAGCTACATAAATGTGAGCTTGAGGCTGCAGCTATGAGCCTTTAGCTCCTTTTAGCAAAGGCTAAACTATTTGAAACATTTTCTCTCCATCTCTGAAATGTTCACTGATATTGACATGATTTATTTTGTTTACTGTCAGAGCTTTTTTAGACTCTGTTTTTGATAAGTGCATCTTCCTTTTTTGGGTTGCTTTGCAGTGTAGGCAGTTGCTGCCAATCCTGGAATTGCAACCATTTTTCTACAGGACTCCCCACCATTGAATCAGGTTTTCACAATCTGGGCCAGCACACATATCTGCATTTTTGGAACAGCCAGTTGAAATGCCCTCTGTCTGAAATGAACTGTAATTAGCCAATGTCCAGTCTCCAGTCATTGGCTAGTCTGAAAACAAAGCCAAGAGGAGGTGGAGAGGGTAGTTTTCTGCCAATCAACTTGAATCACAATATGCTCAAACTGCCTACCCAGTGGTGTAGGGGTAGTTAATGAGGTAGCTGTACTTCTAGGAAGATGGGTCTGTTACAGGGGAGGAAGGGTATACTCCCAGACATATTCCATTGGCTTTTTGGCTGATATGTGGGTATACTGTAAACAGCGAGAAAAAAGAGGTGAGGATATACAACACTGTCTACCACAGCTTTACTAGCCAACATTATTATGTTTTTATTCTTTATTAACTATAACTGGCAGTGTCAATCAAGTGAGCAGAAGGTTAGGTAATTGATATATCTGTAACTCTGCAAATATGTTTACACTAGTCATATTATTAAAATGTTCAGACATTTTCATTTATTTTCAGCCAAAAGAATCAATCCTGCAATACAATATCCACACATCACAACAGCAGTCTCCAGATTTCTTTTTGTTTTGATAATGCTATGATATGCTGCTGTTATCATTAATCATACTTCTACTATTATTATACACATATGATTATTGTCACACATGTATACTATCAGATATTAATATATTATTATTAATCATAATATTATTACTTTCCTTAATGTTGTTGTAAGCTACTGTCATTACTGTCCTGCATCTCTCTCTGTCTCTCTCTCTGTCTCATTGTGTCATACGGATTACTGTTAATTTATTGTGTTGATCTGTTCTGTACGACATCTATTGCACTTCTGTCTGTCCTGGAAGAGGGATCCCTCCTCAGCTGCTCTTCCTGAGGTTTCTACCGTTTTTTTCCTCCCCGTTAAAGGTTTTTTTTGGGGGAGTTTTTCCTTATCCGCTGTGAGGGTCCACAGGACAGAGGGATGTCGTATGCTGTAAAGCCCTGTGAGGCAAATTGTGATTTGTGATATTGGGCTTTGTAAATAAAATTGAAAATTGAAATTGAATTGAAATTGAAAAAGTGAGCACTAATTTCCAAGGGTCATAACGATTTGGACAGGAAACAATGCTCTATTAATGAATCACTTTTGGGCCATCACGATACAGAGTCTCATATACACATTGCAGGGCCTTGCGGACCTGTCCGGTGGTGTTTCTGTACCAGGCTGTGATGTATCCTGTCAGGACATTCTCAATGGTGCAAGAGAAGAAATTCTTCAGTATCTGAGGGGATAACTGGAAAATCTCCTCAGGTGTCTACAGTGAGAACAGTCTCTGCCTTGCTTTTCTCACCACTAAGTCAGAATGCACTTCCCACTCACAGATTAAGACCAAAGCAACAACAGCACAAGAATTAGCAAGAATGTGCATGCCACAGTCCATCCACCTCACTCCCTGCTGCTACAAAACTACCTAGCTGAAAGTTTGCTGATCCCATAGGGAGTCAGGGTGTGCCAGGATTAGACTTCCCCCTGCTGGGTCATGCACTGGCTCAATTTAAATTGCTACAGTCACTACTGGAAGGTCTGTCCCTGCAAAATATTAAAGCTACTGTTGTTAGAAAGGCCATTGGCTGCTGGGGGGATTCCGAGCTTGCGCCTGCGTCCTCACGTTCACGGGAAGCTCGTTGTCCATGCGTCTCCAGTGAGGGCTGTTCAGGGAGGTGGGAGCTGCTTCCCGTCAGTGTGCCGCAGACTTTCTTCAGCCTGAAAGTCTACACTTTAGACACTTTATTTGCCCTTTGAGTCACTTATTTTATTTTGTGTGCGTGATTGAAGATCTGTAAGTGCTTTTTTGTCCTGTTTTAATGTCGAGATGTTAAATAATGTGGTCCGTTTTGGAAGTGGAATTTTGTTAGCCTTTAGAGTAAATGTAGAGTAATGTAGAGCCTTGTAAATTATTCCCTTTACTTCGTTTGTGAATTTTAGTGACCTATTTTGATTTCGGAAGCCTTAATTGTCCTTTGGAATGTGTTAATTGTCATCCTTTGTGTTTAATGGCCACCATTGTTAAGTGTAATGGCTGTGAGCCTACCTCTAGTTGGCAGTGTTTCCCCACTGTATAGTGGCAGCCTTGTAGATTTTCTATGGAAGATAGTTAGTGCCATAATAACAGGTCTGAATGCATGTAATTTCAGAATTGTTTATTGATGGAAAGTTTGTATATTTTTTGTTTCCTTCCTTTGTAGACCACACCCATCTTCAGTTAACCAGCCATAGTTATGCAAATGAGTAATAACTAAGAAGAAAACCAGCTGAATCCCTGAATAGACCCTGTGTATTACTGTGCTGCCTGGAAGTTCATTAAAACCCTTAAATTGCATTTTGACTCTGTGCGTTCTTGTCGACGCCCCAGGAAGACACCATAGCATCCACCTCACTTAACTAAAGCATGATATGGCTTAATGATAATGTTCAGAAAACACCACAACATTTCCCAAAACGCAAGATTTTAGAAAAAAACTTTAACAGTCCGCAAAATTACAACATTTCAAAAAACAAAACATTTGGTGAGACACAAACTGGAAATGATAGGTACTACTGGACAGTGATTCCTTGTCGCTGATGGGATGCACTGTCTGTTAGTATTTATTCTTCTGTTTAATTTCCAGAGTTTAAGATAAAATAACACTTTATTTATTCCTAAAGGTAAATTGCTGCACAGCAGTCAGCAGCTTGCATAGCTGCTACCTCGCGGTGCCTTTCCACCAAACTCCCAGCCTGTGAGACTGCTTTTACAGTGAAGACAGCAGCTGGCACCAGACGGTTTGTCTCCAAAGCTGAGGACTGCCCTCCTTCTGGCGAAGTAGTCTCATAGGTATGAGTGAGGTGGAGGGACGTTGGGGTGCACTGCAGTCTGTATCCGTGGAATACAACCAATGTTATAGTAGCTTGGAAAATGAACATCTGAACATACAGTATATTAGCGTGATGAGATCTATCTTAAAGCCTAAGTGTGTAAAAATGGTGAGTATCAGTGACATCAGCGGTCAAATTCTAGATTGCAGGGCTCACTCGCGCTCACTTGCTCACCCCTCCCGTTGGGTAAGTGACGGTGGCCTCGTAGGACAGAAAGCCTTGCGCAGACAGAGATGACATAGTCCACGAGTTTATCAAGTTTTTCAGGAGTAGGCCTATGTAGCGATGAGGTGAATATTTATTTAGGAATTTATTAGTGCAGAACATCTTAATTCTATTTGTTTTTAACATGAGTATGAGTGAGTATTTATGAGGCTTGTCCACAATATATTTATTGTGCTGTTTGTATTTGTGTATTTTTGTATGTTGTGTTGCTCCCACTGCTGCGAAACTAATTGCCCCACTGGGGACAAATAAAGCAATTGATTGACTGATTGATTGATCTATCTAAACCATGTTACGATATTGCAGCGACCCTGCAGTAAATGTTCTGTTATAATGTCAATGTTCTGTGAGTTAATGACATGTTTGGGATTGAATGAGTAGAGGTAGGGGGGCAGGGTGCAAGTGTGATGGGAATGAGCTGTGTGAGTGCGCATGCTGGTGTGTGTATGAGCGAGCTGGAGGAGAGAGCAGCAGTGCACAGTTGGAGTTACAGCTAAGTTCTTGTTTGTTGGTTGTTTTGGTGTAGTTATGGCCAACAGTAACCTGTATTGTTCAGTAATAAATGGTGGTTTGCAGAATAACTGCATCATCCTTTCCACATGTCCTGGCAGACGCTACAATATGTTTTAGCTTACCAGTGAGATATAGGTTATCTGTGAGATATAACGTTATGTTAGGAGTGTTTTATTTCTAATTGTTTTGGTAACACGAGCAAACAAACATGTACGTCTCCAGAGTGTTCTTCCACAGGAGTTTTTTTTTCACCTGGAATAAGCAACGCCGATATTCACTCGCGATTTGTCCCATCCTCGCTTATCTGATCTTTTTCTTTTATTTGGTGGCGTGGTTTCTCTCTTAGGGGGCAAAACATGTGTGTGGTCCTCCATTTAAAGTGCGACAGTATCATAAAAGTACAAAGCAGGTTCATACAGAAGCACCCCGGATTGAGCTTCACCCTCTCTGTCTCCAGTAACAGCAAGTTCTAGGTAAACGCGAAAGGCGAAGCACGTGTATCTCTTTCGGCCACTGTATTCAAATATGGCGAGGCATATGGCGAGCCTCCAGCATACCGCGCCCTGCCTGTGTATGTATAGAGAAATCATTCTAAGCCTATGAGAAAGCTCCCATTTGTATGTGAATTGCATTACACTTTAGTAAATATATATTTATGAAAGCAAAAGTTGATATTTGCTAATAAACAACCATGTTAATTACACATTGTAACTTTAAGAGACAGAAACCATCTTTGGAAAATATTTGTTTGACATGTACTTTGATTTTTTTAGTTTGGCTCATGTCCCATCTGCTAACATAGAGGAGGCAGTGATTGTGGCCTATATAGTGCAGCCACCTACTGACATGTTGCTCTGCCATGCCCTCTATCTTTAGTCTATAGTCTGAACAGTTTCATGGCAATCTCAGTTTAAGCCCTGTTTGTTTTGGCAACATCTGTAGTTACTAGTGGTAACATTTAATACTATGGAGTTAGATCAGTCTCAATATTCACAAATGCACACAGAAGGATTCACAAATACATGTTAAGATTTATATATAAATGACTCTCTCCACACAAATATTTTCAATGCACACACATATATTTAGCATTTTATATAAATGTAAAAAAAAATCCACAAATAACCAAAAAAGTTTCACAAATGTATTTCTGATGCACACACAAATATTTATTGTTTTAAATATATGCAATAAAAATCCACAAATATATGTATTTATTTTGTGAACCTCCGCGCATTTGTGTGTGAATCTTTTTGAGACTCTCCTGACGTCACCCGATCCACAAATGCATTTTTTCTACCAAGGGGATATAGGTAGCCAATCAGATGTCTCCTTCCTCTTCAGCCAATCACATGAGCGTCCCGCCACCACCCACACGTGGGGTATGTTTTAACGTCGTAGCGTCAGAAGGTGGCAGTAATGCACCACTACATTGTTTGCGACCGCCACATTAATACGGAAGAGAAGAAGAAGAAGGTCAAGAGCGTATGTCTATGGTCAAGAGGTCTAGTTTGCAGCATGGCGGCCGACGATCGTGCACCTGTAAGGAGTAGCATCTGTTGTGATAGACTACTCACACTGTTAATAATCTATCCTGTACGACAAACCGGATACCAGCACCGTAACTTTGTAGCTGTCTGTAGCTCCGCTACTCTTTATTTTTTCGTCTCCCTGGCAACAGTAACCATGGACATACATTTGTAACATTCTACTCCGGTACTGGAGTTTCAGAATAAAAGCATAGCATGGAACATCATGGAATATTACATCTCCCTTCAACGAAAAAATAAGCTGTGCATATGCAAGTCACAAATAACAAATATAATAAATACTTTGACTACATCAAATAACACAGTAGCCTATGCTGCTATCTCAAGTGTTCCATAGTGCAAACATTTTTTTTTTTTTTTTTCAAATAAGTTAAGTTTAAAATGATTAAAACTCTCCTGTTGATTTAGTACGTAAATATTCCTAAACATCGCAATAGAACATTTGTAAATAAATGTGTCTTATTCTTTCAAGGACATTTTTTTTTTTTTTTTTCAAAACACATGTTAAAAATTCATTCATTTTCATTTAAATGCATATTCAAATTCAATTTTCATTCAAAATGCAATATTCAATTTCAATTTCACAGCAACATGACATACATTTTTTTTTTTTTTTTTTTTCAAATAAGTTAGTTTATAAGTCAAAGGCTTTCCTTGGCTTAATCACACGGCCGTATCTGGTACGATAAGGCCCAGAGTGATCTGGCTCACTCACAGACACAGGTTGTTGCTGTTCATTTTCTGTGTCTCGTCCAGCGTCGTCCTCACTGATCTCTGGCTGCGGTATGACAGGTGTGTTGTTGTTGATCAGATGACGTCGGTTGCGCCTGAAAGTCTGTCCATCGCCAGTTCTGATGTGGTAGCTACGTGGTGTTTCAGCTGGTTGGATGACTGTTGCTGGTTTCCATGTGCCATCTCCTTGCTGGAAACGGATGGGTGCCCCGGCATGTAGTGGTGATAAGGGTTTTGTAGATCTGCTGTAGTGCTCTTTTTGGCGCTGTTGGCAGCTCTCTCTCCTTGCTCGTACAGTGTCCTGGGGGGTTACCTGAGGTCGTAGTTGTTGAGTTGTGTTGGGCAGGATGGAGCGTAGCCTGCGACTCATCAGGATTTGAGCTGGTGATTTGAGTCCATCAACTGGAGTGTTTCTGTACTCCAGCAGGCTGAGGTACGGGTCTCTCTTGTCCTCCTTGGCCTTGGTGAAGATCCGCTTTGCAGTCTGAACAGTCTTTTCTGCAAGGCCGTTGCTCTGCGGATAATGTGGGCTTGAGGTGACATGCTGGAATCCCCATGAGTCTGCAAATTGTTTAAACTCATGTGAGCGGTAGCATGGCCCGTTGTCACTAATCACTTTTTTTGGGATGCCATGCCTTGCAAATACTGCTTTCATTCTGTGAATGACAGCATTGGTGGTGATGTGTGTTAGGCGTTCTACCTCAAAGTACCTGCTGAGGTAGTCACAGATCACTATATAGTTCTCTGAGTTCCATGAGAATAGGTCTGTTCCTACAGTCTCCCACGGGTTCTCTGGAATCTCATGTGAGAGCATGGGCTCCTTTGTGTTGGCGCTGCGGTGTGTTTGGCAGATGTCACATTGTTTAACCATTTCTTCTATCTGCTGACTCATGCCTGGCCAAAACATAACGTCCCGTGCTCTGTGCTTGCTTTTCTCCACTCCAAAGTGTCCAGTGTGTATGCAGCGTAACGTGTGAGGTCTGAGGCTGTGTGGAATGATGATCTTCTCACCTTTTAGAAGGATGCCCTCAGCCTCAGTGATTTCATCACGGTGGTTCCAATACTCACTGACATGTGGGTGGCACTTTTTCCTTGTCTCCGGCCAGCCTGACCAGATGACCTGCTTGAGAGTGGACAGTTGCTCGTCTTGAGCAGTTGCTGTTCTGATATCGTTCATCCTGTCTGCGCTTACAGGTGCCGCACTGATGACTGTGTGTATCTGAGTCTCCATAGCTTCAGATAGTGAGCTGTCCTCATCATCCATGGACTTCCTGGACAATGTGTCGGCCACCGGGATTTCCTTGCCCGGCTTGTGGATGAGAGTGATGCTGTATTTCTGCAGTGCCAGCATCATGCGCTGTAAACGTGGTGGTGCAAGGGCTAGTGGTTTTCGGAGTATGGACTCCAGTGGTTTGTGGTCTGACTCCACAGTTACATTTCGCCCATAGAGGTACTCGTGAAACCTCCTACACCCAAATAAAACTGCATACAGTTCCTTCTCTATTTGGGCGTAATTCTGCTCTGTCTTATTAAGCAGCTTTGATGCATATGTAACTGGCCTGCCTTCCTGCATGATGGTTGCACCCAGGCCATTTTTGATGCATCTACTTGCAGTGTCACTTCTTTTTCAGGATCGAAGTAGGCCAACACCGGCCCTGGCTCCGCTGTGATGATCTCCTTCATCCGCTGGAATGCACTCTCGTGTGTATTGTTCCACTTGAACTCTGTGTCCTTCTTCAGTAGCTGTCTTGGTGGTGCTGTTACCTCAGATAGATTGGGAGCAAACCTAGCTAGGTAAGTCACCATACCAAGAACAGTGTCCAACTCTGCCTCACTTTTGGGCGGTGACATCTCTCTGATTGCTTTCACCTTAAGTGGGTCTGGTCTTAGGCCGTCTGCTGTCAGCCTATGTCCAAAGTAGCTCACTTCAGGAACGCAGATGCGACACTTCTCAGGATTCAGTCTCATTCCTCGCTCTCTGGTCCTGCTGAGCATTGCTCTGAGGTTGCGGTCGTGCTCCTCCTTTGTTTTTCCAAAAACAACAATGTCATCAACTATCCCAGCCACGCCCCTAAGGCCTTCATATGTCTCATCTACTCGCCTCTGAAACTCATCTTGGGCTGATACAATGCCAAAGGGTAGCCTGAGAAAGCGATATCTACCACATGTAGTGTTAAATGTGGTGAGTAGCGATGACTCCTCGCTTAACTTAATAGCCCAATAGCCTGATCTCGCATCTAAGATGCTGAAAAACTTTGCCCCTGCTAACTTGGATGTTACATCCTCAAGTGTGGGTAGGGGGTAGTGTGGCCTCATTATTGCCTTATTTAAGGGTCTTGGGTCCAGGCATATTCTAAGCTTGCCTGTCTTTGGTTTCTCACACACTACTAAGGCATTAACCCACTGTGTAGGCTCAGTTACTTTACAGATTATGCCTTCTCTCTCCATGTTGTCTAACTCTGTTTTTAGACGATCTTTTAGTGCAAATGGTACTCTGCGTGGTGGACAAACCACTGGTGCTACCTCTGGGTCAATAGTGAAACTACATTCACCTGGGAATGTGCCGATGCCTTTAAAAACATCTGCATACTCACTTAAAATGTTGTCTGACTGAGTGGTTCTCTCTTTGTCACTGCTCACTGCATATATTACTTTAATTAGCCCTAGCGCTTTACATGCTCTGAAGCCTAGGATAGGGGGGCCATTACAGTTCACTACATAGAACTTCTGGATGGTTGACCTCTCTTTATACCTCCCTTCTATGTTGCAGTAGCCTTTCACTTCAAGTGAGTGTCCCCCATAGCCTGTTAACCTATGATCTGGGGCTTTTAACTGTGTTTTGGGCATGAGCGTGGCAAAGGCAGTGGCTGGGATTATGCTGGCTTGAGCTCCAGTGTCCAGCTTGAACTTCAGCTGTCGGTTCTGTGGTCCCAGTCCGATGTCTGCATATGCACTTTCCTCATCCTCTTCCTCTGCAGTAACAGTGTCCACATACAGCTCAGAATCGTAGTCCTCATCGACCTCTTCAACAGTGTGAACGTTCTTGTATCTTCCTCTATTCTGAGTCTGAGGCTTTGTTTTACACACTCTTGCATAGTGGTTGAACTTCTTGCACTTCATACACTGCTTGCCTTTTGCAGGGCACTCTGTTGTGTAGTTGTGGTTTCCTCCGCACATACTACAGGCTTTCTCCTGATTTTTCTGGTAGTCATTTGCCTTGTTACTAGCACCTCTCCTGGCCCCTGGCTTTACCATCTTGTGGTGGACTGCATGCACTTGACATTCATTTGCCATAGCCTTTAACTGTGCTTGTGATAGTTCATGGAGCGCGCTATGTCTATTGCTTTCTCCAGCGTCAGCTCCGGTCCGTTGCTAAGCAACTTCTCTCGCACTCTAGGTGAGTTGGTGGCGAACACTATACGGTCCCTGACCATTTCATCACTGTTTGCGTAGCCACAGTCCTTCACAAGCAACTTCAGTTCAGTCACAAAATGTTCAAAAGACTCACTGCTTCCTTGTGTCTTCTCATGGAACTTGTACCTGGCAAAGATGGGGTTTGCTTTAGGGGTGAGGTACTCCGTGAATCTGTCGTAGTACGTCTTTAACGTCTTCGCCTCGTCAGCCGTTAGTGTCCAAGTGTTGCTGATGTCGCGTCCTTTATCACCGATCCACAGCAGAAGAAAGCTGCATTTCTCCTCTTCTGACTTTGTTTTAAGTGGTCCGGTAAACATGAGCTCGACGTGTTGTCGAAATCTCCGCCATCCATCCGGTAAATTGGTCGAGTCCCAATCCATTTTGGGGGTAGGAACACCGAAGGCTTCCATTTCTTCTTACCGTTGGTTTTTTTTCTTTTCAGCGACACACTTTCACCGACACTTTTTCACGTCTTCCTTTCTCTTTTTTTTTTTTTTTTTTTTTTTTCTACGCGGCGGGTCCGTAGTCTAGCGACTAATCTCTGACACCATGTTGTGATAGACTACTCACACTGTTAATAATCTATCCTGTACGACAAACCGGATACCAGCACCGTAACTTTGTAGCTGTCTGTAGCTCCGCTACTCTTTATTTTTTCGTCTCCCTGGCAACAGTAACCATGGACATACATTTGTAACATTCTACTCCGGTACTGGAGTTTCAGAATAAAAGCATAGCATGGAACATCATGGAATATTACAGCATCCAGCTGCAGCCCCGGAGCACAAGCCCCTGACGTGACGGAAGTGATGCTGGATATTATTGTCGCGGTCTTTGTGTGGAACTGAGCTCGCAGGACACAGCATCTCAACGCAGTAGGTTTCAGGTAAACTAACTGGAATAAATTGGCAGAAAAATAGCTATGTTGTTTATTCTGTGACCGTTAGAAGAGGATCCTGGTGAGTGGCGAGGGCAGGGCTCGAGACTTGGGATCCCCTCACCTATGGTCCCGCCCGGGCCTGACGACCGCAGCCCTCCGGCCTGACCTCCGCGGCCTGGACGGGTGCTCAAGTGTGGGTGAGAGGAGCGGAGAGGAGCGCGGAGGTCATGCCGGCTGGCCGACACCGTGTAGTCCGGCCGTTACAACGCTAAATTAAGCAGAGTGACGGACCCGAAGCCTTCAATCTGGCTATAAGACAGCTGAAATGCGAAACAAAAAATACAGTGGTGAAGTTGGGATTTGTTTCTTGAAGTTACGTGCTCATTATCTTTTCTGTCTCTTGCAGGCTGCCAGGAGAAGCGGACTGGCCATCAGATATTGTTTGTGGAAATTTGAAAATAAAGTTTTTCAAATTGACTTTTGTCTCTTCATTGTGTTCACTTACACACGAAATAGGGTAACAGTCAGCTATTTTTGAATGTTAGCATTGATTTCTCACATTGAATGGTGAAATATTTGTAGTTTGAAAGGTCCGACCTAAATGAAAACAGGTCGTAGCCTAGTTAAGGAAGCATATGAATATTAATATAGAAGGAGCGCCCACTGAGCGCAGCTTCTTTTATTCATGGTTGAACGTGGCGATGTGGTCAAAAACAAACAAAAAACAAAGTTGACTTGTATGATTAAATAAAGGTAAAATAAATGGACAATTCATCAATTCATAGACGCTATGTTATGCAATTTTACTTAAAAAAGTTGTTAGGAAAAAAAAGCCAGAGGCTTGTGCTTCTGCTCCGGGGCTGCAGCTGGATACTGTTGCCTGTAAGTGTATCCACTTGTTGTAAATCATGACTCTTTGTTGAATTATTTGTGATTGGTTTTGCTAAAGTGTGTGGTAGCCCAGTTGGTTAGCAAATTATCTGAAACTTGCTTAGTTGGTATAATTGCACCGTGTAACTGACGCTAACGTACACCGTGCAACGCACACCGCCGCCGGCGCGGTGCGTTGTCCGTCAAGTGCTGCCCCCCAACACACATCGGCAGCGGCACCTTCGACACTATTTCCCCCCCAGCCTGCTCCGGGACGGACATAAAAGGCTTTTCTCGCAGTGCCGGCCGCGCTGGAAATAGAGCAGTACTTAAGCACTCTACGCTCTTGACCTTCTTCTTCTTCTCTTCCGTATTAATTTGGCGGTCGCAAACAACGTAGTGGTGCATTACTGCCACCTTCTGACGCTACGATGTTAAAACATACCCCACGTGTGGGTGGTGGCGGGACGCTCATGTGATTGGCTGAAGAGGAAGGAGACATCTGATTGGCTACCTATATCCCCTTGGTGGAAAAAATGCATTTGTGGATCGGGTGACGTCAGGAGAGTCTCAAAAAGATTCACACACAAATGCGCGGAGGTTCACAAAAAAAAGCATTTGTAAATGAATGTATCAACATCCACATATGTTTTGATGAAAATTGCAAATACTTTTTAAATACATATATTTGTGGATTTTTATTGCATATATTTAAAACAATAAATATTTGTGTGTGCATCAGAAATACATTTGTGAAACGTTTTTGGTTATTTGTGGATTTTTTTTACATTTATATAAAATGCTAAATATATGTGTGTGCATTGAAAATATTTGTGTGGAGAGAGTCATTTATATATAAATCTTAACATGTATTTGTGAATCCTTCTGTGTACATTTGTGAATATTGAGACTGATCTAACTCCATATAATACAGCTTAATACTACCGGTCACAGAGTTCTGGGGATAGAAAAACAAAATACCATCATATTAAAAGAAAAAGAGTCAGGCAATAATTAACCTTTTTCCATCATTCTGTATGCAACAGTGACCTGATTTCATGCTGTACACAGCATGGCTCTATGGACAGCAGGGCACAGTGAAAGTATAAGTGAAACTTGGCTCCTTCTTGTTCCATTGCTCCCTTTCAAACTGATGCGCTGTCAAAAAATTCTGAAAATAACCATTTAATAACCAGAAGGAAATGTTTAGTTTTTTCTGCAAATGTCACTCACAACACCCAGTTTGTAATACTGCATATATATCAAAACTGCAATACTTTGATCAGTAGGCCTTAGGCTTAGGGGCTGTCCGCGGGTATTTATAAAACCGTGACTCTTTGCTCATGGTTTGGCCTTTCATCCACATGTAACCGCAGTATTGTTGTTGATTGTTGATTGTTGTTTTTCCGGTAATGACGTTTTACTTTTACTGCGTTCTGATTGGCTACAATGGCCTTAGGAGTTATATGGCCACCTACTGCTTTGGCATGGGTATTACACTGCTTGATAGTGGAATTTGTGGTGTCATGTGGACAGAGGTATTTTTATTACACCGCTCGTATGGATGCAGATTTTTTAAAAACTGGAAGCCAAAAAAGTTCAGTTTTAAAAATATCTAAGTCATTCTGCCAGCCAGCCACGCCCCCTTCATCAAGCCAACTCCACTCACCTGTGCACACAGTTGTTTCTCATCAGCACTCCCTGCATTTAAGCTTCACTCTTGGCTTGATTTCCCCTGCCTGCTCCCTTCCTGGTTCCTGTCTATGCGGCTCTGAGGTTGCATGGTGCAACACCAATCCCGCTTACCTCAGCTTTCCTGGTTTGGCTTGCTCAGCCACCAGCCTGCACCTGTATCTCCTTCATTTCTCAATACTCAAACTCTAAAATGTTCCCAAATGTTGATTCCACTTGTGATTCATGCAGACTTTCTTCTGCATCCTTAGCACACTCATTTTGGCTGTGTCCTAATTTGTCCACTTACTGAGTTCAATATTCAAAACACTTTCAGATATTTTTAAAATTTGCTTTGACAGCTATTTTTGCCATAGCAGGAGAGGAAAATAAGAATATTTTTAAGATCTAAACTCAAAATAACTAAATTTGTCACTGTATTAGCACAGAGATTAATCCTTCTCCAGAAGAACCCTCATCCTATGAGCTGGACTCAGTGGTTGAGGGAAGTGATGCAACATCTCAAACCTGAGAAACTAAGATTCACATCAAATAGCTCTTCTGATAAATTTATGAGAATCTGGAATACATTTATGGAATATACCGTATAAAAGCTAGTCTCTGAACTCCCACTTTATTGATAACACCACGTAAAGTAAGTCAAATTTACTTGTTTAAAAACAGACATTTCTTAAAAAAAAAAAAAAAAAAAAAAAAAAGAAAAACCTTCAACAGTATTATCTTTAGCATCAAACTTACATGTTTCCTCTCAGAAGCCCTCAGTGCTTTTGCCCCAAAAAATATCAGTGTTGATCCAGACAGAGTGATCCAAAATCTGGTCCATGATGACAACTGCAACCCAGGAAATACATGGGTACACCAAAAACATGTAACTCACTCATGTCAGACAATCTTAGAGAGTATCTCACACCACAGTAAAATCAATGATCACCATACCTTGGGCTTCCGTCCCTCTTTAAGCAAAGTTTTCCTTCGCAGGGGTCCTTCAATAGTCACACTGCTGGCATCACTGCATCCATAGCAGGAGTTGGCAGCAGATGAGCTTAGGGTGTTGGGAAGTGGAGGGAGGGGGGCGGGGGGGTGTTCCAAATTCAAACAAAACAAATGACCAACTGAATGGATGCTGGTCCAGTATTCAGAGAGTGCACCTCAGTTTTTGACAAAATATGCTGCTGAGGACAGTGATAGTTCTGAAGTCTGCAGGGTTTAAAATGATTAGTGTAGATGAGGAGTTATTCTTTCAGTGATTGTGTTAAAATACACCTTGTACTGATTTAATGCTTTAAAAGTAGCTACTGGCAAAGCACAGTATATATTTCTATGTCACATGCTGTGTATATTTTTTGTACATATAAAATTTTAGTACTACTCATTTTTGTATATGTTTAAGATTTCTATATTCTAATGTCCACATACGTTTTATTTTTGCTGCTGTAACATAAGAATTTCCCAGGTTGGGATCAATAAAGTACTACCTATCTATCTTTCTATCTATATGTGTGTAGGTATATATTGAACATCAGATTCTTTTCTCCACTGGCATTAGCTTCAATATAACAGAAATTAATACAGTCACAAAATGTGGTGTGGTCACACGCTTGGAAATGTAATACTGTTTTACCGCTGTCCCCAAGATGATGCCATATCTGACTTAATAATAGTCCAGACTCTAAATATCAATATCATTTTTGTACAATAAATGCAATATAAGGAAGGTGGAATAAATACATTTAAGGGACCAACACCGACCAACAAGTGACCAACACCCAAAACAGCTGTCGATTTATAATCTTCTTTAGGAATGATTTACAAAAGGCCCCAAAAGTGCTTTTAAAAATGCAACAGAACAATATACTACTTACTTACTGTGTGCCTTGTTTAAAGTGATACTGACTTTTTGCTATCAAACATTATTGTACCTGTAAACATAGCTGCGGCTCCGGGGGGAGTTGCGAAGTGGGACCCTCCAGTTTGGGCCCAGTGTTGCGTACATGCGGCCCCTGTTGGTTAGACATTGTCACAGTCAGTCTTGGGCTCATGGGATTGACCTTTGGTAATCAGAACTGTTCAGTTTATCCCATGTCACCAGAAGAAGCCGCAGTGTAAACCATAGAGCTAGAACAGTGACAGTAGCCTACATTTAAGCATCAAATACTTCATTTCCTGCATTCCTGTAAATTGTTATGCACAAGTGGCCTTTCTGCATCAGTTTATGGTGGAAATGTCTGATTATTGTAAACACAAGTTCAGCTGCCAGCAGAGGCAGTCCTGGCTAGTTTTACGCCCTGGGGCAAACCATCCCTCGGCGCCCTCACATAGATTGCACCCTGGGCGGTCGCCCACATTGCCCATAGCAAAAACCGTCCCTGGCTGCCAGGTGACAGTTTGATATATAATTAAGCAATATCACACGAGAGGGAGTGATGTTGTACTGTATATTGTCACGGCTGTGATTCGGTCATTGGCGCTCAGCCTGCCAAAGGCAATTACAGCCGTGACGATATACAGTACAACATCACGACTTCGAGTGTGATATTGGTTTTTTTTTGTTTTTTTTTTACAACAGTTCAACAACAGCTTAAACAGCAATGCTGAGTAAGGAAATGTTGACAAAAGGTGATGAAATAAATTAAAAGTATGTTATGTAGCTCTGCGGAAAAAAACAAAAAACAGTTCCCCCAGTCTGTTGCCAGGCAACACAGAACACACACCAGGAACTCACAAGCTACTTTGTATCCAGGCAAACCTGGATGTTGGCACCGCTGGATTCAGCTTCCACTCTCCCTCATCCTCATCAGTACATCATCAGATGATCACTGTTAATTCAGTATACAGTATACAGTATATAGTGTATATCTATAGTGTCAGCTTGCGTCAATGTAGCAAGTGTGACAGTGGGTTAAGTAACGGTTGTATTTATATTATAACACCTGTGAGAGAAGTGATTTTACTGTTACATGTCCCAGTGATGTTGCTCTCTATATCAGCACTCATGGAATGCCGCTCGTCCAATCAAATTACTCGGTCGGGACTGTTGTATAATGGCAATTATACGTGACAATATACAGTACATCACTCCCTCTCATGTGATATTGCTTAAATAATATAGTAGGGCTCTCAGGCATTCTGTATTGCTTTATTCTCCTGGACATCTACTTTTCTCATTAATGTTAGCTCTGCTGAGTCAGCAAACACAGAGGGTTAAATTACTTTTACCTCCACATAACCCCATTTGCGGCTCTCTCTGAATGAGACAGTTTAGGGAAGTAGCTGTCAGAGGTGGAAAGTAAGACTAACTGAAATCACTTATGATCAGACCACGTCACCACTGTGTGGCATATTATACACAAAAATATTAACTTTACCACTTCAAATAAGGAAATACTTAAAACAACCTATTTTTTTTAATTCATTCTTGAAATATTACGATTTTTTGTAATATTCTGACTGAAATCTCTGATTATATTTCATCCCTCTGTCCTTTGGACCCTCACAGCAGATAAGGAAAAACTCCCCCCAAAAAAACCCTTTAACAATAGATGTCGTACAGAACAGATCAGCATAATAAATTAACAGTAATCCGTATGACACAATGAGACAGAAAGAGAGAGAGAGAAAGAAAGAGAGAGAGAGAGAGAGAGAGAGAGAGAGAGAGAGAGAGAGAGAGAGAGAGAGAGAGAGACACAGACAGACAGACAGACAGACAGACAGACTAGAACTCTGCATTTTGGCTTATCTTTTTCTTTTGCTAATTCACAGCTGTATTTGAGTAGCTTTTGCCATTTCGTTCCATAGACTGTCTATGACATTCTCCAGTCCTTGGTGGGCTTGGTGCTTTTTTTAGAACCAGCTGTAACTACAGCCTCTTACATATTAGCTAAAAACAGCAAGGACAATCTTGATATTGGGTTAGGCCTGGCCCACACCAAAAGATTTTTCAAGTCTTAACCAATGCTGAAAAGTTCAGAGACCCCACACATAATGGCATGCAATGATAAATTTAACAGTTCTGTTCCTATAGTGTGTGTGGAAAGCAAATATTTGCCCAAAACAGCCAATCCCAGTTTCCATCATGAGCAACTACAGTTCAGACTCTCAAAACCAGAAATCTTGCATGATCAGTTATGACACTAGAGTACACAAACATGGCAGGAACAGGCGAGAGGACCAGCTGTTAGTTTTTCACTACTCTTTTTGGGAAATTAATGAGGACAAAATAAAAAAAGTATATATATGCATGAAGCCAAGAGGATGGCATGAACATTTTCAGTACATGTTACAGCATGAGCTGGAGATGAGTAAATTCTGAGCTGAATCCCATTTGATATTGCAGTAAAGAACCCTGAGACCTACAGGACCAGGAAAATTGTAAATGTATATTGTAAATACTGACCCTGTCCAGTACACTCTTACTGAACATGTGAACATCAGGTAATATCATCTTTAGAGCCACAAAGAAGAGTTGGGGCTTTGCCAGGGGCGTAGCCATCATTTCAAAAGTAAGGAGGGACAAAGTGTTCAGAGGTCAATTGAGTGATTTATCATCCTCTCGCATTCAATTGCACCTCTCCTTAGCAGCTAAAGAACCACATAACCACAAACAGCCACAGTACAGCACCAGGGGACCGGAGTTCTTTAAAATTATATACAATCAAAATCTAAAGAAATCTAAAGTTTTAGCTGCCAAACTCTGGTTGAGTTGGCACAGAATGACCCTCGAGCATCTACAGGGAAAGTAGCCAGATAACGTGTAAGTGATAAGTGTCAAATGACAACACTGAACATAAAAAGTTCAGTAAAACACCATTCCTGTTTGCAAGTTATAAGCACACAAAATGGAATGGAAGTGACAAGGTAACAGGGTAATAAGCCACATAATTTAATTTAATGGCATAATGACAGAAAGTGACACACTTAACACTTAACATATCAACATGTATTTTACATTTTAGTCAAATATGACAGCACAGATGTGCAAAATTAATCAAATATTTTTAAGCCTTCTCCCTGTGCTACCTATTGCAATACAGACAAAAAACATTTTAGATCATTAATAAGAGCAGTTCTGAAATAGCTGTAATATTAATCTAGAATCACTCTTATCCTAAAGACATTTCCTTAGCCAGTTATAATTTCTCCTTACCTGTGAAGCCTGATAATTGGTGCTGCTGTCAGGTCCCTGTCCTGATACCTGCCTGGTTTCTCCCTGTCCCTCTTCTATCTATTGCAATATAGATAATAAATGTGCAAAGCAAAAATTTGAAATAGAATTAGGAATAGTAGTAGTGAAATTGCTGTGAAAATTAACCTCAAAGTCACTTTTATGTTATAGATATTTTCTCAAAGCCAGTTATAATCTCTCCTCACCTGTGAAGAACTTGCATGATCATCCTTGCTGACCTCTAGTCCACTGTCTCCTCCCTGACCCTGCTCTTTCTATTGTGGCAATAAAGATTTAAAAAATATGTGGAAAGCAATAGTGAGCACAAGCTTTGTGCAGAAATAAAGGAGGAGTGGGTTTATTCCCTAGCTAGCTAACCAGCGATTTAACATGGGTAACAATTAGTATTGTTGTTAACTAGCTTAACTTGATATATTGTCATCTATTAATTAGTCTTCATGTAGCTAACATTATCTACACGCAACAGCATTACTCAACTTACACGGTTTGTTTGGAAGAAACTGTGCTTCTTGCTGGCTGGTTTGCTGAACATAACACACAGCAGCACTAGCCAGCAGCACATGTCTGGTCTGTGCCATTGATTCGGATCACAAATGTGTTTGCCGCCTGGCGCGTCTACTCATGGTTAAAGACGGCTCAGAAAAATATGTTACCACATGTTAAAAACGAATTGAATGAACGGTTCTAACAGCTGTACAAAATGTGGGGGACAGAGGGCACAGACACAGGAAGTGCGGGGGACATGTCCCACCCGTACCCCGCATCTGCTACGCCCATAGGCTTTGCTGACAATTGTCAGAAGGGGGAGTCTGGCCCAAAATTGTCAAGATTCTTATGTAGTGTGTGCCCAGTTTAGAGAGGTGGGACTTGCAGGAAAGATCAAAGTCTTAACCTTCTGTATGTTGATATTGACTAAACACTGATGGACAACAGTGGTTATATTTGAATTCTGTGATCAAAATTATTATGAGGACAATTCATTACTTGCTGGATATTGGTATGGACATGTCCCAACTATCCTTACCAAATTCTACATGATTGAATGATTCAATAATATGTTGTCATAAAGTTTTTGTGAGAGTTCTAATGGGAGGATCTGTCACTTAAAACACATCAGACTGCATCAGAATATAAGAATAAAATGAAATCATTTTTAAGGCCTGTGTTTTTTTCCCACTATAACTTTTTTCAGTGCCAATACAACTTATATTATCTGATATGAGTGTTTGAATGCCAGTGTTTCCTTTTTCAGTTCAAGGTTTGTCTTCTTTGCCATTTTTTCTATACTAATATCTGCTGTCACTGTTCTGGGTCCATAGTAAACAAAAGCAAATTCATATCATTCATAGCACTGAGTTACAAACATAATCACATTGTTCCTTTGCAGTCTGTTTATAATCTGCCATTCATAGATAGAACAGAAATATTTTTCCATGTTCTTGCTGGGACAAACATATACAGTATGATTAACCTGAGAAAGGAAGTTAACAACAATGAAATTAATTTCTACTTTATGTGTAATGAACATGCTTTAGGCACAGATACAAGCTAGTGACACAGAAGTACATTTCTTAGACAAATTCACAGTTTAGGATAAGGATAAGTATAAGTCTGGAGGTATTTTATACCTTCTTCTTGTCGACAAATGTGCAAATGGGCTTGCAGCAACAGAGTAGATAAGTCAGAAAGTACTGAGATACAATAACACATTGTTGGTTTTGTCTTTCCCTGGGATAATTGACAATAAGAAATAAAATGAAATTTAAAGGAATCTTAAGGATTAAATCACTGGTTATATGTGATGACTGGCTCTCACCTCTCCATTCCAGGTGACAGCTCCTCCCCAAAAGAGCTTTCACTGCTGCCTATTAAAAAAAAAAAAAAAAAAAAAAAAAAAAAAGACAATCAGGACAGAATCAGGACAAAAGCTAATTAGGAAGAAAATGTCACTCAGGTTCCAAACTGAGGAAAGTAATCTTTACTTAAGCTTCAGAAGAACACACAGATAGTTATGGTGAGCATTCACCCAACATGGAGAAAAGAGACACACACAAGTGGTCTCTGCACCTTTCTGCTCTGCAACCTGTCATCTGTGGGATCTATAAAAGTGAGATGAACATATGCTATATACATCTGATTCTCAATGCCAGAATGGAGGGTTTCTGGGTAAGACAATCCATGCCTCAGTGTTATTAAAAGCTAGAGTGCAGGATTTTTGCACATAAAGTGGGAGAAATCAGTGTCAAACACATCAACGTTTTTTTCAGTAAAGATATTTCCAATGCAGCCATTCACATGGAATTTATACCAGACATTGATATTGTAACCGACAGGGTGATGTGATGTTATGGGAATGGATTCTGTAGATTCTGTTGCTGTTAAAAATATGTTCAGCTACAGCAAAAAGTCTGTTACAGTAGTTATTGAGTTTTCTGTAATGTCAGTGAACGTCTCACTCCCAGCTGAGTTATATTTTGTAGACTCTGTGAAGCCTGTCAATCAATACTGGCACCTATGATAGTGACCTGTGTGAGATACCGACCTGTGATTGGCAGAGGCTTCAGAAGAGCCTGTTGTGTGTGTGTGTGTGGAAGCTTGGAGCGGGAGTGTTAGTAAGCCGCTAATGAGAAGGCACTTTTATAAGCAGACAGGATTGTTGCCTTGACATATGTATTTGTTTCTGTGTTGTTTTGTTGACTACTGGCTGTGGAACAAATTGCCCCTAGAGGATAATAAAGATTCTTGAACTTGAACTTGGTTACAGCCCACAGTAACCTGTATTTAAGAGAAGGAATAAAGAACCAGCAAATGAGTTCATGCCTCATTGTTAAGGGTCACTACAATTGGTGTCAGAAGTGAACAGACTTCGCCGACGGGGTGACGGGCCACTTGCTATCCTGCTGACAACCGCTAACAGCAGCTGCTGTGAGTGTTTCTGCTATGAGTGACATGCTGCTGTGGGACCTTTCCACATTAAAGCGGGAGGACCAATCCAACGACCGAAGAGGTTATGGTTTGGATCTGGCTGCGAATGCTGCAGTACACAGAGAGCAGGTGAAAGAGACGGCTGCCAGGATGGCTGCAGAGGCTAGCTTGGGCTCGTTTGGGCTCGTTTGTGGCAAAGCTAATTGGGAAGCCTTTCATGCTCGGTTTGAACTGTTAGCCCAAGCCAGCAAGTGGTCCAGAGAAAGCTCTCCAGTTAGCGAAGTGCCTTACAGGAGATGCTTTGTCCAGCCTACTACTGCTAAGCCCTGGAGATAGGAATGACTATGATGCATTAGTTGGAGCTCTAAAGAGGCGGTTTGGTCTATGCTCAGCAGCTAGCCTGCTACACTCTGAACTGTGCAGCCGCCAGCAACAGTCAGGAGAGCCGCTGAAGGAGCTCGCCAATGACATTGAAGAATTAGTTCATCGCACCTATGCTCTCATGCCTCCTGCCATCCAGAGTGAATTAGCCTGTGTACGCCTCCACGCACCGGTCAAGTTTCTCTGACAGTTTACATCTATGTCTGTGAAAACATAGATGCTTCACGCCCATTGTCCCCTGGACAGCACAGTAGATCTACACAATCAGCACAGTTTCAAGGTGGACACCCAAGATGAGTGTCACCAATTCTGTATCTGACCAAATGTCTTCCCTTCTGTTCCTGAGACATTATGCTTAGTAATGGCCAGAAAAGTGTTTTATGCAGAATATTATGATTTCACAATGAGGTTGACCTTTAATCTTTAAGATGTAAAATGTCATCACTTCATTATTTTATCCTATTAGACATTTGTGTGAAGTTTTGTTTTGATCAGCATATGAATTCTATGAGTTATGGCCAAAAACATATTTTGTGAGGTCACACTGACCTTGACCTTTGAAAACAAAAATCTAATCAGCCCATTCTTCAGTCCAAGTGAAAGAAAAAGTGTGTTCTTGAGATATCGTGTTTACGAAAATGAACAAAATAAGAAAAAAAATAAAGAAAATAAAATAAGAAATGCATGGTCATACCGAACTTTGACCACCAAAATCCAACTATTTAACTGTTGAGTCCAGGTGAACATTTGTGCCAAATTTGAAGAATTCCCTTCATGGTGTTCTTCAGACATCACATTCACAAAAATAAGACTGACAAGGTCACAGTGAAAGATGTTTGACCACCAAAACCTAATCAGTTCATTGTTGAGTCTGAGTGAATGCAAAAGTTGAAATAATTCCCTCAAGGTATTCTTGAGCTATCATGCTTACAAGAATGAGACAGATGAGGTCACATGGGCATGACCTTTGACCTATGACCACCAAAATTTTGTTCAGTTCATCGCTGAGTCCAAGTGAATGTTTGTGTCAAATTTGAAGAAATTCCCTCAAGCTCTCCAGGACAATGAGACAGACAAGGTAACAGTGGCCACCAAAACCTAAACAGTTTGTTGTTGAGTCCCAGAGCATGTGAGCGGAGCGGGATCGGGAGCGGGGAACCAGGGAGCGGGAGGATTTTGTGTTGAGCGAGGAGCAGCTATTTTTTTTTAAAAAAGGTGGAGTGGAGCCTTATCTCTCGCTCCAATTTTGCTCCGTTCGCTCATGTCCCACCCAGAATGCATCTTTGCACCTGCGCACACCCACACTATTTTCTTTCAAAACTATGGAGTTTACTGTGTACTTCAGAAAAGAAACTGAGAAGAGAAGTAGCGGTACCTTGGAGAACGGTCCCTAACTGCGGGGAGAGGCGAGAGGGCTTCAGAGGATGGCCACTTAACCTGGTCCGTCGCCTCTACACTTTGATTTATTTCCACCCTGCCAGCGGTACCGTGTAGAACGGTCCCTAACTGCTGGGAGAGGGCTTCCCCGGAGAATCTACCAAGCTCATGTTTTATTGGTGCCGTAGCATTGATTCCACCTCTCATTAGTCCGATGTCCCGTTGTTACGATATGTGATTATTACTGTATTTGTGTATCATAGAAGATCAGCAACGCAACAAAAGTAGGCTACAGGTCAAGATACAAGTGTCATAGAGAGGAGAGAGTGAAACACCATAACCTCCTGTTATTAACTCTGGGGTCAGGGTTGTGTGGGGAGCTCTCCGCGGTGCTGAATGGCTCCCGGTGGGCGTATTTCTGCCTTGATGGTGTGCTACAACCGGCTCTGGGTCAGCTGGGAAAGGCTTGAGGCGAAGCAGGCTCACGGCTTATGTGTTTGCCACTTTCTTTTTCATTTTAACCCACACCATGATCTTTCCTAACCCTAACCAAGTGGTTTATCAATCAGTCAATCAATTTTATTTATAAAGCCCAATATCACAAATCACAATTTGCCTCACAGGGCTTTACAGCATACGACATCCCTCTGTCCTTTGGACCCTCACAGCGGATAAGGAAAAACTCCCCCCAAAAAAACCCTTTAACAGAGAAAAAAAAAAAGGTAGAAACCTCAGGAAGACCAACTGAGGAGGGATCCCTCTTCCAGGACGGACAAACGTGCAATAGATGTCGTACAGAACAGATCAACACAATAAATTTATTGTGATCAGTATGACACAATGAGACAGAAAGAGAGAGAGACAGAGAGAGAGACAGAGAGAGAAGCAGGACAGACGGTAATGACAGTAGCTTACAACAACATTAATGACAGTAATAATATTATGATTAATAATAATATATTAATATCTGATAGTATACATGTGTGACAATAATCATATGTGTATAATAACAGTAGAAGTATGACTAATGATAACAGCAGGAGCAGGAGGCATCTGGCAGGACCACGGCAGCAGCACAACCACACACTTCACACCATCCAGGCACCGCTGCAATACAAGTTAACCTGAGAGACAGTGGAGCACAAAGGCTTTATGTGCCTTAACCTAACCAGACCTTAGCCACAGGGCATCATGATGATTTTGGAACAACGGGACTTCAGAGCAATGGGTTTAATATGGTCGGAACAATGGGATGTCAGACCAATGAGCAGCCCCCGTTTTATTTGTGAATAGAACATTACAGGTTAGGGTAGTACGACGCAGTTTTTTTGAGTGGAGTGGTGAGCGAGTGGAGCGGGATAAAATTTATGATGGAGTGGAGCAGAGCGAAGCGAAGAATGCGCAGAACCAAGTGGAGCGGACGAGCGGCGCAAAGTGACAGGTCTGCGAGCGAGGAGCAGAAATTTTCACCCACTCCGCGCCGCTCACATGCTCTGTTGAGTCCAAGTAGACATTTGTGCCAAATTTGAGGAAATTCCCTTGGGGCATTCTTAAAATGCTGTGTGCACAAGGATGGGATTTGACGGACAACACAAAAACAAAATGCCTCCAGCCATGGCTATCACCGGCACAAAGGCATAATAAAAATAAAACTATTTGGATTTTCTTCTACAGCAGAAGCTGGTTAATGAAAACACTGCTTCATTGTACAGACATTTGTCACTGAATGTTATAGAAAATAATTGGATCATATAGCATATACATACCTAATGACAGACCATTGGACACAGATGTACTGTGTGGATCATTTCTGACTGGACTCTGAGACTCTAAGAAGCTGTCATCCAGCAGGTGTCGTGCTTTGTCTATGGGAAACGTGGCACTCCTGCTCTCTGACATGCCATACTGACACATCATGCTGTAGACAGAAATAAGCCATTACAGAACAACAAAAACACAGAGATTAGGGGGTCAAAGATGTTACAATGCATTTCACACTTGTGAAATTTGTTAAATTAAAGGGGCAAAAAGCGAAATGGTTTCACCACTAGGTTTGTGCACTGCCTGTAGACCAAAACAAAGTGTGTCATGAGCCACACCTCCCTCTACTCTCTGTTCTCTGTGCCGCCGACCACCATAGCATCTCCATGGACTATCACATCCAGACGGTCCCGGTGTTTCTTCTGCAGGCTCCGCTTCACACAGCTGCCCGATACACCCGCTGCTTCTTCCCACATTAACCTGAATAACAAACCAGGGCTCAGTGCTCCGGTTGGATCCAAACGGAGAGCTAGTGGAGGCTAACTGGCTGTTCTGGCAGCAGAGTGAAGTGGAGCATGAGGAGGAAGCACTGGTTAGCCCCGCTTTCACTGCAGGCAGATTCACTCGCCACAGGGGCGAGGAAATAAAACCTAAACAGCCAACTTAGTTTGGCTTAGTTTAGCAGTTAGCGATGTCTTTCACCCACTTTCGGTCTCTACTGTATTTAGCTATTTCCCTGCTTTACTGTTAGCGTTAGCACTACTCGGCTGCCATGTTAACGCTCCAACTCCAACTGAGCCGGGAGCCCGTGAGCCGGGTCCATGTACGGAGAAGAGTTGGAACGTTAGCATGTCAGCCAACTAGTGCTAACATCCTTACGCTTCTCCACCAGGCTCAGTGAGTCAGAGCCGAGAAACGTGGGGACGTTAGCAGTAGTCGGCTGCCATGCTAACGTTCCGGGAGCATGCTTAAGCGTGGGGACGTTAGGGTTAGCACTAGTCGGCTGCCATGCTAACGTTCCAACTCTCCTGGCTCACGGAGAAGAGAGGAATGTTAGCGTTAGCTCCCAGAGTTAGCACTAGAGCTACTACGGCTACTGGAGTAACTTGCAGCTATGGAGTGCTTCCACCAGCTCTTCTAGTCACTGAGCCTCGCCTCCATTTCAGCAAATATATAATATAATATAATATAATATAATATAATATAATATAATATAATATAATATATTGGATTCACATGAACGTACATGAACGCGCAGCCGGACCGGCTTGTAAACAATGGACTGGAGATCAACACAGAGAGAGGGTGTGTGAGGTCATGCTATACTCCAGATGAAATTACACCTCTAGTTCTTCACATAGCATTTTTTTAATTCCTTCAATCTAGAAATTATGAATTTCGCTTATTGCTCCTTTAAGGTCAGTTTATTTTACATACATAAATCTTGTTTCTTTTCCTGTTACTTTTCATATCATGTTACCTAATAATATCATTGTACCTTACTGTAACTGTGCTGCATGACATGTGTTTGGTTTGTGGCATTACCATTTCACTAACTTATATGTTATTGTTGCTTATTGCAGCTTTGCATATCCGCATGTGTCAGAAAATAGTTAAAATAAGTATATTGCTCTGTGTTGCTTGCATGGCAGCATGGACTGAATAGTAGATTTTATTGCTGTAGTTTTTGTTTTTGATTCCGGTTACGTTAAAATAAATCTCTTTTGGACACCAAGATGTTCTTTCATGCTGCCTTTACTTAGCTTTTATTCATGCACCTTTTATTGTTTCAGCATGGTTCTACCTCATCTGAGTCAGTAAGCACCTGGTGGAAAGGTACATACTTTTGACATCCTTGTGTTCCCTGCAGTTCTGTATCAGTAACTAACTGACTCTGAGCCTGTAATTTATAAATAGAATTTCTATACAGAAGTATACAGAAGTAACTTTTTCTACAGCTAAAATCAAGACTTCTCTGGGCTTTGTTTGTTATCCCAAATAGCTGCTTGTGGCATCTAGCAAAAACAGGTTATAAATGTTCAGGATGATTTGGGGGATGCTTGTTGCATCGTTCAGGGACAGGTGAGAAGTGTTATTGGATGTGAGGATGTAAGTGTTCTGGAGGAATGCATGTGTTCCTTTCAGTAGGATGAGTAAAAAGCATAGTAGTTTAGCCAGACAGTTTAGTGTGCATTCAGTGTTATGCGTAAATAAGTTTTGGCTTAATTTGCAATAAAATCATTTGCCTTAAAATACTTATCTCTCTACCCTGAACATTTGGTCCACCACCCTAACTTTCCTCAAGTTAGCTAGTACAATATAGTACTCATTTGTATGATTCTTATATTATTATAAGATTCTTATATTATTATCATATAAGAATCATACAAACTTTTCCATTCCAGAATACCACTGGCAGAGAAAGGTCTTCTTTACAGTTGCAAGATGTGACTGATGTCGTCCAAAATGCAGAGTTATTTTTGAAATGAAGACAGATGATTCAGATGCAAGTGACAAAGAGGCCAATTAAGATGGCAGTGAAGTGAATTAAAAAAAACAACAACCCACTGACTGTCCAGCTGGTGATTATTTGAAAATTTAGTCTGAAACAAACATACACTCCATGCCCTGTGACAAGTACCACTGCTGAAAAAGAATTTTATGGGCCCAAAACTGATTTTGAGATATCACTTATGATTAGGGTTGGGATCCGGATTTGGTTCTTTTTTGGAACCGGGTCCAAAGTTCCGGTTCCGGAACCGGTTCCATCACATTTGGAGTAACAGTTCCTGCAAATGGTTCCTAGATTGTACAAAAAACACGTCACATGCATTTCCATTAGAGTGCGGCATGGGCTGCATATTTCTGTCCGAACCCGACCGAGCCTGACATTATTTAATTACTAAAGCACTGAGTTTGTGTCACACACTTGTTATGGTTACAGGCTATTTAACAGGCCGGACGTGCGCCATGCGTGTTCTGCAGAGAGGGAGACCTCTGTGTTTGAGACGGGAGCAGGCGGCGGGGGGTCCGAGGCTTCCAGCGAGGGGAGCGGTAGACACAAACAGCCAATGTGCCCCTGGCTGAGTGCCGCCATGTTTGGGTTCACCCCAAAGAGAGAGAGGGTCACCTCGATGCAACTACGGGTTGCAAAGAGAAGGTCTCTGACTGTTGTTTGTGCGTACGCACAGAACAGTAGTACGGAGTACCCGGCCTTCTTGGAGTCTCTTGGCAGTGTCCTGGAAGGGGTGCCAGCTGGGGACTCCATAGTTCTAGGCAACTTCAACACTCACGTAGGCAAAGATGGAGAAACCTGGAGAGGGGTGATTGGGAGGAAAGGCCTGCCTGACCTGAACCTGAGTGGTGATTTGTTATTGGAGTTCTATGCAAGTCATGGACTGGCTATGACAAACACCATGTTCAAGCACAGGGAGGTTCATAGGTGTACTTGGTACCAGAACATCCTAGGCAAAAGATCAATGATTGACTTTGTGGTTGTATCATCAGATCTGCGAACGTGGACACTCGGGTGAAGAGAGGAGCAGAGCTGTCAAATGATCACCACCTGGTGGTGAGTTGGATCAGATGGTGGGGGAGGCTGCCAAACAGACCGGGTAAACCCAAACGTGTAGTGAGGGTGAACATCTGGTTGAGGCCCCTGTGGGACATGGAATCTGAGTGGTTCATGTTCAAAGCCTCCATTGTGGAGGTGGCCGCTAGGAGCTGTGGTCGGAAGGTTGTCAGTGCTTGTCGTGTCCAACCCGTGGTGAGGGAGGCTGTCAGGCTGAAGAAGGAGGCCTTTTGGTTCTGACTGGCCCAGGTGTCTTCTGAAGCAGCAGATATGTAATGGGTGGCCAGAGGAACTGTGGCTGTGGCGGTCACTGAAGCAAAAACCTAGGTGTGGGAGGAGTTCAGGAAGGCTAAGGAGAAGTACTTTCGATTGGCCTCAAGGAAGTTCTGGCAGACTGTTGGATGCCTCAGGAGGGGAAAGCAGGGATTGTGGCAGGCTGTGCTCAGCAGAGAAGCTGACCTGAACTGGGGACATCATCAAGCGGTGGAAATAGGAATTGAGGAATTCCTGAACCTGGCCGTCACATCCACCATGGAGGAGGCAGGGTCTGAAAACTCTGGGAAAGTCTCGCCCATATCTTTGGCAGAGGTTGCTGAGGTATTCAAAGCTCACCGTGGACTAGATTTGCCCTGAGATGCTGAAGGCTCTAGACATTGTTGGGCTGTCTTGGCTGACAAGCCTTTTCAGGGTCGTGTGGAGGTCGGGTAAGGTACCTACAGAGTGGCAGACCGGGGTGGTGGTTCCCATTTTCAAAAAAGGGGACAGGAGGGTATGCTCCAACTCAAAGGGTATCACACTGCTCAGACTCCCGGGTGCTCCAGGGAGGCGCCAATTGATTCTTGAACCTCAGATTCATGAGCAATGCAGATTCTGTCATGGCTGTGGAACAGTGGACCAGCTCTTTACCCTTGCTGCTGGAGGGGTCGTGAGAGTTTGCCCACATGTAATTTGTGGACTTGGACAAAGGCTCATGGCCACGTCCCTCAGGGGGTCTTGTAGGGGGTACTGTGTACACGTACTGCATACCGCTATGAGCTGTATGACCAAAGTGAGAGCTGTCTGCATACTCTGCGTTACGTCAAACAGGTTTTTGGTAGGTGTTGGCCTCCGCCAGGGCTGTCCCTTGTCACTGATCCTGTTTGTGATAGTCATGGACAGGATCTCGAGGTGCAGCTGGGGGGAGGAAGGAGTCCGATTTGGGGACCTCAGATTTGCATCTCTGCTTTTCACAGATGATGCTGTTCTGTTGGCTTCATCACACCGGGACCTCCAGCATGCACTAGGGCGGTTTTAGCCAAGTTTGAAGCAGCTGGGATGAGAGTCAGCACCTCCAAATCTGACGCCATGGTTCTCTGCTGAAAACTGGTGAATTGCCCCCTCTGGGTTGGGGGAAAGTTACTGCCTCAAGTGAGGGAGTTCAAGTATCTCGGGGTCTTGTTCACAAATGAGGATAGAATGGAGTGTGAGATGGATCAGCAGTTTGATGCGGCTTCTGCAGTGATGCAGGCGCTGTGCTGCTCCGTCATGATATACTGTTCTTAACTTATCAGAGGAGGAGGGTGGCTGGTTGATTATTATTTTATTAATCTATTTTATTTTGATCCCCCCTGTAGCCACAAATATTCATGTTCATCCGACTAACTCAGCTAAATTTTAAAAATCTAATTCATAAAATATTTTTGGCTATAGAGGGGATCAAAATAAAATAAATAAATAAAACAAAAATCAACCAGCCATCCTCCTGCTCTGATAAGTTAAGAACAGTCCCTTATCAGTGCATAAACCAGACACATCATGCAGCCCGGTTGGTATATTTTAGTACATTCCCTAATTGACCCACAGTGGGCTGGGTGCTAACAGTCACTGTGGAGCATGACACCAATAAAGAGGAAATTATTGGACCTGGAGCTGGGGGGGGTGAGCTAGTTCCATTGTGTTTGATAACATTGTTGGACATAAACAGAAGTGATGCCCAATGGTGCTTAGCGTGCCTTTCATATTGAATTAAAGCCAAGTCCTTTTGAGTCATCTTTGTATTTTATCAATGTTTGTCAAGCAAGTTTCAAGTCATCATATTTATAACTCGAGTCTGACCAAGTGACACTTTTGATAATGCGAAAGTTTTTGCGGAAACATGTCAAGGTATGTAATATACTAACATGCGTGACATAAAAGAACACTAAGGTCATTATCAAGTCATGTGACTCGAGTCCCCCATCTCTGGTCCCAACCCTCACCTATGGTCATGAGCTCTGGGTAGTGACTGAAAGAATGTGACTGCGGATAAAAGTGGCCAATATGAGTTTCCTTTCCTCCTTCCTATTCCTACATGGTTCAGGCATCTGATCAGGATGCCTCCTGGGCGCCTCCTGCTGGAAGTGTTTCGGGCATGTCTCACTGGTAGGAGGCCCCAGGGCAGACCCAGAACACACGGGAGGGATTACATTTCTCATCTGGCCAGGGAATGCCTTGGGGTCTCCCAGGAGGAGTTGGAAAGTGTTGCTGAGGAGAGGGATGTCAGAGGAGTTTTGCTCCGCCTGCTGCCCCCGCAACCTGGCAGCAGATAAGGGGATGAAAATGGATGGATCGATGGACCGACCACTGAAGTTTTTCCACAATGTTCAATTTTGTCTTTGCTTTTGAGAGAAAAAGAACTCCCTATCATCCCTATCTATCGAACTATCATTGCAAATAAAGACTGGGTCAAAGACAGTTGCGTGACTGTTATTTATGATATGTACTGTTATGGTGCTAAATTAGCAATCAACCCTGCGGATGAACCTTAAGATGATCTGTATATTTGTTCAGACTGTTTTTGTACAAATACAGAAATTTTGCTACTAATACTATTATACTATACTACTATACTACAACATTTTTCAAAAATGTACTAAAATATAAAAATTTTAAAAGCCTTTATTTCTGCATCAGAGGTCACCTGCAACACCATTCGAAACACCAATATCTGGGCTGCATAGGGTTAACATGGAATTAGACTGATGTTATGTGTTGTATGAATCACATCCTAAATATAATTTTGGGAAAGGTCTGTTATGCTCACTTGTTTCCCAGACTATGACTTTTCCTGTGGTGAGAAGGAGGGGGGGTGGGGATGTGAACCCCTACAGAGGCGTCAGGGCAAGTAGGCCGTCGGTTGTACCTCAGACACGCAGATACTTCATGGAGCCCTGAAACAGAGAAAACACTTCATCACTTCTAACTGCTACAGCTCAGCAATTCTATCTGAGCTTGAATGTATGTGTAGATATTTCAAGGTGGAAGATAGATAGATAGATAGAGATAGATAGATAGATAGATAGATAGAGTGTGTGTGTGTGTGTGTGTGTGTGTGTGTGTGTGTGTGTGTGTGTAGAGTAGAGAGAGAGAGAGAGAGAGAGAGAGAGAGAGACAGAGAGAGAGAGAGACAGAGAGAGAGAGAGACAGAGACCATAACACAATACAATAGCATGTCAAGTCACACACCATAAACAGCAGAAAAATGCAGTATGAGACTCTTTATTTATCTTATTTACAGAGGTTCTAAGCACTCATTTCATTTTAGCTCAGTATGAGTGTCTCTGGTGTTTTGCTGTCATCTATGGCACAAAGTGTTTCACCGCCCAGCTTGGAGAAGAGAGCATATTGGGCAGATTTGATCACGAAGGACCCCCAGAAGGGCGCAGTCCCATCCAACTATGGGACAATAACCTGCCTCTGTACAACATGGAAGCTCCTGTCAGGCATCATAGCTGCTAAGATGAATAGGCATATCGCCCAATGCATGAGCAAGGCCCAAACAGGAATCAGTAGTAATGCCAGGGGAGCCAAGCACCAGCTATTGGTCGATAAAGCAGTCACCCATTATTATTACCGATTATTGTCACACATGTATACTATCAGATATTAATATATTAATTATAATATTATTACTTTCATTAATGTTGTTGTAAGCTACTGTCATTACCATCTGTCCTGCATCTCTCTCTGTCTCTGTCTCTCTCTCTTTCTGTCTCATTGTGTCATACGGATTACTGTTAATTTATTGTGTTGATCTGTTCTGTGTGACATCTATTGCACGTCTGTCTGTCATAGAAGAGGGATCCCTCCTCAGCTGCTCTTCCTGAGGTTTCTACCGTTTGTTTTTCCCCGTTAAAGGGTTTTTTTTTGGGAGTTTTTCCTCGTCTGCTGTGAGGGTCCACAGGACAGAGGGATGTCGTATGCTGTAAAGCCCTGTGAGGCAAATTGTGATTTGTGATACTGGGCTTTATAAATAAAATTGATTGACTGACCCAAGACTGCAAGACCAGGCAGACCAACCTGTGCCCTGTCTGGATTGGCTACAAGAGAGCCTACAACTCAGTGACACACACATGGATACTGGAATGCTTGCAAATATACAACATCAAAAGGACACTAAGTGCCTTCATCAAGAAGTCAATAGGGCTGTGAAAAACTACTGTGGAGGTCAACTCAAAGCCAGTTGTACAAGTTACCATCAAGTGCGGCATATACCAAGGTGATGCACTGTCTCTGCTACAGTTCTGCATAGGCCTGAATCCCCTCAGCCAATTCATCACAAAGAGCGCGGATACCCATTCCAAAGTGGAGCAATCATCAGTCACCTCCTCTACATGGATGACATCAAGCTGTATGCCAGGAGTGAGTGAGACATCGACTCACTGATCCACCACACCAGGATCTACAGCAATGACATCCAAATGTATTTCGGTTCTAGATAAGTGTGGTCAGATGGTGTCCAAGACAGGGAAGATGATCAGAACTGAGGGGGTTGAACTACCAGAGGAGCTATCCATGTTAAGGATAGCTACAAATACCCTGAGATCCCACAGGCAAATGGGAATCATGAGGAGGCCACAAGGAAGTCAGCCACAGCCAAATACCTACACAGAGTAAGCTTAATGGAAAGAACAAGGTCTGAGCCATCAACACATAGCCCTGCCAGTCATTAGATACCCTGCTGGTATAATAACCTGGACAAAGGAGGAGACAGAGACCACTGATATCAAGACAACAAAGTTTCTCACAATGCATGAGGGGTTTCATCCCAGGTCAACACCCTGAGACTGTACACTAAGCGGAATGAGGGGGACAGAGGACTGGTGAGCATCAGAGCTGGCCTTATCTATTAGAAAGATAGGCTGCTAAGCGAATACTTTCTTCCAGAAGAGGCAGGAACATAGGGTGACTTATAACAGTGGAGGTAGGAGCACACAGGTAGACTACATCTTGTGTAGACGATGTAATCTGATCAGATCAGTGACTGCAAAGTCGTGGTAGGTGAGAGTGTAGCCAGACAGCATAGGATGGTGGTGTATAGGATGACTCTGGTGGTGAGAAAGATGAAGAGGACAAAGGTAGAGCAGAGGACAAAGTGGTGGAAGCTGACAAAGGAAGAGGGTTGTGTGGTTTTCAGGGAGGAGTTGAGACAGATGACAAATGACTAAAATGTGACTAAAACTAATGAGCATATTAATCTCAAGACTAAGACTAAATCTAAAATTGCTGTAAAAATTAACACTGCCTGTCAGTAAACTTTTAAAAAATCTAAAATCATGCTTTTAAAAAAACCCAGATCTCAGGAAAAAAAGATCGTCCTTTATGATGAAGTTTGGAGTCTCCTCAGTCATCAGGACTACACCAGATGGCACAAGCATAACACAGAGGCCCTGCAGACAGCAATCTGTAGGTCTATAATAAAAATCCAGAGAATCCATGCATGCAGAGCACAGTTAGCGTGCTCTCCACTGCTTATTTGATGTCAAGAAAGAACACATACATTTTGGTTATATCTCAAATTTAGCACTAAGGATACACTGAGATTTCAGGCACTACAAACCCAGGAACTGAAGCCCCAAAAGAGTCCTTTCTGTCAGCTGACCCTAAGACTCACTGATTAAATAACATCCAATACTGTTCAACCTCAGGCCAGCACTGCTTTCCAACCACTAATAAGAGTACACAAAATGATTCAATTAACAGAAGAACTAACTAAAATTCCAATCCAGCCCTTAACCATGAACATAGATTGGCAGAGTATCTCTTTACTATCAGAGATACAAAGCAGAGACAGATCCTGACAAGATACAGACTGTGTGACCATAGTCTAGCCATAGAGAAAGGAAGTCCTGATTACCAGCAGAGGAAAGAGGCTGTGGTCAGGAAAAGCAGAGACAGAGATGTACTTCCTGTGACAAATATGATATTATATATGATGATATAAATTCAGAGTGGACTACTTGAAGAAATTTGAATTGTTAATCCCAAACTTCACAGATTTAGATAACAATGAACAAAATTTAGGAGCACGATCTATATCGATACAACATATTGATTACTGATAATTTAGCAATAAACACAGAGAGCCCTGCAGGGTTCATCGCTAAGGTTTTTTTTCACTTGCCCGGTCGGGCAAGTTGGTCAGAGATCTACTTGCCCGAAGTCAGTTTTTACTCGCCCTATAAAAATTGTTTAATTTAAGTGGCTATCAAAAAACAAAGACTGCAGTTATTTTTATCTTATGTAATCTTTATTCACACTGTATTTATTAATTAAAACAACATATGTCATGTATTGTAGCTTAATTCCTACACAAAAATGACAGTGTCAAGGCAGCGGCAATCTTTATCAATTGTTCTCTCTCTATAATTTTGTGCCCTACTTGAGCCATGCCCACCTCTATTTATTTTTCACCCCTCTCTCCAGTTCTGCTGTATTAACACCGGGTTTAATATATTTTGCCTCCATCTCTCTGCCCTGCTCTACTCTACTTCAACGCTACTTAGCTCTCTCTCTACTCTACCAGTAGACTACCACATCCACCTGCTGCACAAAACGCACACAGTAGTGTTTCCCCTTGGATGGAGTTGTAGCAGCAGAGGTGAAGCACACACATGAAAAATAATTTTCACATGCGTGAAACTTTTTTGCATGCTTGCAAAGCACAGCCTGCTGGGATGTTTCTATGTATACTGGCACCAGAAGGGCTCTTTAGGACTAAGTACATACAGTACATTTGCGCACAGTAATGAGCAGGTGAAATGTCTGTCTAGCTTACATATGAGGTGTGAGGTGAGTTGTTATTTACGTGACAACACGTGAACACAACACAACACAACACAAGCTCGCGCTGCTGTGTGAGCAGCGTGTTTGTCTGTGCATAACAGCAGTCTGTTGTTATTTACACACTGTCCATAACAATAACTTTGTCAGCTGACAAACTGCACCGGGCTCGGGTCAGGTTCGGTCAGAAAAATACGGCCCGAGCCGCTCTAGCGTGCTCACCTGTGTGTGTGGCGGAACTCCACCGTGCTCGATACAGAGGGCAGAGGATAAATGTTAATGCGTGACCATGTACAGACAGACATGACACGATAACATAACACCATAAATAGTATATTGTTACGTTATTATATGAAGCGTCCGTCATGCAAAATATTATCAATGGGGGGCTGTGGGCAGGACATTGCTGACTCGTCCTCTGAACTATCGTCGTCGGAAGTTTGGGAAACTGGCACAGGACCGACAGGAGTTTCTGGATAATTTTTTCTTGTGAAAAACTAATCTATAGTTCGTTTCATAGTGTCACTTTATGGTCAAACAACACAGCACTTTCTACTCGACACTGGCTCTGTGACCCCTCTCTGTCTAACCCCGCGTACAGTACACACGTAGGTAGGCTACTAACTGCTGCACGTTGTTATGGTTACTGGCGCCCCCTCGCCTTGCAGTGCGCATCCAGACACACGATGGGCACACACACACACACACACACACACACACACACACACACACACAGACACTTGCTTCCGCTCCTCCATGAAATGCAGTTATAAAAAAAAATAAAAAAAGAAAGAAAAAGGGGGAGAGGGGTGGATTTGTAAGTCGCGCTGGTGCTCCTACACTGTGAGAAAAAAATGTAATTCTACAGGAAATGTTCTGTAATTTTTTTACAGATTTTTCCTGTTTTCCAATAAAACAATGAAATGCGAGTAGATTCACAGATATTTTCAGTAATTTTAGATTTAATTCTTAAAATTACAGTTAATTAACCATAATTTAAGATTACATTAATATTATGTTTTTTAATGACAATTTATTGTATTTGTACATATTTAACTGTAATTTTACATACAATTTTCTGTATGTTTTTACAGGTTTACCACCATTTTCCATAACACAATGTAGTAACTGTAAATTAACAGATACTAGCAGTAATTTAAATATTTACCTTTAGAATTACATGTAAATTGGTTCTCAGCTGGTTCGCAAGTTGAACCAACTGAGAACCAGCACCAGCACTGGCCCTGAACCAGCACTGAAACTGCTTTGGTGGAAAGGGGGTATGTGTGTTTCGAGCCCTTATATCATACCATAAATATCAAAACGTATCAAAATGTCCAAATGTATTTAGATGTAACTGTTCCAGAGGTAGGGCGGCACGGTGGTGTTGTGGTTAGCACTGTCGCCTCACAGCAAGAGGGTTCCTGATTCGATCCCAGGTGTGGGAGCCCTTCTCTGTGGAGTTTGCATGTTCTCCCCGTGTCAGCGTGGGTTCTCTCTGGGCACTCCGGCTTCCTCCCACAGTCCAAAGACATGCAGATTGGGGATTAGGTTAATTGATAACTCTAAATTGTCCATAGGTGTGAATGTGAGCGTGAATGGTTGTCTCTGTATGTCAGCCCTGCGATAGTCTGGCGACCTGTCCAGGTTGTACCCTGCCTGTCGCCCAGTGTCAGCTGGGATAGGCTCCAGCCCCCCTGCAACCCTCAAGAGGATGAAGCGGGTAGAAGATGGATGGATGGATGGATGGATGTTCCAGAGGTGTGTGTATGTTAGAGTGCAGCAGTATATCAGTTTTAAGGTATACCGTGATATGATACCGAGTACATTTGTTTATCTACGATATTGAAAAAAAATGCAACTGGATGGAGAATCTCCCCTTTAGTTTAGTTATTTTCTAAGGGAAGACTTTTTACACAAACTTCTATTAGCAAAATGGTTTCAAGTTTCAATTATAGGAATGAAACATTTGATTAAACAAAAATAACCCCTCAATTTTTAGTCTTTTGAGGGTCATTGTATTGTATAGAGCAGGGGTGGCCAACCCGTGGCTCGTGAGCTGCATGCGGCTCTTCGATCCATTAAAGGGCCAGTGTGTAATATTTGGCATGTGTTTATTATCAAATCTGAATCTGAATCTGAATATTCTACCCATTAATATGTTTATATAAGTGTATAATCACTATAAAATAAAATTTGTTTGGTTTTCGTAGTCTTATAATTATGCTTTTGTACATACATATATATATAGCAAGGGCCTTGCTTTAGAGAGATCGCCATCTTGCGCCGCCATGTATGTACGGCAGACTGAGCGGACAATCCAGCCAGCCAGAGAATGCATTTCACGTGTATAAATAAACCAACAAAGACAGCGGAAGGAAGGAAGAAGGAGGAGGAAGCAGCAGAGAGTGTTAGTAGTTCGTCAATAGAGAGTAGTGAAAAGTTTTTTCAGTTATAAAGTTTGCGAATGGACCACACTTACCACAAAACAGGAGAGAATGAACCCGAAATGTCATCTGCGGGGAAAAGAAGACGCAACTTCACTCCTTGTGATGCACTCTCTGTGGTGCTTTTCCTCCTGATGATATATCTCCCCAATGATGGTAGCACCGAATCCCATTCTGTGCAGCAAAATGCTGCAGCTTCCAACACATGGAGTTCCTCATCTGTATGCTCCAGCTCAAACAGGTATGGCTCTGGATCTGTGTCCGCTACAAGAAACTCTTCAAAATCGCGTTCAAAGTCATCCATTGCAGCTACTATAGTCCGCAGATATTGCTAGGCTAAATAAACAGCTGAGCTTTGTTTATAGGCTAAGCTGTCAGTCAGTGTGCGGGCTGGAGATTGGTGGAGCAGAGAGGGGAGGGGGGTCCCCGCTAGGTACTGTAAACGAGTATGTGTGTATTAAGTACGTGTGTTACGCTAAGAGTTTGGGATGGAGTCTTTTACCCCCTGGAATGTTTTGGAGTGCTCAAATGCTGCTCTGGTCTCCTGCTCATGAGGGATTCATTACAATATCGTAACATGGTTTAGATTTCTAAATAAACATTCAACTCGTCGCTAGATAGACCTACTCCTGAAAAACTTGTGTCTGCGCAAGCCTTTTTGTTCCTACGAGGACACCGTCATTTACCCGACGGGTAAACTGAAACTGAAACCACTGATGTCACTGTTTTCAATGGTTTTCAACACATTTTACACACTGACCCTTTAATTAAAACCATCGGTGTGCCGCTCTTCCGTCATAAAAAAATCAGTTTATTGTTATGAGTGTGTATGGCCCTTTAAGAAATGTAACAGGCTTAAGTGGAGCAAGTGAGAGAGAGGAGTGTGCAGGGCAGGTGAGAGGGTGTGGAGTTCGAGAGGAATGCAGCATGGTGGCAATATCGCACAACAAAAAATGTCAGGGAAGAAATGCGTGCCTTTGTGTGTGTGTGTGTGTGTGTGTGTGTGTGGAGAGAGTATGAGAGAGGGAAGGACTGTGTGTGGATGTGTGTGGAGTAGTGTTGCACGGTATACTGGTACCAACGGTAGACCGCAGTAGGCTGCTACTGAAACACCACGGCACATGACATGGTGCCACTAGTGTGGGATAAGTTCAAAGTCCAATCAAAGGAGTGTCCATGTGCTGGCCAGTAACAGCCATAGTGCTCTGCAGCACAAGATAACGGCTTACCAGCGACCAAGAAGCCCAGCTCCAACCTCACCGCACTGAAGGGACTGTTCTTTACTAGTCAGGGGAGGAGGGTGGCTGGTTGATTTTTATTTTATTTATTTATTTTATTTTGATCACCCCTATGTTAATCACTGATTGATGCTGTTTTTGAAGTTTTTGAAGTAATTTATTAGATTGAAATATCAGTGATGTATTATAGAAAAGTGATTCATCTTTTTATAAATGACAAAAGGCACATCTGCCTCATTTTTGCTGTGGTATCGTGATACTACTCAGAACCATGATACTTTCACTGGTATCGTACCGTGGGTCCCAATTTTGGTACCGTGACAACACTAATCTGGAGAGAGTATGAGAGTGGGAGAGACTGTGTGGATGTGTGTGGAGAGAGTGGGAGAGGGAGAGACTGTGGGTGTGGAGGGGGGATGGAGAAGGACAGTATGAGAGGGAGAGACTGTGTTTGTGTGTATCTCTATTCATGGTTATTCATTTGTGTGTGTGAAATGTATGGATTTTGATTTTATGTCATTTTGTGTTTGTGTGAGAGGGGGAGTGCATTTGTAAGCACACTTGTATGATGCCACCCCTGTTTTACTGCACCATGCCATCTTACAGTCACTTGCTGTACATGGAGAAAGTGAGTTAATCAAATTCTTCTGTTTGGCAGTGTATGAAGTACATGACACTTGTTTATTTTGCATGGGCCAGCAAGACCGTGGACCGAGCCAGAAGAGCCTTTTTCTACCATGTCATATAGCTCCAAATGATCCATCTGACCAGCATGAGGGGGACAAAATCAGTTATTACATACTAAAAAGACATTAAAACAAATGTATGTACAAGTTCAATTAAAATAAGACCTTTAATATGTTGACACTAAACAGTGAATAAAAGGCAAAAGGGAAATCACAAAAAATGTACAGTTTTTAACTGCAGAAGTCAAAATATAATTATTTCAGTCCGCTGGTGGTATTATTATTATTATTATTATTTTTACATTTTCTTTGTACAAGGCAATATGTCTGCTGTACTTTTTAAAATGTAATATTTTTGCTTACCCTTTTCTTTGTTTGCCATTTTATACCTTTTCTCTGCTACATTTCAGAGGCAAATATTAAACCACGTCAGCCTATAAAATACAATGCTTTGTTAAATATTGAACTACCTCACTGTATATAAAGTAAGTAAAATTATCTCAACCTCAACCAGCTACAACAGTAAAATGCTGCTTACATATCAATGCATCAGCAAGAGGGGCAACACACGCTGCGTCTTTAGGGACCGTACATATGCAGCAGGCTTGCTGAAACACCATCACGCACCATTGAGGCACGCACTTGTTCTGGAGCACCTGTTTTTAAGGGTGTGACGGCTGCGCTCTGAGATAAACTGAGTTAAACTTTTGGAACTCAGCAGCACTCACTGCATGTCATGTGAGAAGAGACAACCAATCACAGCCCACAGATATCTTTCCCTTCATCCCTAAATATCAGTCTGTGATAAATATGGAAGAAAAGTGCAATCATCATTTTCGTGCAGAGATGCCAGAGATTTACATCTGTTCCACAGACAATAGGCCTACACACAAACTGGGCCTGGAAGAAGATCAGCTCTGCACTCAGGATTTCAAGTAAATAGGCTATGGTGCTTGTTATGGTTGCTTAGCAATCTCAGACACAACCTGCTGCCATGCTGCCAGCATGTGTTACAATAGCCCCTTTTCCACCAACATTTCCAGGAACTTTTATTACCAGGAATTTATTTACCTGGGTGGAAGAATTCCTGAAAATCTGCGTGGTTTGCGTTTCCACCGCACCTCAAATTTCTGGAAAATGTATTCAAATTAGCGTGATGACGTAAATGATTCGGCGTGTGCCCTGTATTTGGCTCCGCCAGCTTGGCTGGTTACGTGCTGGTAAAGAGTTTGGGCTATTTGTCTCAGCCAGCAGCTAAGTTAAAAAGTATTTCAATATAAGTGTCAAACTAAGTTAGTCTACATACAGACAGCTGTCATTTGAGCTTATTAGTAACAATTCACTATCAGCTGAATTATCGCGGTCTACATGTTTACATGTTTGTGCCTGCTGGACACATGTATTGATAAATTATTTGCTTCTTACTCACCAAGGGTTAATGTCACTTACAGAAATTAGTGTAGCTGCCGTGAACACAAGTCATTTTGTGTGTGTGTGTGTGGAGGAGATCAGCGCCCGCACAGAGCGCAGAGGAGAACCAATACCGTTAGTGCTTATCAATACTATGGTCTTTGACAATGTAGCCCCAGGCTAATTTAATACCGGGTTTCGGTAACAATCCTTTATCAATCAGCAGCAGACACACTGACACGGAAGTGCGGAACGCTGCGTGTGTGTTCCACCGATCAGCGTTCTTCAGCAAACAGTCCCGCCCCTTAAGAATTCTGGGTAATCTGAAAAGTTTTTGGATTTGATATTCCTCCCCAAAGCTGTAAACCTATGGGAAACACTGACAATGGTTTGGGTTTGAGTGCCTAAAGTGCGATTAGTTAAACTGTTGGTAATGAGAACAAATGAATTGCATTCCCGCTAATAACAAGTGTTCCAGAACACAAAGAAATTAAGTATGAATGAATGTGTGGTAGGATCTAAAGGTTTCCAAAGATGTTCTCCTTCCTTCCACACAAGCGATGGACATCTACTATCCGATTGGTTGCTGGTCATTTGCAGCTCAAACGCATTATAGCTGATTTGCATAAAGTTAACCAGTCTTCAACTTTCATTTGCAGCTCAATTTGCCAAACTGCCGCCGCTCATCACTTTTGCAACTCAACACGCCTCTAGTCACCACATGTCCACTGAAAATTATTTAGACCTGTTGCCTTTGCAGCTCTGGCAGCTTTCGGTGTGAACGTACAGTGAGACAGGCAAAGGTGGACTACAAAAGGAAGGTGGAGAGTAGGCTGCAGCAGAACAACATCAAAGAGGTGTGGAAGGCAATGAGGAACATCAAAGGCTATTCAAAGAAGAATAGTCAGGCATTTCTTGCCTAAATTTGAGTACTTATGTCAATTCTGGTACACTGAGAGCAAGTCTACCGGAGTCAAATTCCTTGTACACGCGTACTTGGCAAATAAAGCTGATTCTGATTCTGGGTTATGGATTGTGATGTGGACAAAGCCAACTTCAACCTGTTCTTCAACAGGTTTGATGGAGGGGAGACCGACCCTACCCCTGCATCCATCCCTCCTTTCTTAGGTGTCACTTGCTGCTGCTGCTCCACTGTCTCCTTGAGGTAGCCCCACCCCCACTACTACAGCTACAGCTACAATATCTACCCATCACAGCCTGCATTCTGCTTCCCTGCTCTCCCAGTTCCAATTTACCTGCCAGCCAATCCCACCTGATCACCCCATTTCACTTACCTGCTTCCGCAGCTGCAGTCCATTAGCCCATCAGCCTGGTATTTAAGCCTCTCCAGCACACACACTCCTTACCAGAGTATTCTTCACCCACATGCAAGACTTTACAACTCTTCTTACCTGCCTGTCGACATCGTCTGTTTCTTGGTAAAGTCATTAGCTTCTGTCCCTGACCATGAGTTGCCTTAGTGTCTCTGGTTTCCATCTGCCTGTGGCTGTGTGGTGTTTACCTGTGATGATGTTTCAGCATGAGTGTTCCCACCTGCTTTAGCTCAGAGAGAGATGCCACACACTGCCTAGTGTGTGTGTCCTCCTTTCACTTACCTGTTGGCTCCTTGATCAATTGCCTGGTCTCTACCCATACCTTTCTCAAACACGCCATCAGTAAGTCCCTCTTTGTTACCTCTGTCTGCCGGCAGACTGAACTGTTTGGGTCCGAGGACTCACGTCCTCGTTCTTGGTCCCGCTTGCGAGTTCAGCTCGGTCTATTCCCTGGCCCCTGAACCCACAAACTGTGTGTGGGCTCTGAGCCCAAAGAATGAACTGTCACCAGAATATCTTCATCAGCTCATGTTCCTGTTACTCTATGTATAAATAAAGTTCATTACCAACTGTCACTGAGTGCTTCATTTGGGTTCAATCACACCGGTTACACTACATCCCAAAGCCAACTACCACTGTCCTTAACAGCAGATGAGGTTAGGATGGAGCTCAGGAGACTGCGCACAGGCAAGGCTGCAGGCCCAGATGGAGTGTGTCTAAGGCTCTTCAAAGACTGTGCAGCCCAGCTAGCGGAGCCCCTTCAGTCGATCTTCAACAGGAATCTTCGAACAGGCAAAGTCCTGGTGCAGTGGAAAACATCTTGTCTCGTACCGGTGCCCAAAGTGGTCAGGAGCAGCACTGGTGCTCCACAGGGAACTGTTTTAGCACTCTTCCTGTTCACACTCTACACAGCAGACTTTAAGTACAACTCAGAGTCCTGCCACATACAAAAATACTCTGATGATACAGCTATTGTGGCTTGTATCAGGAGCAGTCAAGAGGAGGAGTACAGGGACCTTGTGGATGCCTTCAGGGTCTGGTGCAGTGCTGTCTCCACCTGACCACAGCCAAAACCAAGGAGATGGTGGTGGATTTCAGAAGAAAGAAGTCACCCCATCAGCCAGTCTCCATACAGGGGGAGGACACTTAGGTGGCGCACACCTACAAATATCTTAGGGTCCTCTTGGATGATAAGCTGGACTGATCCTTTAACACTGATGCCGTCTACAGGAGGGGGCAGAGCTGCTTGTTCTTTCTGCAGACACTGAGGTTCTTTGATGTGTGTGTGTGTGGAGATGCTGACCATGTTCTATCACATGGTGGTGGCCAGTGCAATCTTCTATGCTGCAGTGTGCTGGGGAGGCAGCTTGATGGACAAAAACACCATGCCATTGAACAAGCTGGTTAAAAAAGCTGGCTCTGTGCTTGGCAGTAGACTGGACCCACTTAGAACTGTGGTGGAGAGCAGAGCATGTGAGCAGAGCGGAGCGGGTGAAAATGTCCGCTCCTCGCTTTCAGACCTGTCACTTTGTGCCGCTCGTCCGCTCCGCTTGGTTCTGCGCATTCTTCGCTCCGCTCCATCATAAAATTTATCCCGCTCCGCTCGCTCACCACTCTGCTCAAAAGAACTGCATCGTACTACCCTAACCTCTAATCTTCTATTCACAAATAAAACGGGGTCTGCCCATTTATCCGACAGCCCATTGGTCCGACATCCCATTTCTCTGTCCATATTAAACCCATTGTTCCGAAGTCCTGTTGTTCCGAAATCATCATGATGCCCTGTGGTTAAGGTCTGGTTAGGTTTAGGCACAAAAACCACTTGGTTAGGGTCAGGAAAAGATCATGGTGTGGGTTAAAATGATAATGAAAGTGGCACATAGGCCGTGAGCCTGCTCCGCCTAAAGCCTTTCCCAGCTGACCCAGAGCCGGTCGCAGCGCACCATCAAGGCAGAAATACGCCCGCCTGGACAATAGTAGACACCCTCTCCACAGCCTCCTGGAGCAACAGAGGGGCAGCTGCAGTTGTCTAGATACTCCACCTGTTGGTGTGATAGGTGGCTGCTCTTCTTCCAGTTGATTGCAAACCGTGGCCGAGACCATATGTTCTTTGTTTATCAAACAAAGGACAGCCATTTGGCACTCATCTCCACAGGATACCTCATGGCCACACCTAAAGCCTAGTTCACATTACACGATTTCACTGTGATTTTGACGTCGCAGAGGTTCTTGAGAGCCACCTTGGGTCGGAGGTGAGTTGGCAGATAGTCTGCCATCACAACTCCTCATGTGTGAACAAGCCTACGAGCTACTTGCCCCCTCATATGTGACTGGGACTGGATATCTGGCATACTAGAAAACTGGAGAAGTCTGACACGACTGACAAAGAGCATCAGCCAGTGAGAGGCGGGATACGTCCCATGTAAGCAAGCTGGAGGAAGAAAGAAATGTGAGAAGGACAAGCCACAGGGTTGCCACTTGCCAGGTCCACTTATTAGCTGCGACTCTGGGCTTGTTTCTAAAGTGAAGTTGCTTATTTGGGCTTGCTCTCTAAATGTCACCTTTGTCCATATATCCGTCTAATAAGTTATTTAAACGCATGATAGTCACTTCTTTTGGGCTTGTTTCCATAGCCCTGGTTGCTTGTTTCATCCCCAAGATCTGGCAACACTGAAGCCGGCAAGCAACAACAACAATGGTGGTGTCCACAGGATCACAGGGAGCATGTTTTGTTTGGACCCAGGCCCTGGAGGCAGATCTGATTCAACACTGGGAAGAATATCCATGCCTTTACGATGTGTCTCTCTCAATGTGGCCTGCTCCTAGCAGACTCAAAACCTGAAGACCAGTCAAGTTAAGCCCCGTTTCCACCAAACACTTAAGGTATGGTACCTTTTGAACCAAAAGTACCCTTCAGGCATGGTACCTAGACCCTAGCATTTCCACTGAAAACCATACCCTTAAATGTGGGTGGGGTTTTTGTCACTAACTGCTCTGTCCAGTACTTACTGTATTTCCTCATAATTGGTGGCAAAGAGGGAAGTCTGCCTCTCGTTTATTGTCTGCACATCGTTTATCACTGCAGTGTCTTTGTCTTTCCCCTCTCTCGTCTCTCCGTCTCCTGTGTGTGTTTTTTCTCTCGTTAACACCTCGACTCCACCGAAACTGATTTGCTATGCAAATGACTGAATAAATCTGCATATCACTGAAGGAGCTCGTCTCTGAGACTCAAAGTGTGATTCTGCATCGCCTCATGAGAGAAGGATTCTGCAGCAGGTTTATTATCAAAGAATCATAAGACAGAAACGCGGCAGAGCTCTGATCCTGAACTCAGCACACTTGGTGCTCTCTCTAACCCGGGGTTTTAAACTGGCTTTTTTATCATTATTATATTGATATCTAAGCTGATCCCACAGGTTGCTGTTGTTTTTTTTAACTATCCAGTTAAATTGGACATGTAATTCTAACCTTCGATGGCACTGTAACAAGGATTTTAATGGTTCAACACGATCGGACCTACGTTTGACAGCGTGGGAAAAATCTCCGCCAGCCTACAGCCACCTAGCTCTCCTCATCGGGCCCAGTTTTGGGCCCGTGCCGGTAAGTTTTGATTCTTGGATCCTGCTTTTATCTGTGCTACTGTCTTCAAAACGCCATGGACTCCAACTGGAGTCCTCATGTGTATGTTTTTAACTGCATCGGTTACAGATGCTACACCAGCTAACTAGCTAGCTGCTAACCATTAACACACAACACACCTTTGCTGCCGGAGCCCTTTCTTTTTTTTCCTCTGTTCCCCCAGTGTCCATGGCACCACTCACCTCTCCATCCGGATGCGATCGTTGTCTACACCTGAGTCGCACCATCGTCGAGCTCGAAGGACGTATATCTGATCTCTACTTTCTCTGTGATGAAGAAAAGTTTTTGGAGTCACTGGTCACAATAGGTCCCGCTGCTGCAGCCTCTACTGAAGCCGATCTGTGCACCACCATTCCGGCAGACGCTCCCCTGGTCTCAGCTCCACCTGCCACTGCTGAAGCTGAACCCCAGCTCACCTCCCTGGCACCGCGTTTCCTGGCTGCTGGAGGGAGCCAAGCCCAAGGAGCCCGTGAAGAGCAAGACGGCAGCTGTAGCCTGTTTTACTCCAAATCCATCTATCCGTAGCTCCACCTCTGGCCACGATCCCTGGCTTCCAGCAAACAAAAACAGCAGGGGAAAAAAGAAGACATCTCCACGTTCCCCCATTTCTCCTGGCGTTATTCCTCTTACTAATCGATTCAGCCCCCTGGATGATCATGATTACACTCAGTTACCACCACCGCAGGGTCCTCTACCACTGCAGCGGCGGGGCTCATCCCCATCGCCTCCCAGTCGGCAGCGCTCTTCACAGCCACAGAGGCAGTCTCGACAGCCTCGACAGCCCTGGCAGCCCAGTACTTCTGTGGGAAGTATACCGGTGTGCACTGACCATCGCCGGGTGAGGCGTGCCGCCGGTGCCCATCCAGCACGTGCTGAGACGGCTGCCGACGCGAACCGCGCTAACAGTTCCCCTGTTCTTCTGGTCGGGTCCTCTATGGTTCACCATGTCCGTGCCAACAGGTGTTTCACCTCATGTCATCCAGGTGTTTGCACAAATCACTTAAATGACGCCATCCCTCAGCAAAAACACCCCTCTGCCCGTACTGTTGTGGTTCATCTGGGAGGAATTAATGACCTTAAACTCCAACAGTCTATAAAACTCAGGAACGATAGCATTCGCCTTATTGATAATATTCTTCACTCAAACAAGCAGTGCATCATCTCTGGGCCTCTCCCCCCTCCTTCAGTTGGTGATGAAAAGTTTAGCCGACTCAAAGCTTAAAGGCTACTGCAACAGCGCTGGCATTCCATATGTGGACAACTTCACCACCTTCCTTCATAGACCGGACCTCTTCAAACGAGACCGCCTTCATCTAAACCATATAGGATCCCGTTTCTGTCTCAGAACGTTGACCTCACACTGCTAGCTGTCCAGTCCACAGCCTTCACTGATTGACTGTTTACACAACACACCCCTTTCCCAGCCACTTCCTCAGTGGTCACTATGACAGTTCCTCCAAACACTCCCTCTCCCTCTAGCCCCCCCCCCCGCAGGCCCACGACACCAATGCAACTTTTTCCAGCCAACTCTAGTGTGAGACTCTCATGTCTCAGGCCTGTTTTCCCAGAGTCCCAGTGTCAGTTAAGACTTGTCTTCCCTTTAACAAGACGCAGCCGGGCAGGGACGGACCCATGGTACCTGCGGCCACTAGCACCTGCATCCACTACTGCCTCAGCACAATCGAAGCCTATTAAACTGGCCCCGCTGAATGCCCGCTCTGTTGCCAACAAATCATTGATTTTGAATGATTTATTTATTTCCAAAAATCTGGATTTTATGTTTCTCACTGAGACCTGGCAAAAGAACGATGAATATGTGTTTATGAACGAGCTCTGCCCGCCGGGATGTTCTTTTATCTGTGCCCCTCGGACCAATGGTCATGGGGGGGGGGGGGGGGGGGGACTGGCGGCGGTGCACAAGGACTCCCGTCCTCCTGGAGAGTGAGCTCTGGAACTTTTACCTCATTTGAGGTGACTAAAGTTGGGCGTACTAATCCATTTTATTGTGTTTTAATTTATCGCCCTCCTGGTGTTAATGGCTCCTTTTTATCTCAATTCGGTGACTCCTTAGCTTCCATAATTAAATTTGAGAAAATCCTTCTTCTTGGGGATTTTAACATGGCCGTAAATGACACCACAAACACCTTTGCAGTGAACTTCTTAAAAGTCACTGATTCTTTCAATTTTACCCAACATGTCAGCAGCCCAACACACATTAAGGGCAACACTCTGGACCTGGTTTTCACATATGGATTAAAATTAGACATTATTGGCTCTGAGGAGCTGCTTGTGACTGATCACAAATGTATTCACTTTAATGTGTCTTTTAACACTGATTGTACACCCAGAAAGCGTGTTATTTGTTCACGTATGTTAAATGACCTGTCTGCCATGAAATTCTCTGTTTTTAACAACAGCATAGGGCAGCTTTTTGGTGATGAGAGTGATGCCAATTCTCTAGTTCACACTTTTAATTCACATTGTTCCGTTATTTTAGACGAGATTGCTCCTCTGAAATCCCGTACAGTTGCCACTGTTAATTCTACCCCCTAGATTAACGATGACATTCGTTGTTTTAAATGCAAATGTCGCCGTATCGAGCGCCTGTGGAAGTCTACAAAGCTTCAGGTCCATCGTATTTATTTGAAAGAACTCTTAACAGAGTATAACTTAATGGTTAAAGCTGCTCGGGCCTTTTATTTTGCTGACCTCATTTCCTCCAATAAGCGGAATCCCAAAGTTGTTTTTGACACTATAAATAATCTTGTTTGTTCCCAGCCCCCTGTGGTGCCCATTTTTTCTGTTAATGACTGTAACAATTTTCTGTCATTTTTTGTCAACAAAGTTGCTAGTGTTAGAGCAAGTATTACCCCTTCTTCTTCTGCTCTTCCCCCTGCTCCTCCTTTACAGCAGCCAATACTGGATCATTTCTCACCCATTTCCCTACAAGATTTAACTAAGCTAGTGAGCAGTATGAAGACTTCCTCCAGCCCGTTAGACATCTTCCCCACATCTCTACTGAAAAAAGTTATTGGTTCCATCGGCTCTTCCCTGCTCTATATTATTAATTGCTCACTGGTCTCTGGCTGCTTCCCCTCCTATTTTAAACATGCGGTTGTCCAGCCACTTCTTAAAAAGCCAAATCTGGACCCCTCATTATTTAGCAACTTTAGGCCCATTTCTAAATTGCCTTTTATTTCAAAGATCTTAGAAAAAGTCGTTGCTAACCAACTAGTCCCTGCCCTAAATAAGCATTGTATTTATGATAAATTTCAATCTGGTTACCGTCAGCAGCATTCCACTGAGACACCACTTCTTAGAGTGTCTAATGACATCATGATGGCCTCTGACACTGGTAAATGTACCATCCTAGTGCTGCTTGACCTTAGCGCAGCCTTCGATACTGTGGATCACCACATCCTGTTAGATAGGCTCAGTGACTGTGTTGGCATTTCAGGCAGTGCCCTCGACTGGTTTGCCTCCTACCTCTCTGGCAGAAGTTTCTCTGTAGCATCTGGTCCTTTTATGTCCGAGTCTGTCCCCCTTCCTTGTGGGGTACCTCAGGGCTCAGTGTTGGGTCCAATTTTGTTTGCTCTGTATATGCTACCTCTTGGAATCATTATCAACAGGTTTGAGGGTGTATCTTATCATATGTACGCGGATGATATTCAGCTGTATTTTTCCTTTAAAATACCCGACAGGACCGACAGTCTGAATGTACTGCATGACTGTTTGTCTGCAATTAATGACTAGATGGTCAACAATTTCCTCCAGCTTAACACTGCTAAGACCGAGGTCCTTATTGTCGCTCCAGACTGTACTGCTTCTAGGGTGGCGAGCTGTATTGGGTCCCTGAATTTAAATATCCGCTCTAACCTGAGAAATCTCAGAGTTATTTTTGACCAGGCCATGCACTTTGATAAACACATCCATGCGTTGACCCGTACATGCTTTTTCCACCTTAAAAACATGGCAAAACTGAGATCTGTTGTATCACATGCTGAACTAGAAATTATCATTCATGCCTTTGTGTCATCACGTCTGGATTACTGCAATTCTCTCTTCATGTGTCTCAGTAAAACTCTTGTTGATCGCCTCCAAGTGGTCCAGAATGCCGCTGCCAGGCTGTTCACCAAATCACCCAAAAACTGTCACATTGCTCCTGTCCTGGCCTCCCTACACTGGCTTCCCGTCAGCTTCAGGATCCAGTTCAAAATCCTTGTTTTGACTTTCAGAGTCCTTCATGATCAGGCACCTGAGTATCTGTCTGACCTGCTGCATGTGTATGTTCCTAGTAGGACACTTAGGTCGGCCGATCACGGCCTGTTGGTAGTTCCTCGCACTAGGCTGAGAACTAGAGGTGACCGGGCCTTTGAGTCCATTGCACCCAGATTGTGGAATGCCCTCCCACAGAATTTGAGAGCTGCAGCATCGGTTGATATTTTTAAGAAGCATCTTAAAACCTATCTGTAGAGGCAGGCATTCTTTAACTTGTCTTAAGTGATTTAGTTTTGCAACAACTGTTTCATTTTTTGTGTCTCTGTATGTGACCTGTATGTTTGTATGTATGTATTCTTGTTGGTATTTTACTCCTGTGAAGCACTTTATGAGTCCTCTTTGTGAGAAGTGCTATACAAATAAATTTTACTTAGTCATTTTACTTAGTACTTGTGCATTTAGTCCTTCTGAGGCAAGCTCAGGGGTTTAGTGTTGCCATAGCCCTACGCTACGTCACCCTTTTCTTTTCTCTGAGTGAGGAATATATGCAGTTCACATTACTTGGCTGAAATTACATAAACTATGTATACATTCATAGGGCTAGATTTAGCTGCTAACGAGAGTCTGACACTGCGCAGAGGATCATTCTTCGTCTTGGGGCTCATGTATGTTATTGTGGGTCCATATCATTAGTCTGACAGCCCATTGGTCCGACATCCCATTAGTCCGACGTCCCGTTGTTCCAATGTGTGATTATACTAGGCTATACTGCATTTGTGTACCATAGAGGGTCAGCAAACGCAACAAAAGTAGGCTACTGGTCGAGATACAAGTGTCATAGAGAGGAGAGAATGAAACACCATAACCTCCTGTTATTAACTCTGGGGTCCGGGTTGTGTGGGGAGCTCTCTGTGGTGCTAAACGGCTCCCAGTGGGCGTATTTCTGCCTTGATGGTGCGCCGCGACCGTCTCTGGGTCAGCTAGGAAAGGCTTGAGGCAAAGCAGGCTCACAGCTTATGTGTTTGCAACTTCCTTTTTCATTTTAACCCACACCATGATCTTTTCCTAATCCTAACGAATTGTTTTTTGTGCCTAAACCTAACCAGACCTTAACCACAGGGCATCATGATGATTTCGGAACAACGGGACTTCGGAACAATGGGTTTAATATGGTTGGAACAATGGGATGTCGGACCACTGGGTTGTCGGAATAATGGGCTTTCGGACCAAAGGGCAGACCCCGTTGTTGTGCTAGATGTGAGTTTGATGTGGCCTGGCAGCGGTTTGATCTTTAGTTCAGCTGCTTCAGTGGACAGGCCCCAAGTGTCTCAGAGAATACTGCTATTTTTTTCATGATTTTGAAACAAAATATTATTTACTTGGCAATTTTTTAATCATTGAAATTTGGCTGGGTGGTCAATAACAGATTTATCTGTGGTTCAACAAACTGATATTTATTTTTGCTTCCCTATGGACTTTAAGACAGCAGTCAAACCTAAAACACCGTCAGTTACAAAACACAGTCCATCCATCCATCCATCCATTTTCATCTGCTTATCCGGGGCGAGGTCTTGGGGGGCAGCAGGCCAAGCAAAGCACCCCAGACATCTCTCTCCCCCCAGCAACACTTTTCAGCTCCTCCTGGGGGACCCCAAGGCATTCCCAGGCCAGATGAGATATGTAATCCCTGCAGCGTGTTCTGGCGCCCAGGAGGCATCCTGATCAGATGCCCAAACAACCTCAACTGACCCCTTTCAATGCGAAGGAGCAGCGGCTCTACCCCCGAGCTCCCTCTGGATGTCCAAGCTTCCTATCCTATCTCTACGGCTGAATCCCATGGAGGAAACTCATTCAGCTGCTTGTATCTGCAATCTAAGTCTTTCGGTCACTACCCAGAGCTTGTGATCATAGGTGAGGGTTGGGACGTATATGCACCAGTAAATTGTAAAACTTCGCCTTCTTGCTCATCTCCCTCTTCATCACGATGGTCCAGCGCCCACATCACTGCAGAAGCCACAAAAAACCGCCCATCCATCTCACGCTCCATTCTACCCTCACTTGTGAGCAAGACTCCAAGATACTTCACTCCCTTAAGGCAGTAACTTCATCAGTCCACAGGACTTGTTTCCAAAAAGCATCAGGCTTGTTTAGTTGTTACTTTGCAAACTTCTGATGCTGAAATTCGAGGTGGGTTAAATGCCATTTCTTAATTACACTATGAGCTGAAGAAACTGCTACCCGAAAACACTTTGCTATCTTCTTATAGCCTTCTCTTGCTTTGTGGGAATCAGTTATTTTAGTTCTCAGAGTGCTAGGCAGCAGTTTAGAGGAGCCCATGGCTGCTGATTGACAGGTTAAGGTTTTGGGAGTCAGAGTAATAATAAAGCTTTGAAATTTTCATCACCTAGCCTTTCCTTATTTATTTATTTTTTTTTTTTTAATATATTTTATTCAGGAACATTACTTGAGTACATACAGGTAAACTCTTCGACAAAACATAAATTACTAGTAATGTTCCTTTTTTCATAAACAACACAAAGACAACCAACAACAAAAACAAAGAAACACACCTCAGACAAATACACACACACAAAAACAAAATAAAAAGACAGGCAGCAGTTTAGAGGAGCCCATGGCTGTTGATTTACAGGTTAACGTTTCAGAGTAATAATAAAGCTTTGAAATTTGCATCACCTGGCCTTTCCTTATGATAAATGTGAACAAGCCATAGACCTTATAAGCTAATTAATAAAAAGACAGGCAGCAGTTTAGAGGAGCCCATGGCTGTTGATTTACAGGTTAACGTTTCAGAGTAATAATAAAGCTTTGAAATTTGCATCACCTGGCCTTTCCTTATGATAAATGTGAACAAGCCATAGACCTTACAAGCTAATTAATAAAAAGACAGGCAGCAGTTTAGAGGAGCCCATGGCTGTTGATTTACAGGTTAACGTTTCAGAGTAATAATAAAGCTTTGAAATTTGCATCACCTGGCCTTTCCTTATGATAAATGTGAACAAGCCATAGACCTTACAAGCTAATTAAGGTCTGAGACCCTGGTAAAAGTTGTCTGAGAGCTAAAATGTCTTGGGGTGCCTCAACTTTTGCATGGTGCATCTTCTCTTTTTCATCCTAAAATTGTGCAAAACAAAAAATAACAAACAGATCTTGCTTAAAATGTTGAAAAGCATGTTTTATCTTTAACTTAATGCCTTTTGGAAATCAGTTCATCTTCTACTCACTTAATTATTCACAGTATATAAATTTTGACCATGGGTGCCAAAACCTTTGCATGGTTCTATTTTTCACTTTAAGATGGTTGAATTATGTTAGAAATAGGCCTTGGCTATGGTTTAATTTTTGTCCTACTCAAACCAAATTACATTTAAAAGATTTGTATCAGTTGTGTTACTGCAGTATTTTGATCAGATTAAATTATTTTCTTTATAAAACAGGATCTGATCTTCAAAAAATCAAAAAGTCTGTCTCTCAATAAAGGTCAATATGGCACATTATAAACAGATTAAGAACCTTTGTCAATCCTGTATGTCGTATGCTGTAAAGCCCTGTGAGGCAAATTGTGATTTGTGATATTGGATATTGAGCTTTATAAATAGAACTGACTGAATTGATTGACTGTATGCACAACTTGTTAAAACTGTTTAAGAATGGTTTAAAATGATATCGGTATGTCACGCTATACTGTCAATGTCATGTCACATTATCTATCAATATCAATATCAATATCAATCAATCAATCAATCAATTTTATTTATAAAGCCCAATACCACAAATCACAATTTGCCTCACAGGGCTTTACAGCATACGACATCCCTCTGTCCTTTGGACCCTAACAGTGGATAAGGAAAAACTCCCCCCAAAAAAATACTTTAACAGGGGAAAAAAATGGTAGAAACCTCAGGAAGAGCAACTGAGGAGGGATCCCTCTTCCAGGATGGACAGACGTGCAATAGATGTCGTACAGAACAGATCAACATAATAAATTAACAGTAATCCGTATGACACAATGAGACAAAAAGAGAGAGACAGAGACAGAGACAGAGAGAGATGCAGGACAGACGATAATGATAATAGCTTACAACAACATCACTGAGCAAATCGAACATCATGAACAATATATGGCCCTCAGTTTCAAAAACAGCCACAGAGAATGGATGAGCAGCAGGTCTCTGTCCACAGAGACCACAAATGCATAGGGCCCAGAATTTAGTGCTACACCCCTGGGTGTGAATGTGAGTGTGAATGGTTGTCTGTCTCTCTGTGTCAGCCATGTAATAGTCTGGATACCTATCCAGGATGCACCCCGCATCTCGCTCAGTGTCACCTGGGATGGGCTCAAGCCCTCCTGCGACTTAACACTACACTAAAAGGTGAAGCAGTTACGGATAATGAATGGTGAGTGAATAAATGAACTATTTGGTGTCTGTGTAACTATGCAATTTCTCCATAGACTACAATGCCTTCCCTTTGGGCTTGAAACATTCTGGTAATCTCTTACTGATTTATCTGCAGCAAGTTACACTCTTGGCACAGAGAATGCTTTTGTAATTGACATGCACTAAAATTGAAACCTTTCCTTCCTGAACTGCATAATCTCCCCCTATGACCAGTAGCCAATGGCTCTGTTACAGACTAATACAACACATTCTCACTCTGTCAGCACATACTGACATTTGGTCATGGACTTTCCACATCAAGATATTACGTGCAAATTACCCTGGGTGCTTTTGTTATTGACGTCCTGGAAGGCCATGTCAACTTAAGCCTGTAACATGATCAGTGTTTCCCATACATTCATTTATCTGTGGCGGTGCGCCATGAATAAATTATCTCTGCCACATATAGATTTTTCTACTTTTGGCGCTACCTGTTCGACCGGGCTCATAAACACATTATAATGGGACTCACTGTCTGCGAATGTAGCTTGTCATTACAATTCCGGTGCAATAGGTGGCAGTATGCATCGTAAAGACGAACTTAACGCACCTGGTCCGCCAGAAGAAGAAGAAGAAGAAGGAACAGAAGAAGAAGAAGCAGACGTAGTAGAACGGATCCAAAGACCTCTCGGTACAAATATGTGGGCAAACAAGTCCAAAAGTGGTCCAAACAACTCTAACCCATCATGTTACAGTGGGTAACAGACTAACTTGGCCACTTTTCTCACGCAAAGCGTGAAGCATGATACGTGAGGAGTTGAGGGGGGGTGCACTTAGCAACTGTAGCTGCCAGGTGGCAGCAGAGAGCTTGAATACTGCTAAAAGGGTTTAGAGACAATTCCAACTTCGACGACAATGTCAGTTGCAAAGAAGAGTTGCGCTGTCCATGAATCTGACACTTTTCAGCAGTCTTCAAAGCAGAATATACAGGAAGTCACAGAAATATTTACATCCTGCTAGAGAATAAATTAAATATATCAGTCTACTCAAACCTGTCGCCGGTGCTCGAGTTGAGGGGGGGCATCCAAATACAAATTGTCCTCCTTCCCATCACTCGTGTCATTTTATCAATGAATGTGGTATTACTGCTATTTCAACATTCAGGACGTTTCGCGCATATTGAGTGAACAGCTGCAGCTGAGCTGTGTTGTGCTTCTGTCACCAGATTCATCACTGATTCATAATAACCAGCCACATGAAGAAAGAAAATTAAGAAAATGTAACATTAACAATTCCGCATAGGGCTGGACTCGATTTCAATTTCGATTTTAATAAGAAGACTTCGTTTTCAAGCCCCAAAGGCCAAGATCTAATTCTAAGCGGTCTGTTGTTAACTTGTCTGTTTAAATTTAGCACTGGATCATAGTTTAAAATGTAATTTATATTCATAAATGAACTCTGCCATGGCCTGTTTTAACGATGGACCACTAATATCCGTCATAAAAAATGTTGAAAATTGCAATAGCCTAAATCAAAATTTTAAACAACAGTATACTGTAAATCGGAATCGCTGTCAGAGGTGGCTGCTCTGAGATGCCTGCTCAGCAGGGCGGGGGCGCTGGGTGCTGACTGACTCATGACTGCACTGTGTAATTTTATTCAGGGAAAGATAAAAGTGGCCTAAACTTAATTTTGTGGCTATATTGTTGGGGTAATTATTTAATTTAAATAACACTTGTGTGGGGTGGATTTGGTTTGTCTGTTTGATCACAGAAACATGAAAGTGCATGCACAGAGATGAAAAAATGTTTATTTATTCGTTTTGAAGGTATAAGTTGAGGATGAATCTTTCAAAGCCTTTGTTTCAATAGCTTGACTTACAATGTGTGAAATGAGGACACACTACAAAATAAAACATGTCAGTTATTTTACAACACTTCGCTGTAGTGCTTTACGCTTTTTAAGCCTCTCCCTGTCTACGCACCTTTCCTCTTCAGTTGCGACTTTTCAATCATAAAAGTTACTACAGGCGAGGGAGGAGGGAGGAGGGGCGCGCGTGCAACGTGTGTGTCTCACACACATTCATTCATTTTCTCAGCCCTCCTATCAGTTGATCTGGGGTGTGCCCCGCGTCTAACCTTGAACAGTGTTCATTCATCTAATTTAGGCTATTTGTTAACATCGTCAAACCGGGGGCAGGTCCGCCGCGCCCTGCGAGCGACACCAATTGTGAAATTGAAAAAAATAGTGTGTGTTTCTTTGTACACAGTTTTATAGTTTTTAATTTTCATTTATTCTTCTGCAGCATCGGGTAGTGTTAAAGCAGATATAAAGAGATCCACACAAAAAAAAAAAAAACATTACATATATAAACTTTATGAAGAGTCTCATGTTTCACTTGCAGTAATGGTGTTTTAATACGGCTGCGAAAACATCATAGAAACACCTTCACTGTTCTCACCTCTAACTGAATCATTACCACTTCAATACAGGTCAATACACAAGCAACCATTCTGAAGGTAACAGGCAGCCTAATCACATTCATTCGATGGCTGGGGGTGAATGGGGTGGGGGAGGGTTGCGACAAAGCCGAAATGGCCGCTGACGTTTCCCAATAACGATCGTTCTTAGGCTCTTAGCCATGATACTGTTAATTCATGTTCTGTGTTCATCTGGATTTCTGTGATCTCAAGTTGTGTTAATACCAGAAAAATAATAGGCTATTATAATATAATAGTCACTGGCGCCAACTTCAGGTCAACATTGGAGGGTCACAATGTTTTCTTATTAAATCTTGAGGTGAAGTAGGAACATATATATTTGCACTTATCATACACAGCGTGTTAACATAGATTCAACACAGCGGACGGGAGGAAATGTAATGGTCAAAACTTTAAATTAAATAAATACCAAAATAATTCGGCTACTTAACACCAGCACTGTATTTGATTAGGCTATTTATTCATCTCTGTTTAACGGTTTTGAATATAATCGCTAATATAAAGAAAACCCATATTTTCCGGTCAGTGAATATGGAGTTAGATCAGTCTCAATATTCACAAATGCACACAGAAGGATTCACAAATACATGTTAAGATTTATATATAAATGACTCTCTCCACACAAATATTTTCAATGCATACACATATATTTAGCATTTTATATAAATGTAAAAAAAAATCCACAAATAACCAAAAAAGTTTCACAAATGTATTTCTGATGCACACACAAATATTTATTGTTTTAAATATATGCAATAAAAATCCACAAATATATGTATTTAAAAAGTATTTGCAATTTTCATCAAAACATATGTGGATGTTGATACATTCATTTACAAATGCTTTTATTTTGTGAACCTCCGCGCATTTGTGTGTGAACCTCCGCGCATTTGTGTGTGAATCTTTTTGGCTGCGTTCAGACTGCAGTTGCAAGTGACATGAATCTGATTTTTTAACTCAAATGTGACCCATATCTGATTTGCTTTTGACAGTGTGAACAGCACAAGTCACATTGAATCTGACATTTTCGAATCAGATTCAGGCCACTTTCAAATGTGGTACTGAATCCGATACATATCGGATTTTTTTGAATGCGACCGCAGTCTGAACAGCCAGGTCGCATTGAATGTGACTTTGACGCCATTATGACCCACACTGCCTGTTTTGTAAATAAAGTTGATTGAAAAAAAAGTGTCCTAGGCGGGGAGAGTAGGCGGGAGCGGAACAGAATGAAACACAAGCTGTGTTCGAAATCGCACCCTATCATGGAATAGTGCACTATATATATAGTGTGTTCGCCATTTTGTAGTGTTGTTCGAATTCTCCGCTGTTAATTTCATTCACTATATAGTGGACTATAAAATACCCACAATGCACAGTAAATGTGAGTGAACAAACGATGTACCCTACATTTTACTCCTGTATACCACAATGCAATGCGGTCGTCTTTGCCGAGGAGAAGAAGAAGAACAACCGCAAACAGAAAAGAAACGAAAAGCATGTTAGCCGGTAACGTTAGCACACGAGCTAACAATAGCCACTTAGCTCGCCCGAGCCAGGTAGCTTGTAGCTCGTGCACTATCGTGGGCTATTACAGCTCACAATGCAGACACACAACTGTAGCTGACAAAACCAAACGTCCACACCACTGACATTTCAACAATTTATTGACAAAAAGTACAACCACCACACAGTTCGATCATCCTCGAAGCGCCCGGTTTGTTTACATGATGCTCGGCGCGTCCACTTGCGTCACAGAAGTATGTGGAGCAGCTACTGACGCAACGACGTTCAGAAAATTTCAGTTAGTGTCCGAAATCTCGTTCAGTCGCTCCCCATGTAGTGCACTATATAATAAACACGAGATAGGGAATAGTGAGTGAGTGAGTGAGTGGACGGTTTCGAACACAGCTACAGTTGTGCGCGTGATGTCATCAACTATGAACTGCGCATGCGGGTCAGTTCAGGAGCGTGAGCTGTTCACACATCAGTCCGTAGATAGGCCACATTTTAAAATGTAATGTGAACAGCCAAACAAAAAATCGGATTTGGGCAATAAATCGGAACTGGGCATTAAGGCCTGCAGTCTGAACGCAGCCTTTGAGACTCTCCTGACGTGACCTGATCCACAAATGCATTTTTTCTACCAAGGGGATATAGGTAGCCAATCAGATGTCTCCTTCCTCTTCAGCCAATCACATGAGCGTCCCGCCACCACCCACACGTGGGGTATGTTTTAACATCGTAGCGTCAGAAGGTGGCAGTAATGCACCACTACATTGTTTGCGACCGCCACATTAATACGGAAGAGAAGAAGAAGAAGGTCACGATCGTAGAGAGCTTAAGTACTGCTCTATTTCCAGCGCGGCCGGCACTGCGAGAAAAGCCTTTTATGTCCATCCCGGAGCAGCAGGCTGGGCTGGGAAATAGTGTCGAAAGTGCCGCTGCCGATGTGTGTTGGGGGGCGGCACTTGACGGACAACGCACCGCGCGGTGTACGTTAGCGTCAGTTACACGGTGCAATTATACCAACTAAGCAAGTTTCAGATAATTTGCTAACTAACTGGGCTACCACACACTTTAGCAAAACCAATCACAAATAATTCAACAAAGAGTCATGATTTACAACAAGTGGATAACTTACAGGCAACAGTATCCAGCTGCAGCCCCGGAGCAGAAGCACAAGCCTCTGGCTTTTTTTTCCTAACAACTTTTTTAAGTAAAATTGCATAACATAGCGTCTATGAATTGATGAATTGTCCATTTATTTTTACCTTTATTTAATCATACAAGTCAACTTTGTTTTTTGTTTGTTTTTGACCACATCGCCAAGTTCAACCATGAATAAAAGAAGCTGCGCTCAGTGGGCGCTCCTTCTATATTAATATTCATATGTTTCCTTAACTAGGCTACGACTGTTTTCATTTAGGTCGGACCTTTCAAACTACAAATATTCACCATTCAATGTGAGAAATCAGTGCTAACATTCAAAAATAGCTGACTGTTAAACTATTTCGTGTGTAAGTGAACACAATGAAGAGACAAAAGTCAATTTGAAAAACTTTATTTTCAAATTTCCACAAACATGGCCAGTCCGCTTCTCCTGGCAGCCTGCAAGAGACAGAAAAGATAATGAGCACATAACTTCAAGAAACAAATCCCAACTTCACCACTGTATTTTTTTGTTTCGCATTTCAGCTGTCTTATAGCCAGATTGAAGGCGGGCACTCTGCTTAATTTAGCGTTGTAACGGCCGGACTACACGGTGTCGGCCAGCCGGCATGACCTCCGCGCTCCTCTCCGCTCCTCTCACCCACACTTGAGCACCCGTCCAGGCCGCGGAGGTCAGGCTGGAGGGCTGCGGTCGTCAGGCCCGGCGGGACCATAGGTGAAGGGATCCCAAGTCTCTGAGCCCTGCCCTCGCCACTCACCAGGATCCTCTTCTAACGGTCACAGAATAACAACATAGCTATTTTTTCTGCCAATTTATTCCAGTTAGTTTACCTGAACCTACTGCGTTGAGATGCTGTCCTGCGAGCTCAGTTCCACACAAAGAACCGCGACAATAATATCCAGCATCACTTCCGTCACGTCAGGGGCTTGTGCTCCGGGGCTGCAGCTGGATGCTACTCCTTACAGGTGCACGATCGTCGGCCGCCATGCTGCAAACTGGACCTCTTGACCATAGACATACGCTCTTGACCTTCTTCTTCTTCTCTTCCGTATTAATGTGGCGGTCGCAAACAATGTAGTGGTGCATTACTGCCACCTTCTGACGCTACGACGTTAAAACATACCCCACGTGTGGGTGTTGGCGGGACGCTCATGTGATTGGCTGAAGAGGAAGGAGACATCTGATTGGCTACCTATATCCCCTTGGTAGAAAAAATGCATTTGTGGATCAGGTCACGTCAGGAGAGTCTCAAAAAGATTCACACACAAATGCGCGGAGGTTCATAAAATAAAAGCATTTGTAAATGAATGTATCAACATCCACATATGTTTTGATGAAAATTGCAAATACTTTTTAAATACATATATTTGTGGATTTTTATTGCATATATTTAAAACAATAAATATTTGTGTGTGCATCAGAAATACATTTGTGAAACTTTTTTGGTTATTTGTGGATTTTTTTTTACATTTATATAAAATGCTAAATATATGTGTGTGCATTGATAATATTTGTGTGGAGAGAGTCATTTATATATAAATCTTAACATGTATTTGTGAATCCTTCTGTGTGCATTTGTGAATATTGAGACTGATCTAACTCCATAAGTGAACGGTGAGAGAGCCGGATGAATGTCCGCAGCTCCTTCTGGCACATCACCACCACCACCCGCCGGAAAAAGATGAAAAATAAATAAAATGTTTGATAAAACTGTTTGAATTGTCTGTTTCGTGTATTGAAAAGCCTGTATCCAAACATGCATACTGACATTTTAGAAGTGCTGAATGAGGTCCAGTCTCCTTCATATTGTACAGTAGGGGAGAATGTGTGTCCTCGTGCGCATTTACGCATGGTGCATGACACCAGCAGTTCATTGAATATTATTTTTTTTTATCTCCAGACAAGCCGATCGTCCAGGTTCATACAGTGAAATTGTTCGGAATGAAGCCGCATCATCCTGATAAACACTGACTCATTGAACTATTTATATTTATGATTTTATCAATAGTTTTAACTTATTTTTACACACATGCACTTTATCTTTGCTGTGGTCATTTACTTGATTTTGTAGTTAGTTTTTTATGGAAGTATCTTGTTGCAGCTAATGTGTATTATTGTTTGTCATAGTTTTTTAGCGCTGATTCAAATTCCTGTGTATCTGTCTGATGCATTTGGCTAATAAAGTGATTATGAGACCATTGTACAGTAACGTAATATATATCTAAATGTTGTAGCCTGTTTTGCATTTTAGATGAGTAATCTAACTATTTACCGTCACTGTAAATCTGGTATCTCAGAGCAGCGACAGTGATTCCGATTTACATTGTACTATTGTTTAAAATTTTGATTTAGGCTACTGCAATTTTCAACATTTTTTATGACGGATATTCGTGGTCCATCGTTAAAACAGGCCATGGCAGAGTTCATTTATGAATATAAACTACATTTTAAACTGTGATCCAGTGTTAAATTTAAACAGACATGTCAACAACAGACCGCTTAGAATTAGATCTTGGCCTTTGGAGCTTGAAAATGAAGTCTTCTTATTAAAATCGAAACTGAAAGTCCAGCCCTACGCGGAATTGTTAATGTTACATTTTCTTCATTTTCTTTCTTTATGTGGCTGGTTATGTGACTTACCGTATCCTACAGAAGCATTCGCTGCAGTACATGTGAACTGCGACTTGAATATTTGTGTATGAATGAATTTATGAATTAGTGATGAATCTGGTGACGGAAGCACAGTGCAGCTCAGCTGCAGCTGTTCACTCAATATGCGCGAAACGTCCTGAATGTTGAAATAGCAGTAATACCACATTCATTGAATAAATGACACGAACGATGGGAAGGGGGGCAGTTTTAGAAGGGGGATGATATTATCTGCTCACATGTGCCACCTGGTGGTTGTTTGCGCACACTGCAGCTACTCCTGGATACAGTAATTAACCCCCCTTTCCCCCTCAACTGCCGGCCTCAGATTCTCACGTGTGATTCACGCAGGGATGTGGCCGAATTAGACTGGTACCCACTGTATATTAGCCTGTGTCTGTATTAACATAGCTGGAAGCTCAACATGTGCAGAGACATTAACTCACGCTGTTAGTAGGGTTAACTGCAGCGCAAGTCCCGTACCGGCTCGCCCCCCGCTAATCAATTACAGCGGCTCCACCGGCAACAGGAGCGGTGCGACAACTCTCTATTTTACTCGGCTCTTCTATTTTTGTCTCGCTACGATCCCCTGCGCGACCCTCCAGCAGATAAAAACTACATGAAATAGTGTGCTAAACGAGCACAATGTGTTTTTAAATGAATGAACCATTATCAGAGGTGATATGTGATGATTTTTTTTCATGCATTTATCTGTGATCCTACCGTTTAAACTATGTATTTTAATACAGTTGAAACTGTTAATTGTATATTGTATTGTAAATATATGTAATAACTTAGGTGGGAAATGCTTGCAGCCTACATGCAGCCTCTCGGCTCAGCAAATGGTAAACAACCCCGCTGGCTTCTCTATGCGTTGCTTCTGTACGCCGTCAGTGGAGCCCAAATGAATACGCCTCAACGCAACGCTGACATGACGCTTACGTTTGCAGCCGGTGGAGCCCGGCCGTTAATCAATTACAGCGGCTGCACCGGCAATGGGAGCAGCGCGACAACCACTGTCTGTCACGCGACAACTCTCTATTTTACTCGGCTCTTCTATTTTTGTTGCACTATGCTCCCCTACACGACCCTCCATCGATAAAAACTACATGAAATAGTGTGCTAAACGAGCACAATGTGTTTTTAAATGAATAAACCATTATCAGAGGTGATATGTGATGATTTTTTTTCAAGCATTTACCCATGTTTATCCATGACATTGTGTAAATGTCCGTGGCAGACATTTGAAGCGAGTAGATGACAAACAGTACAGTAAACTTGTAGATAACTCAAACATATGTAATAACTTAGGTGGGAAATGCTTTAACATTTCATGCAGCCTACATGCTCCTTCACACAGATGAGTATTGAAAACCACACCACCACAAATAGATTCCTGTCCTATGGGAAACACTGACATGCATTGTCTATTTTCAAAATATACTTAAGTTTTCCCAAGTAAATGTACAGTTTGCATACAGTCTCTTTCAAAATAAATGCAGTGGCTGTTGGATCCATCCACCACAATTCCCGCCCACCCCATAGACATTTCTAGCCCATTTTTTTGGGTGTTGAAGCACCCCTAAATTGAATCCAAGCATCCCTAAAATTTGAGAGATTTTTTTTATTTATTTTTTATTACTGTATGTCCTTTTTTAACAAGCTAGAAAAGAGTCAAAAACATACAGTACTTGGTTGAAATGTAAAATTTTAACAACAAAAATACAGCAGCACCCCTCCTTGCCTCAAAATGGTTTGACCTACCCCATCCCTCCCACCTTTCCCCGACTCAGGCTCTGAGTGCTCTGTCTGCACAAAGCAATGCGCTGCCTTCCAGAGTAGGTGACATGTGGCACATACCACTCAATACCAACACATTATTATCATTACCAGTCCTTAATTTTGCTGCATTTAATCATAGGTCAGTGTTTATGTTGTTAGGTAGGAGTTTGCTGACGTTTTTTTCTAGCTAGGGAACATTACAGGTGGTCAGTACCACTGTCCTCTGTTTGAATTGGAATGAGAGAAGCTAGCTGTTGTTTAATGTGAATGTGTTAATATTAAAGCCAAGGTGCTACTGACTAGCTAACTGACTGGATGCTCATTAACATTATAACTCCTATTGTGTGTGTGCGTGTGTGTACAGACAGACAGACAGACAGACAACCTCATCATGGATATAAGATTGTTTTTTCGGGAAAAAAAAAAAAAAAAAAAAAGAGCCAGGTTCAGGTAAGAGTGTAAGATCAAATGGTCTATCTATCTAGAATGATGTTGTAAGTTGGATCAATGTATCAGTTTATATCTCTTATTAGATATAAAACGCATTGTTTGGTTATTTGCCTTTTGGCTGACAGTACAAAGAAAGAGAGAGGAGCAGAGAGAGGACTTTATTTATTAGTATTCTTATTAGTATTTTTGGTACTCACTATCGGGGGCAGGTTTACTCCAGAAACATACATACTGTTTATGTGTATGTTGAGGAGCTGCTGTATCAAAATGAGTTGTCTTCCCCCAGAAATTAGGATTACGATATGTTTCTTTTATGATTCCAATCCATTCCTCTTTTGCTGTGGCTCTGCATTTAAATAACCTTCATCAGATTTGATGGTTTAGTCACAGACTTTCACAGAAATTGTTGTGCTTTTCTTTCACAAATGTGGGAATGAAATTGTGTTAAAATTTACAAAACAGTGAAATTAATCTTGCCTGGCCGGGCAGCTCTCTGGGTGCTCAGCACCCCTAAACCTCTGATCCTAGAATCGCCCCTGGCCCACCCTACTTAGAATTTCGCCCCCTTACCCCCAATTTCCACATACTTTGTCAGCGGCGCACAGTGCAGCGATGTGGATCTGGAGCGACCGACGACGTGTAATCTCACCTACTGGATGCGTTTGTGGAGTGTCGCACAGTGTAGTGGAGCCGCAACCTCACATGGGAACTGCGAGATCACGCGATAAAAAGCAATTGATAAAGTGTGAGCCAGACCAAAAGAGTAGTTCATTCAGAAGGAGAAAGAGAGAAAACAAGTTAAACTTAATATTGCCTTGCAGTTTACAATCCGTACATGCTGTGTGCATTCCGCTTCTGGTTTGGTGCGATCTGAGGTACGTGGCTTGACATGAAATGGAAGTGTAGTCGCTGAAAAATAGACATGGAGCGTATCTCCTACGAAGCGGAGCTGCGTGCAGCTTCTGGGACGCTGTGCATCGCTCGCTGTGGAAATACATCTATTCACTAGAATGGGAGCGTATTTGCTACGTAGTGCGCTACAAAAAATAACAGCGACCAGCTGTGTACCTCTGTGAAAGGACATCTTTTTTTTGTCAGTGTCTGATGTTGGAGGTCACTGACCAAGCACCGGTATTCAACGATTTTGAAGTGAGACTGGGTTGATTAATATATTTTTATATTAATAATGATTAATATATTAATAGTATTGAAATGTAAGTGCATTTAGTCAATATCTGTAAATCTGTAAAGTACAAATTTGAGTTACTAGTACTTTACTCTGGTATTTCTGTTTTATGCTTTATAGTTCTACTCTACTACATCTCAGAGCTAAATATTGTTCTTTTTACTCGACTAAATTTGTCTGACAGCTTTAGTTACTTTGCAGATTACAGTTTTTCATCAGGAAAATGTATTGCCACAAAGCTGAAAACAGGACAATTCTGAAAAGTTGACTTTTCAGAGATACATGGTTCTCACAGGATAGCCACACTACAAACATATGATGATCTTATAGAATATGGTGCATTGCTGTAGTTTAAACTACCCAACATTATACAGCAGCTTCAGGGTTTCTGTAATGTTTATTTGTTCACTTTTACGAGTAGGCTACTGACCCCCTATAGACTTCAATTGTATTCGCTAAGCTAAGCCGCAGTGCCAACCGCTGAGACCCAGCCACTGGGCGTACAGACACAAAAAAGACATCGATCATGTTGTCTCAATATGAAAATGATGGAGAAAGGGCATAACTCCAAAGTTGTCGGTTTCTTCCTTAAGGACTATGATGCGGTGGATTATTTACATGCTCTTTTACATGCTGCTATTGTTTTAATTCTATGTTGCTATTGTTTTATTCTCAGGGTATGCAATTTTACTTATTGTATTATTTATAGGTTTAAAGGGCTGAGAGAGAGCCAGGGTATAATGTATTTCATTACATTGACTGTACACTTTACTCTTTTGATGTGTATGACAATAAACTTGAACTTGACCTTGGTAAAAAGTTTGTGTGTAGAATTTAACATTCATTCTGAGTAACACTTTACAATAAGGTACACAAAATTAGAGTAGCTACTGAGAAACTAATGAGGAACTAATGAGTAGTTACTGAGGAACTAAGGTACACAAAATTAGAGTAGTTACTGAGGAACTAACAAGGATTGAATGAGGAACTAATGAGGATCAAATGAGTTGTTACTGAGGAACTAAGGTACACAAAATTAGAGCAATTACTGAGGAACTAATAAGGAACAAATGAGGAACTAATGAAAAACTGGTCAGTAGTTACTGAAGAACTAAGGTACACAAAATTAGAGTAGTTACAGAGGAAGTAATGATGACCTAACTATTAGTTAATGGTCAGTTCTTCAGTAACCCCTGATCAAATTTCAGGAGTAGTTACTATGGAACTAATGAGGAACTAACTATTCGTTAATGGTCAGTTCTTCATTAACTCATGATCAAATTTCATAGAGGAGTTAATCAAGACTTAATGATTAGTGAACTAGTTACTTCATCAGTACAGAATCATTACTCAATAACCTGTCCATTAGTTAACCTTTTTATGTGCTAAAGTACAGTTACTTTGGTCAAAATCGGGTAAAAATTCAGCCATGACTACTCAAAACAGATAACTCCTTGCGTTTGGTAAGGTCACTGCTGCGGTTACTCTCTGAGTGAAAGAAAAATAATAATAAGACGACAAATAAGTAGACTGTGTGTGACTAAGGTAATTACAGAACTTGTCTTGAGAAATAGCTTTCAGATTATTTGAAAGCTATTTCTCAAGACAAGTTCTGTAATTACCTTGTCCGCTTTCATTGTGTTTATATCTTATCAGGAGCTGGCCACTACCGTGGTGCTGAAATCAATCGATCTCAGGCACATCGATCACCCACCACTTCATCAGCCCATGTCACACACAGCCCACTTATTTTTCGTCTTATTATTATTTTTCTTGCACCAGATTTCGGTGTGTAATTTGTGCCACAGCTCTGAGCGCACACAGGGTTTTCATAAAACATAGATTCAAGATTCAATATGCACAGTAAGGACACACGTTTCCCTGCAGAATGAAATCCGTTCTTTTCTGTCACCAATTAATGCCAAACAATATAAATCTGAAGTATAAAATAGACCAAAATATATACAGTGCGCACTGTTTTAATATCTCCTTATTCAGTGTAATATTAATGTGCCTGCTGCGGCTGGATCTGTGAGCGTTTGGTGGCTAACAAGACTGTTAAGAGTGGGTCTAATTAAGTAGGCTACTTACAACGGCATGAAAGACAATCTGACATTCTGTTTGTTGTTGGTTATTTCTTTAAAAAACTACGACTTCATTCTCGTAATATTAGGACTTCAATCTCATTAAATAACGACTTTAATCTCATAATTCAACTTTATTCTCGTAGGCTAATATTATGACTTTTTCTCAGTTATGACTTTATTCTCGAAATCTCCAAATTTTTTTTCTTCAGTGTGGCCCTAATATGTCGTAATTTCCAATATAAACACATTATTATAAAGATATGGGATATAGTCAAGATGGCACCTGTAGTGTAAGATTTAATTACCAATCAGAAGAATGTTCATTAATCAAGTAACTATGTTCATTTATAAATGTGTTCATTAATCAGGTAAATGCTTTATCTTGCTTAAGTTGATTAAGACTGAAAACAGCTCATATAGAAATGTGTTATGTATTCAAGCATGATAGAAACACTTCACTCAAGCCTAGGTACTGAGAGCACACAAATGTATTACTGAGAACACACACACACACACACACACACACAGATGTACTGACTAAAACACACACACACACACACACACGCATCCAAGGTTAAAACTGTATCAGGGATACATACAAAATCCTTGGGTCTCAAGGGTCTCACATACTTTTAAAAACAGGTGTGCCCGAAACCAAAACATTGTGACAAATAGAGGCAAGGAGTTCCCTTGAGTGATTACACACTCGCATGTTTTGAAGGACATTGTGACAAATAAGATGCAAGGAGTTCCCCTGAATGATTACACCTGCATGTTTTTGAAAAAGCACAGTGACAATGGAAGCAAAGAGTTTCACTAAACGATTACAACACTAATGTCAAGGCCTAACACCTGTTGTTGATGCCTGCTACCCCTCCAGCTTAAAAGACAGAGCGCAAGGACTGAACATCAGTCGCGTTCCGGAACGTGCCTCAAGGAGTTTGTGTGCTTGAGTGTTCATCTGAGTACCAGTCAACTGAACCTAATTTAATGAAAGAAACAGTGTTGAAGTCATTGGGAGCCAGTTGGCCCACTTCCAGACCCCGAGTTTTTATACTACAAGTGGCGAGCCAGCCAGGAGGGACAGGACGGTCGGTGCCGGAGGCCGGGTGGCACTGGGCTGCGTGCCGGGGGCATATGGCAGACCTAATCAAAGGTAAGCAGAAATCTTTATTTTCTGCTGCGTATAACTTCATAATTGTCTTAAAGACATAAAAACCTGGATGAGCACCAATTTCCTAATGTTAAATTCAGACAAAACTGAAGTTATTCTTCTTGGCCCCAAACAACTCAGAGACTCTTTATTTGATGACATAGTCTCTCTCGATGGCATTGCTCTGGCCTCTACCACTACCGTAAGAAACCTCGGAGTAACATTTGATCAAGATTTGTCTTTTAATTCTCATTTAAAACAAACCTCACGGACTGCATTTTTTCATCTGCGTAATATTGCAAAAATTAGGCCTATCCTGACCCAAAAAGATGCAGAAAAATTGGTCCACGCTTTTGTTACCTCAAGGCTGGATTACTGTAACTCTCTATTATCAGGTAGCTCCAGTAAATCATTAAAAACTCTCCAGCTAATTCAGAATGCAGCAGCACAAGTACTAGCAGGAACTAAGAAACGAGATCATATTTCTCCTGTTTTAGCTTCTCTGCACTGGCTCCCTGTAAAATCCAGAATTGAATTTAAAATCCTACTGTTAACTTATAAAGCTCTAAATGGTTAAGCTCCGCCATATCTTAGAGAGCTCATAGTGCCATATTATCCCACCAGAACTCTGCGCTCTGAGAACTCAGGGTTACTCGTGGTCCCTAAAGTCTCCAAAAGTAGATCAGGAGCCAGAGCCTTCAGCTATCAGGCTCCTCTCCTGTGGAATCATCTTCCTGTTACGGTCCGGGAGGCAGACACCGTCTCCACATTAAAGGCTAGACTTAAGACTTTCCTCTTTGATAAAGCTTATAGTTAAGGCTGGCTCAGGCTTGCCCTGGTCCAGCCCCTTGTTAGGCTGACTTAGGCCTAGTCTGCCGGAGGACCACCTATAATCCCCCGGGCACTTTCTCTTTCTCTCTCTCTCTCTCTCTCTCTCTCTCCCTCTCTCTCTCTCGTATCCTATTACTGTATCTTGTTTACTCGGCCATTCTGGGATGTCACTAACTCGGCTTCTTCTCCGGAGCCTTTGAGCTCCACTGTCTCTCAGGTTAACTCGTACTGCAGCGGTGCCTGGATAGTGTGACGTGTGTGGTCGTGCTGCTGCTGTGGTCCTGCCAGATGCCTGCTGCTGCTGCTGCTGCTGCCATCATTAGTCATTAGTCATACTTCTACTGTTATTATACACATATGATTATTATCATACATGTATACTGCCAGATACTAATATATACTTTCAACATATTGTACCACAGTAGCCAGAACTACTACGACAATATTATTACTTTCATGAATGTTGTTGTAAGCTACTGTCATTACCGAGGATGTCATACAGATTACTGTATTGTGTCATACAGATTACTGTTAATTTGTTATGCTGATCTGTTCTGTACAGGGCTCCAGACTAACTTTTTCCACTAGGAGCACCAGCGCTCCTTACTGAAAATTTTAGGAGCACCAGCACAAAATTTAGGAGCACTGTCTATATCGACACAACATGTTCATAATTTTGTCAAGATTAACTGCATTACATATAATTTAGCAATAAACACAGACAGCCCTGCAGGGTTCAACACTAAGGTTTTTTTTCACTTGCCCAAAGTCAGTTTTTACTTGCCCTATAAAAATTGTTTAATTTAAGTGGCTATCAAATAACAGACTGCAGTTATTTTTATGTTATGTAATCTTTATTCACACTGTATCGTTCTCTCTCTATAATTTTGCGCCCTACTTGAGCCATGCCCACCTCTATTTATTTCCCCCCTCTCTCCAGTTCTGCTGTATTAACACCGGGTTTAATATTTTTTGCTTCCATCTCTCTGCCCTGCTCTACTCTACTTCAACACTACTTAGCTCTGTCTTTACTCTACCAGTTCTACTGGCACCAGGGCTCTTTAGGACTAAGTGCATACAGTACATGTGTGCACAGTAATGAGCAGGTGAAATGTCTGTCTAGCTTATGAGGTGTCTCAAGATTTAGGAACATACAATTTTATTAAACATAATAAAAGTAAAAAGTCACTTGACATGCTGCTGTTTTGCGCTATGACCTATTTAAGTGCTGGAAGTTGTTAATTACGTGACAACGCCTGAACGCAACACAAGCTCAGCACCGAGTGCCGTGCTGCGCTGCTGTGTGAGCAGCGTGTTGGTCTGTGCGTAACAGCAGTCTGTTGTTATTTACACAGTGTCGCGTACACGGTTTATCAGGAAAATGCGGCCCGAGCTGCTCACCTATGTGTGTGTGTGGCGGAACTCCGCCGTGCGCAATACAGAGAGCAGAGGATAATTGTTAACGCGTAACCATGTAGAGACAGAAATGACACAATGACATAACACCATAAATAGTGTATTGTTAGGTTATTATATGAAGCGTCCGTCGCGCAAAATAATAGGCTATCAGTGGGGGGCTGTGTGCAGGACATTGCTGACTCGTCCTCTGAACTATCTGAAGTTTGGGAAACTGGCACAGGACCGACAGGAGTTTCTGGATAATTTTTTCTTGTGAAAAACGAATCTATAGTTCGTTTCATAGCGTCACTTTATGGTCAAACGACACAGCACTTTGTACTCGACACCGGCTCTGTGACCCCTCTCTGTCTAACCCCGCGTACAGTACACACGTAGGTACTAAAACTGTGGCACGTTGTTATGGTTACTGACGCCCCCCCGCCTTGCAGTGCGCATCCAGACACACATGGCAGGCAGGCACACACACACACACACACACACACACACACACACACACACTTTCTTCCGCTCCTCCATAAAATGCAATTATAAAAAAAGAAGAAAAAAATAAAGAAAAAGGGGGAGAGGAGTGGATTCGTAAGTCGCGCTGGTGCTCCTAGTTAAAAAAATAGGTCGCATGGCCTCCAAAAAAGGTCGCAAAATGCGACCAATTAGGCGCAGTCTGGAGCCCTGCTGTACGACATCTATTGCACGTCTGTCCGTCCTGGAAGAGGGATCCCTCCTCAGTTGCTCTTCCTGAGGTTTCTACCATTTTTTTTCCCCCGGTAAAGGGTTTTTTTTGGGGAGTTTTTCCTTATCCGCTGTGAGGGTCTTAAGGACAGAGGGATGTTGTATGCTGTAAAGCCCTGTGAGGCAAATTGTATTTGTGATATTGGGCTTTATAAATAAAATTGATTGATTGATTGATTGATTGATATGTCAGTGGCGTGCAGTGCTGTGAGCCGCCCAGGTCGAAGGTAATTGACAAATTCGTCCCCTAAAGAACCTAATCCTAGCAGGTTAATTGATTGATTGGGAAATAATTAACAAAACCAATGAAATGTAATCAACACTGCTGGAGGGGGCGGAGTCGGCTGCAATAAGTGTGATCTTGGAGCGGAAAGAATGAATGTGTGTGTGAGTGAGTACTAACAAAGGTATTTAAAGGTGCACCAGAGGAAAGTATTATTTAAAGTAAAAAAAGAAAAATAACCAGTGAAAGGTTACAAGAGCCAGAAAAGGGCTAAAAAAAGAAAAATAACCAGTGAAAGGGTTACAAGAGCCAGAAAAGGGCTAAAAAGAAATAACCAGTAGAGTTATAAAAGCCAGTAAAGGGCTAAAAAAAAAAGGCTAAAAGAAACAAGAGAACAAGAGACATTCATAACTGCAGCTGCAGCTGCCAGAAGGCAGAGAGAAAAGAAAAAAAAAAAAAGTCAGCAGATTGATCAGTGTAAAAATTGTAATATATCTAAAGTATAACGTATGAAACTGTTGTAAATACAATGTAACATATGACATATAAAAACGTGGTGAATACAGTGAAGTATTAAAAGAAAAAAAAAGGGAAACAAACTTATAAGTATAAAAAGACTGAAAGATCAGTAGACGACTGACCGACTGACCTGACAGACAGAAGAGGGAGACGAGTGAAGGGAGAAAGGAAAAAAGAACCAACTAAGACAGACACAGAAGAGGGAGACGAGTGAAGGGAGAAAGGAAAAAAGAACCTAACTAACGGTAAAGAAACTAATAAACTAAGCACATGAATCTCGCCGCTGTAATAAAAACTAGTGAAGCAAGACTGGAGACTAAGATCAAAGGGTATTTTACAGTAGATGGAAGAAGGACATGATTTACTAAAAGAGATTTGGGGGGAGGAGTACTGCATCACAGAGGGTCCGATAGAATATAAAGGAGTTCGTACGCACTTCTGGTTAGAAAGCAGCTACCGGGACGGAGAGGGGGTAGAGCACTGGCAAGACGAACAGGAGATTAAACAAAAACTTTGGAACATCACTAAATTCACTAATTTAAAAAGAGTAAAAGAAGCATATCCAAGTATCCCGTGGGAAGCGATTCTGCGCCAGCTGTGGGTTCCCTACTCACTAAATCCACTGTTACAAAACCTGTGTGATAACTATAAGAACGCTCCTGTGGCTTCACTCCCTCTACAACAAATACAGATAATAGAGCAGATAGGTGAAATTGGACACGTTCCACGGCTGCAGATTGCTGTTGTGCCCAGAAAGGTTGAGTGGGAGACAGGGAAGGTTGAGTGTTTAAACCAAATTCCTCAGGAAGACGAGTCACATAAATTAGAGTACAAAAGTACAAAAAAGAGAAATACAAAACTGCTATAAATAACAGTAGGGAACATCATAGTGGTAATACGCACGAGGGAGACAGATCAACAACCAGAGATCCCAAGACACAGTGAAGCTAAGCAAGGCTACATGGGAGCTAAACAGGGAAAGATGGAGAAAAGAGTTTTAACTCCAGTAGAGATTGTAATGCGTCAACATCCCAATCGAGTGAAATGCATCCAACATTGTGTGAATAAATGGCACAAAAGAACATCTGGGAAAAATCGCTGGCCTGTGAAGGGTACCTTCGATCTAGCATGCTGTGATGAAGTGGAGTCAGAGCTAAGACATGTTGAACGAGAGAGCTAAGGAAAGAGAAGTGTTAGGATGGTTCAAACAAATAGGAGGACACAAACAGATGGTGCAGCTGGAGGAAAAGAAAATGGAACATCAGGATCAAAAAGAAGTGACACCCACTGCACCACCTTTACCCATACCACTGCCCCCCCCCCCCCCCCCATGCCTGCAGGAGCCAACACCACTAGCAACAGGACAGTATCCACTGATGAGTTCAAAAGCTGTGGAAATGGAGGGGCAATTGGAAGGGAAATTCATAATGACTTTGGCTAAAAACACTAAGCAGGAAATTAAGAAAAAGAAACAACAGACACCACGGAAAAAGCTACCACTGGTAGAGGCACCTTCTCCAGAGCATCCATCAGACTCAGAAAACACTGATGGGTCATCAGACGACGACAGTGAGGGATGGGAATCCAGTAGGTGTCGCTTCTCCACAAAGGAGTCGGAGAGAGAGAGGGAAAAAGATACTAAGGCAACTACAACAAAGAAGATGCCTGTCCCCCATGCTAAGTGTCCAGACCGCCTCCCCCTTCATTCAGGTTGTTCCAGCCTCCGTACAAAGACGAAAAAGCCCGCCCACCACTCAAGCTACGGGCACATTATGACAGAGGAAGAGATGGAAAAGGCCTTCCTGGGAGAATTTATAGAGGAGGAGGAGCCCAGGTCCCCCACAGCAGTGACACGCAGGAAGGAAGAAAAAGGGCGGGAACCACGAACCAAGTTTCACAGTGCCCTAGAGGAACGACAAGGGCGGGAACGCTACATATGGGAACCACCAACCAGACCCCAGAGTGCATTCGAAGAACAACAGTGGCAGCAACTGTTTGAATATGAAGCAGGGCTCCATGAAGAGCGCCGTTGGATGGATCTGCAGGAAAAGAGCCAGAAAAGAGCCAACACCAACCCCTTCCGAAACCCCACCCCTCAACCAAACCAGGAAGTGGAGGACACACCCTCCAATAGGGGTGGCCATAGTCCTGGAGACAGCGCCCCCCAGGGGCCGTCAATGGTAGAAGTCCAAAACCTAGACCAGGAACTGCGCTGCCAAATAGAAGAAATAGCCTGGAGAGCTGAAGACAGGATGTTGGACCTGACTCAGACATTACACAAACTAGAGGGACAACTGAAGGAGGAGAGAGCCTCCCAACAGAGACAAGAAGAGCCTCAAGGAAGCTCCGCAACAGAACACATCACACTAACCCTCCAGGGCACTATGGAAACCGATAGAACACGGCCTGGTGCGGCACAGGCAAATGAGGAATCAGCACAAGGCGAGAGGGGCCAGAGGAAGGATGGGATGAACCTGAGAAGCGGGAAGGTACTTGGTCCAACTCTGTTAAACCTGTCAGGTGATGAGGAAGATGGGGGGACCTTCATATGTCCCCTTATAGCAAAGGGTGGTGGAAGAACACAGCACCAGCCCTGGCCTTTCATGGACATGACAGGCCTAGCAGAACGTCTACCCATGCTCACAGATGGGGCTGATAAATGGATAATGGCCCTAGAAGAAACCACAGCTGGCATACAGCTGGCGCTAGGCGACATCAAAGCTCTTCTCACCTATGTGGCAGGAAAACAGACCACTCTGGAGATATTCAGAGAAGCCCACATGGTTGGAGCCATTGACACCAATGCATACGATGATAGGAATTTTGGACTCTACCGCACCCGCGTGTGGCAGCAGCTAAGAGTGCAGTATCTGGCAAAAAGAGACCCATCCAAGCTAGAAGGAGAAACCATGGGGGAGGATGAATGTCCCTCCAAGTTCCTGCATAACTTTCAAAAGAAATGGAGAGAGGAGACAGGAGAGACATGGAATGCTAACAAAACCACTCAAAGTCTGTTCAAAATGATGGTTAAGAAAGCCATGCCTGAAGAGGTACAGCGACGCCTAGAGGGTGTGGTAGGACTGATGAAACTGGACTGGCCCCTGTTTTCAGAACACATTGTTCATCATGTGGAACTCTACCGAAAAGAAAAAAAGAAAATGGAGGAAGATAACAAGCAGCTAGCCAACAAGCTAACACAGTTACAGCTGGGAGAGCTAAGTAAGCTGGTTAAAAAAGAGAAAGAGAAAGAAAAAGCTAAGGTTCAAGCCCCAGTGATACCGGCGACCCCAACAGCTCCCCAGGTTGTCCAGCCTCAAGCACCTCAGCAACCAGCCCCAACAAATCCCAACCCAGCAGGAAGTAACAATCCTGCCAACGCTACACATCACCATCATTACTATCAGCAGCCAGCACCAAGAGGTGGAGGCAATCAGCAACTTCCAAGGAGAGGCAGAGGTGGACCTAGGGGAGGATGGAGAGGGGGCCGAAACCAAAACTACCAGCAAGGCTACCAACAGGCCGCACCCAATCAACACCCAGGGCCGCCAGACGTGGGCACAGGATACCCAGGAGTTAATCCTGCTCCACCTAACAACTCATGTTGGGGGTGTGGGCAACCCAGCCACATACGGAGTCAGTGTCCCGGCAATCCATGGGAGGGCCCAGCACAGAATTGTCCCCCCACAGAACAAGGACACCCTTGGTAGGGGTGCCCAGAGAGGCCTGAGGGGAACCTAATATCACCAGCCATATCAGTACAGTCACATGATGAACCCATCATACCTGTTGTCATCCAAGAACAAGAATACCTGTTCATGGTAGATACAGGGGCTACATATTCATGCATTGGAAAAGAAGGCTCAAGGTTCCCCCTCTCCACGTCATCTATAAAGACAATAGGCTTCTCTGGGAAATCACAAGTCATACCACTCACAGAGCCCATTCCAATGCTCATTGCAGGCAAATTCATATGTGCACCCCTGTTGTATTTGGCACAAACCCCTGTGAATCTTTTAGGGAGAGACATTCTTTGCCCTTTAAAAGCGAAAATCATGTGTACTGCGGATGGACTGTATTTAGACTTCCCTGATGAGCCCCCACAGCACATGATGTCACAGCTTCCCCTCAGCACAGCAGAAGCAAAGCAAGCATCAGTCTATTGGCTCCAGCTGACACCTGAAGAGTCTCATCTCAAACATGCATGGACTGAATGGGAGAAGTGGATTAGGGTACACTATGGCACAGCACACACCCCCACACTGCCACTGCACTGCACGCTCATGTATGACACGGACCAGACTCATGTAGATTATCAAGAGTGTTGGGACACAATGCTCAATAAAAAACCATGCCTAATCACAAGTGAAGATATGTTTTTGGGACCAGGAGGCGTGGCAGCAGCCGTTCACCTTCCAAAAGACCTAGCAGGATGGTTTCAGGTACCACATTCCACACCACACATCACATTGTTAGTAGCAGAGGGATATGAGTCGCATCACCTCGGTCGACGTGCACTGCAGGTGCAGGAGTGGGTGCCTACACAGAACAAATACATTCACATTTCCAAAAACAAACAGTTCATCAGGATCTCTGTTAAAGTAGGAGATGAGGCTATAGCAGGGACAGTAAAGGTAGATAAAAGCACGCCCACACAGATGGCAGTCACTGCAGAACATGAAGAAATGCTAAACCAAGTTCCACCGCAGTTATGGACAGCTCATAAGATGGATGTGGGACTGATAAAGTCAGCCCAACCTGTACACATAAAGCTAAAACCACATGCTAACCTACCATATCAGAGACAGTATCCTCTCAAGCAGCATGCGATTGACGGTATCAGACCAACGATCAAGGGTTTGGTGGAAAGGGGGGTTTTAGTTAGAGTTAACAGCCCCTGCAACACACCCATCTTTCCCATCAGGAAACCAAATTCAACAGACTACCGTTTAGTCCACGATCTCAGACCAGTTAATGCAGTAATAGACGAGGAAACACCGCACACACTGCTGTCAAACATACCGCCAGAGACACAGTGGTATACAGTCATTGATCTATGCTCAGCTTTTTTCAGTGTACCACTACACCCGGACTCTCAATATTTGTTTGCTTTCACGTATGAAAATCAACAATACACTTATTCCAGAAACCCCCAGGGATTTTCGCAGTCACCGTCAATCTTTAACCGCGTGTTGACGCAAGATCTGGCACATTTGAACGTACCAAGCACAGTGTTACAGTACGTTGATGATTTGCTTATTTGTAGCCCCACAAAGGAGCAGTGTGAAAAGGACTCCATTGCCGTGCTCACGGCTCTAGCAAAAGGAGGGCACAAGGTCAGTAAAAACAAGCTACAGTTCTGCCAACAGTCAGTAGAGTACTTGGGGAGACAGCTGTGTGGGGATAAAAGATGTATTGCACCATCTCAGTTAGAAGCAGTGATCAAGGCCCCTCAACCGCAAACAGTGGGCCAAATGTTGTCCTTTTTGGGCATGACAGGCTACAGCAGACCATGGATTTGTGACTATGCCATAAAAACTGCTTCACTCAGGGCTCTGATAAGGGCAGCGGGACAAACAAATAATGCAGCACAGGTGGTGTGGACAGCAGAAGCAGAAGAAGCGTTCCAAGTTCTAAAGACAGACATGCAATCTGCTCCAGCTTTAGGAACCCCTAATTATGCTAAACCTTTTCATTTGTATGTAGCTCAAAGATCAGGTTTCGCCTGTGCTGTACTTATGCAAGACACACCCACAGGTAAACAACCATTAGCATATTACAGTACTAAACTCGATAACATAGAAGCTGGCCTGCCACCCTGCTATCAGGGGCTGGCCGCAGCTGTGTTTGCCTTTCAGAGAGCATCATCATTGACCATGGGACATCCTGTGACGTTGTACACCTCCCACCAACTTCATGCGCTCCTCACGAGTCCGCGATTCGTTTTGATACAAGCCAGACGCACGGGCTATGAGGTAATCCTTTCAGCACCTGAACTCAACATACAACGTTGCACCATCATCAATCCAGCCACAAAACTAGTGTTGCTAACAGAAGGTACGCCACATGACTGCATTCATGACACTGACATATTTATGCGCGCCAGAGAAGATTTACACAACCAACCAATTCCAGCTGACCTCACATTATTTGTTGATGGCTCATGCTTTCGTGATACCAAAGGTAGCCATGCAGGCTACGGGGTTGTCCAACTCGGCAATGACAACCAAAACTTTAAGACAATACGATCATGTAAACTTTCTCAACCTTGCTCTGCTCAACTCGCAGAAATAAAAGCCTTAACAGCAGCATGCAAATTAGCAGAGGGAAAGTCACTAAATGTATACACAGACTCAGCCTATGTCTATGGCGTGTGCCATGTTCATGCTAACATCTGGAAACAAAGAGGGTTTCGCAGAGCTGATGGCACTCCTGTAACTCATGGAGATGCCATCCGTGACCTCATAGAAGCCATGCTTCTTCCCACAGCTCTAGCAGTAATCAAATGTCCAGCTCACCAAAAGACTGACTCCCTCATAGCTCATGGTAACAACCTAGCTGACATAGCTGCCAAAAAGGCTGCAATAGGGTCAGTAATGGCACCCATTCTCACCATAGAAGACTGTAGGCCACTGACTGATATCACCTCTCTTATAACCACCCAAAACAGATCTACCAGGACAGAAAAAAGCTTATGGGTGAAACGTGGAGCAATCGAGACAGTTCAACAGGGTCCAGCATGTGGTCTATGGCGAGATGCTCATGGCCATTTTGTATTACCAACTTTGCTATTAAGACTATATAATAATAATTTGGGTGCATGGTAGTGACCATTGCGCAAGGGGGGAGATCCTATGGAAATTGCAAGCCATATGGTGGTCACCATTCATGGCAGCCACAGTAGATAGAGTACTAAGCGAATGTGAAACTTGCGCCAGATACAACATCAGAAGAGTTCTTACTGCTCCACTAGCACATATACCACCTCCAGACGGACCTTTCAGACACCTCATGTTAGACTATATAGACATGGGAGCACAGTCCAGAGCAAGAGGGATGAGATATATCTTGGTGGTTATATGCAGATACAGCAGATGGGTGGAAGCAAAAGCCACCACAAAATCAGACCACAGAGCAGTTGCAAAATTTTTGTGTCAAGAAGTCTTCCCAAGATTTGGGATGCCAGATACCATATCATCTGACAACGGCAGCCACTTTGTGTCCAATGTTATACAAGAGACACTAAAGCAATTGGGAATCAAGCAAAAATTTGGCTGTGTTTACCATCCCCAATCACAGGGAGCTGTAGAAAGGGCAAATGGCATTCTGAAAGCAAAAATATCCAAGATAGTGGCAGACAGCAAAGATAAGCTAAGCTGGGTGGATGCTTTACCGCTTGCATTAATGTCTATGCGCTCACAAGCCAGCAGAATCACGCATCTAACACCACATGAAATGCTTACGGGGCGGCCCATGCCAATGCCATACTTGAGAGGTCCCTATGAAGGGCCCTCATTGGAGCAACTGCAGGGTGAAATGTTTGATTACTTACAATGTCTGACTCGTATCCACAGGGCCGTGTTCCAGCAGGTGAAAGGCACCACTGTGGACAGAAGGGTCGACATCCCAGTACACCTCCAAACGATACTTCCTGGAGAGTGGGTGTACGTCAAGGTGTTCAAAAGAAAGTGGGACCAACCACGCAGAGAAGGTCCATACAAGGTGATACTAGCCACGCCAACTGCCTTGAAAGTCGAAGGTAAGGACGTTTGGTTTCATCTTAACCACTGCTGCAGAGCTAACAACCCAGACAGAGATGCACCGCAACCTAGAGCCAGGCAGAGAGCAGCTCCCCCACAGCCGCAAGGGGAAGGCGAAGCCGCCCCAAGGGGAGCAGAAGGGACTGCAGCACTTCAGCAGGAAGCTCCTCATCCACCAGGGCTAGCGATAAACCTTATGCGCAGCCATCTGACGGCCGCAGAGCGATTGATGAGGACCCAACTATGGAGAGAGCAGAGAGAGCAGGGGGAGCAGAGGCAGAAAGGGAGGAAGAAGAAAGCCACAGCTCAGAAAGCTCCAGTCCAGCAAGCCCCAGATCAGAAGCAGGCCAAGTCAAAGAACCAGAAGGGACAGACCCAGGCACAGCCACAGACACAGGCACAAGCACAGACACAGGCACAGACACAGGAGACACAGGAGACACAGACAGAGGAGACACAGGATCAGGGGACACAGACCCCGAGGAGGGGCCAGCCCCCCAATAGGCCAGCTCAGGGGAGACTTGAGGGTGCAGGTGATATGAGAGGAGTAAAAACAGGACTAATAGTATTACTAACCCTATTGCTCAGAGCCAGAAACAAGCAGGCGAGTGCCTAGCGGCACTAGGCACCATGGCTGCAAAGCAGGAAAAGATACCACTCAGACAGATGATACAACTAATGTACTACAAATCACATGCTTACAGCGACATGTTGGTGAAGGGCTCAGGAAACATTAGGTTGCATGGCTGGTCCATAGGACCGCGCTGTAACGCAGAAGGAAGGGTAACAGCAAGAATTTCGTGTAACACCAGAGGTTGCACTGACACTGACACAGGGCGCACCATAACCGTAAAAGTAGCCCAACAGTGGCTCCAATTAAATCCAGTATGCCAAAGAAAACCAAGACAGGCGCCAATGTCAAGAATGGATGTAATAAAAACCACCACTTGGAGATCCAACATGTTTTATCAATGGTTAGAGTATTCTGCTAAACAAATAACCAACAGCTCATGTATAGCATGTCATAGAATGGGCCTACCTATAGTTAAGCCTCTTCCAAATGTGGAAGCACTTGCACACACAAACTCTTGTTTTGCTCAGTGCACTATGTGGATGGCAGGAGGGAGAGAGACACACACCAGTGACACTACCATTTGTCCACTAAGTCTTAAAGACGCCCCAGAGCAAATTAAAAATGACTATCAAGTACCTCCAATAGTGTATTTGGCACAAAATACTATATTTCCCTTTTGCTTGGCTCGAGGAAAGGAGTTAGAACAATTGTTACGCAACGCTACCGCCTGCAACGCCTCTGAAGAGGCAGAGGAGATGATTCAGTGCAAATATGAGGGCTCGGGCACAATAAATGGTTTGACTCCGGGACGAGTAAAGATATGTAACACCACTGAGAAGGCTAAAATTCAGTGTCGCCAGGTGGTAAATGGTACGATTGAAGCCTCGGTGCCTTTTCTGTCACACAATGACTCAACCACCCGCTGGGTATGGTTTGGAAACCTTAGCAATGGCACAGAACCACTGGCAGACATATTTTGGATGTGTGAAGACGATCGACAGGTAAAAGCTGTGTTATTACCGAATTGGGCTGGAATTTGTGCCCCAGTAATGTTAATAGGACCAATTACAGTACTGAGCCTAACTAATCATACTATCAAAAGATCTCGTAGATCAACTAAGAATCAACCAACAGAGTGGAACAAGAGGGATAACGTATACATTTCATGGGAGCAAATACCAGTAGGGGTTCCTGATGACCACCAGGCCATATCAGATGCCTGGATAGAGACAGGAAGATTATTGGGGATGGTACCATTTTATGGGAACATATCCAATGCTAATTACATAGTCCGGAATAGCCGGTGGGTAAATTATTTATGGTACAACCAACAAAGGTTCATAAACTGGACTACAGAGGCTCTGGAGGGAGTAAAAGAGCAACTACATGCTACATCCCTGATGACAATGCAAAACAAACTTATCATTGAAGCAATGCTTGCAAAAGATCAAGGAATCTGTGATGTGATAGGAGATGTGACGGGAGAAACCTGTTGTACTGTCATCCCAATGCATACAGGACCCGAGGGCAATTTAACACAGGCTTTAGAGAACATGCATCAGCTAAGAGATCAACATGTCCAGCATTCTAATTGGAACACTAAGGTCCCCTCATTGGAGGAGTGGCTAACAAACTTATCCCCTGGAAAGATTTTACAAATGATAGGAATACTATTGGGACTTGTGGTACTGACCCTCCTTGTAGTAGCTTGCTGTATACTTCCCCTAGTGCGACATGTGATTAGGAAAGCCATGGATAGCACCATGGGACAGTTTGTTATATTCAACCACGATCCACAGCCCACTATAGGCGAAAAACCATCAGAAGACATGGGCAAATCCTTAGAGAAGGGCCTTAAGAGCCATGACCAAATCATTAGGCCACTAAATCAATATGAAATGACAGGGAACGCTGCTCTATATGAACAGATGTGTAGACAGGCGGAAAGAATATATGAGGATGTGGAGATTATTGTTACGACTGTTGTCGTAATTTCTCATGTTTGTGTATATTTTCCTGCACGTGTTCTCTGTGCTCTGTGTTTTTCGTATGTAAATAGGTGTGTGCCACAGCCCAGCGGTGATTGGTGCGTTGGATCTGCGCTTGTTCCTGATTGGCTGCCGTCAAGGGCGTTTGCGTTTTTAAAGGGCCAAGATGGCAGTCGCTGCGAGCTAGCAGGCAGACCTCACCTTCCTCTTCTCCCAACCGGCCACACACCTCGTTATGTCATATTGTAGCTGAACAGCCTTTTGATCATTTGTATGTTGCGTAGTAGGGGTGGACTGCCATTTCTGTTGCAACCCTTTTTTCTCCTGTTTATTTAGTTAGGGAGGTAAGATTTTTGTCATTTATTTCTTATTATTTGGTTAGGTTATTTACTCCCTAAATAGAATTGTTTTGTTAGTTATTTTGGCCTTAGTCCACCCTGAAGTAATTATTTCATTTTGTTATCCAAATATTGTAAATAAACTTGTGCTCTTGATCGTTCCACACATCCTTTTTATTGTGGCTACTTGGGACTTGGGGAAGATGGGGCCTTTCATGTTGTGTCTCAGGCACCCCTAGGCTGGGCATAACATTATGTAGGGTGCGACCTAGCACAAAATAATAAACCCTTATACTCTTGCTGTTACCTAACCAACATTAACTACTAACCTGCTAGTATGGCTTCTTGCATGGTTTATTGAGGGCTCAGAGGCGAGGAAAGACATAAGTTAATGACTTGAATTAAAGATGTCCTTTACAACCTTGAGATAGACGCAGACTATGGCTGAGGACTGGAGGACCCCACACCTTTACCCGCAGAACCCAGGGGGTCCATTTGACTTCAGCTACCAGCAGGAGTGGCCAAATAAGTCGTACCAGCCATCTCCACCAGAGCCATACCAGTCACCCCCACCTCCACCATACCCGGTCCAGATGTCGACATACCCGGAGACGACCCCCGAGATGGCCAGCCAACCTTCATCTACCTCCAGCGGAGGCGCCCCGATGGAAGCCCATGGATGACCCACCCCGATGACACCAGGGAGGCTCCACTTCCAACTGCGACCAACAATCCAGCCCTGGACCCAGACTCCTAGTAGTTTCTTGCTCCGCTACCTACTACAAGATGGTCGAAGCGTGTCTGGAGGATTCAGTCAGAGCAAGGCCGAGGGGGACTGGAGGTCAGATGCAGGTGAGGGGACATCCCACCAAGAGGTCCTCAACCCAACCAACCCAGACATCATGTTCCAGGCAGGACCCGGCTGGGACATGAACCCAGGAGACGTAAATCCAGGCCTGATACAGTCCCAACAGGCCCCATTAGAGGTCCTGGTGACCGCAGCCCAAGCACTGCCACAACAGCCAGTCCTCCAGGGCAGTGCCCACGATGGGATGTTGCCACGGCACGCCCTTGACTCTTCCCCAAGGTCTGACTCTTCCTTACCGGCAGAGGATAGTTCTGACATCACATCTCCATCAGGTTACTCTCCAACAACCCCACCACTTTGCCCACCTAACAACCCGCCATCCAGAGAGCCAACTCCCCCACCTCCGCAGGGTACAGATCTCACAGGTGTACAACCCCTGTGTATGGCAACTAGAGCTGCTTTAGAACAAGACTTCAACGTGTGGCCGGAGGGAGTGTTAATCACCCTCCAAAGCCTGCCTGACGGAGTGCCGGCCAGAAGACAATACCTAAGGAAGGCGGAGATGCTGCGCACTCGACTCCATCATGTACCCTTGATCCTCTACCGCCGACTGCTGTACAGTCTCCCCATCGACCAGCGCCCAAAGCTTCGTAGAATTCGCCAGGAAACCTACGTCATTAGAAGGATCCATAATAAAAGCATGATAAGAAGTCATGTGAGGCGCACTGAGGGGGAGATGCGCAACCTGTGTGCACAAGTCCGGGAGCTGATGCAGGTTAGAGATGATCTACAACAACAGTTGACCAACTGCGACAGATCGAGTTACTGAAAGAGCAGGTGGCAGTCTACAAACGCCTGCGTATGCCTGGCCCATCAACCCAGGGGTCAGGTGGACAGTAGATGAGCAGCAAAGAAGAATCAAGACTGATATGTGTATCCTGCTGACTGTGACCTACATATGTGATGATTACTGTGATTAGTTATTGTGATTAATTGTACCATGCACTGATGAATAATGAACAGTGTCACTAATTATAGCCTGTGTACTCAATACATGCCACGTCATTGGCTCATGATGATTAGTACAATTACTGAATTTTTTAGTAAAATTGATGTGCGGTATTTACTAAAATTACTATGCGTAAAATCTACTGATGCTGATTATATATGGGACTTAAAAGTCCCAGAGGAGGGAATATATATTTTTCCCTCAGTTGATTTGCTGAATTAAGCCTGCTAATTCCTGAAAATATAGCTAAAATGTAGTATGGAACCTTCGGGTCCCAAAGGGGGGAATATATATTTTTCTCCCCCATTATGGTAATGGGGCTATGGAGACCCAAAGGGGGGAATGTAGTGTAAGATTTAATTACCAATCAGAAGAATGTTCATTAATCAAGTAACTATGTTCATTGATCAGGTAAATGCTTTATCTTGCTTAAGTTGATTAAGACTGAAAACTCAGCTCATATAGAAATGTGTTATGTATTCAAGCATGTTTTGAAGGACATTGTGACAAATAAGATGCAAGGAGTTCCCCTGAATGATTACACCTACATGTTTTTGAAAAAGCACAGTGACAATGGAAGCAAAGAGTTTCACTAAACGATTACAACACTAATGTCAAGGCCTAACACCTGTTGTTGATGCCTGCTACCCCTCCAGCTTAAAAGACAGAGCGCAAGGACTGAACGTCAGTCGCGTTCCGGAACGTGCCTCAAGGAGTTTGTGTGTTTTAATGCCTGATGAAGAACATTAAACTCGATTGTACCTGATTCCTTCGCCTCCAGTGTGTCTCTGAGTGTTCATCTGAGTACCAGTCAACTGAACCTAATTTACTGAAAGAAAAAGTGTTTAAGTCATCGGGAGCCATTTGGCCCACTTCCAGACCCCGAGTTTTTATACTACACACCACCCGAGTGGCAGTTGATTACAGTAGTTCCGACCCCCCTTTGGGGAAGTGCAGTAGGCTATGTGGTTCTGAGCGAAGCAGTGGCTAATGTGGCACCTTTCCTGATCTCATAATTACGAGATCCTGATCTCATAATGACGAGATCTTATCTTGTCATTTTGAGATCAGGATCTCGTAATTAGACGAGACGATAGTACGAGACGACAGTATGTCCCCCTGTACCTCTGGAAATGCAAGTGGCATATTTTCTACGACTTTTCAGACATGCGCAGATGTAAAAGAACGAAAGATACCAGATTAATGGTATACATGCACTGAATAAAACGGACTATTGGGGAAAAGCTAGGTGTGTTTATCCGATTTCTTATAATCCGATAATGGCTTTTATCTGATAAAGTACATCGGATTATGCTGTGTACATGACCACAATCTGGTAAATCCAGAAATCAGATAATGATCGGTTTGTTGTGTGCATATAAACGGGCTCAATGTCACTGTTCAGTCAAGTCTCAGTGATCGCTAACACAGAGGTGCTCCAATACTTGTGCAGGAAGTGGGTATTGGCCAACAGCTCATCAGTCTTTTCTGTCAAGGCCTGCATGTTGAGCTGGCAAGTATAGGGGGAGTTTGTTTGCAAGCCTCTTAAGTCGGTGATGAACGCCACCCTAACATCCTCATTCTTGCTTTGTCTGTGTAGTGCCTCTCTTCCAGTTTGTTCTAAGACAGTTTGGTATCGAGTATAACGGTTGACCTCTCGTGAGATATTTGATTGTCTAACAGCAGTACGTTCAGATGTCCATATCTGATCTCAAAGACTGGTATCACAGCCAATCAAGGAATTTTTTAACTGATCGGGATTGGCTATACTGAGGTCTATAGAGGATCCAATCCTTGTTTTTTATGTCAATTATCACACAAGTGTTTTTACTCACAAAGCTTTCATACAGATACATGGGGAGTGCAGTTATCCCCGACTCTCCTGCTGTCTTACTCTGCTCTACTCTGCTGAGCTCCTGTGAGTGTGTGCAAGCAGGGGCAGAGTACTGCCTGCGAAGGAACACTAAAGACCATAAACAACAGCTAAAATGCATTATGATACTGTATGACTGTTTATTAATGTTTTTTTGCACAAAATTATGAGCACTGTTTTCATTTCAGCTCAGTGTGAAAGTCTCTTGTGTCAATGGCTCATGGTGTTTCACTGTGGGTGGAGGTGAAATAGAAGTGCAGAACTGACGACAACTGCACTCACCACACCACTGCAAAGTGCAACAAAAGCTCTGAGAGTGAAAAAGCAATGAGAATATTTCATTCATGTAGCCAAATCCTTGCTAAAGATGTACGGACGATAAAAATAGTGAGTGGAACACAGTTCATTCAGGTAACTCATGCAAAGCTGAACAGAGGCAACAAACACTGGAGAATAGTCTCTTACAGGAGCAAAGACATTCCCTCAAGACAATGACAAGTTCAAAAAGATTAAAGGGAAGGTTTGCTATTTTTACCTGTTTACTTATTTTTTGATAAATAAATAATTAAATAATTAAACAATTAAACAATAAGGAACGGCTTGGATGCAGGGATTTTTTTCCCTTAATTCACTACAGAGCTATTCAGTTCCCAAGCATAAAATTTGAATAACTTCAGTATGCTTGAAGTGTGCACTGTGCAGCTGCATTACCTAGAAAAACATAAGTATCAGATAAGGACTCAGTATCAGCACATACTCAATATTAAGTGACTCAGATCGAGATCAGGGTCAAAAACACTTGGTCAGGACACTCCCAGCTGCAGGGTTTCTCTGCTACTCAGGGTTTCACAGTCTGTGCCGCCAGCAGCATAGCTGTGGTTCCCTCTTTGGGCAAAATACATTGGACTGCAAAAACAGTCCAATCATGTACCATATAGAAAAATACATAAATGCTTCTTCAATGCAGTCAATGTTTGGCAAAAATGTATCTTTGCTAAGGTAGGAAAGAGCTGAGATCCTCTAGCTCTGATAAGAAAATGAACAAAATGTATCATACAGTCATTTAAATGATGACTTATGTAACGGATGTTACGGAAAAGCTACATAAGATTAACTGTCCTGACTTTTTCAGTGTATGTGATATCAGTGTGATGCTGTCTGGAAACATTTTAATGTTCTAACAAAAACCTTCTAAAATGTATTTTATTCTAATTATCCAAATAAAAATGATTAAGTAATTCAAATAAACACCTGGCATTCAAAAAAGGGCAAACCACTGGGAGACTATTGCGTCAGTGTAGCTCTAAAATGTGTGTCTTACCTGCCAGGTCTTCTTTAGAAGAAGCAATGCGAGGGGAACTGTTGCCAGGTTCAATCTTCAGAGACAGCCTAGAACACAAATTCTCTCTATCAGACACACCAGCACATTGCTGCTCCCCAATTAGTAGGGATGCACCGAATATTCAGTAACCGAATATATTTGGCCGAATATTGCAAAATAACACACATTCGGTATTCGGTGGAATAAGTGAAAAGCAAGGCTGAATAATAGCGGCGTGTTTTTATAACGTAATCAAACAGCGTGTGGTGACAGACGGAGTAAAATGTTGGCAGTGTGGCGATATTTTACTCCGTCCGTCACCGCACTCGCATTTTCAACTAAAAATAGTTTTGCGCAAGCAAAATAAATCATTCAGCACACTGTGCGAGTACAGATTTCAACCAGCAGCAGAAACGAAAGGCAAATCTCGCCGGTTGTGGGTTGAATGGGGGTCACCTGTCAAACACGGCAGCCATAGTGCTCAAGATAAGGCTTACTGGCGACGAATAAGTCCGGCTCCAATAATGTCCTCTTCTTGGCATCATGACTGCTCAAAAGTACCTGGACAGCTGAGCCGTGGCAGCACACAGGTATGTGATGTGTCAGAGGAGAAACGAGCCATTCACATTTCTCTCTTTGTGGCAGGTAACAGTCCACAAACCTCATCGCACTGTAGGGACTGTTCTTTACTTATGAAGGGACTGTTCTTTACTAGGGGAGGAGGGTGGCTGGTTGATTTTTATTTTATTTATTTATTTTATTTTGATCCCCCCTATGTTACTATTATCACTTATTGATGCTGTTTTTGTGCATGTATGTATGAGTGAGTCAATAAGTAATTTATTCCACTGAAATATCATTGATGTATTATAGAAAAGTGATTTATCTTCTCATAAATGACAAAAGGCACATCTGCCTCATTTTCGCTGTGGTATCGTGATACTACTCAGAACCATGATATTTTCACTGGTATCGTACCATGGGTCCCAATTTTGGTACCATGACAACACTAATCTGGAGGGGGTTCATCTGCAAAAACTAATGAAAAACTAAACAATGGTATTTGGTATTCGGCCAAGTGTTTAATTTTATTCGGCTTTGGCTTCGTCCACAAATTTTCATTTCGGTGCATCTCTACCAATTAGCTGAAATGTCCAGACATAAATCCATTACACATTCACAGCTGTGATATCAATTCCAGCAGTTTAATTATAGAAAATGATGAGGAACATACGAGTCTAAACTTTGTCTTTGATCAGCTAACAGTGTATCTGAAGATTTCACAAAAGTCCATTACTGACCTTTTTACAGCAGCTTCTATTTATTACTAATTTATATTATATTATTATTTTCTATTATTAATATTTTTTTCTGGCGGTTGTTTGCAATGTTGGGTAAGGGTTACTTTAAAAGTAATTAAAGTATGTTACTGCGTTACTTTCTAAAAAACTGTGTGACAACAACACCCCAGCGTTTTTAATATTTCCTCTAGGGATGTTACCACACAGAGTAAAAGGGGGAAATGATGGTGTAAAACAGCAGAGGCACTTTGTCAACACATTGAGTTAAAGTTACTGTCATGAGCATCAAACTAGCAAACAATGGTACATCCTCATGGTGGGACATAAAGTAATAACATTAACAAATAGCGGCGGGGCTTTTACTCACCACAACTGCAGAGGCTCCCATCTTCATTTGAAACAGACTACATCATAGACAGTCTGTTATTTATTAATCCCTCTGTGTGTTTATGTATTTACTTTTTATCTGCTCCGTTGTCTTTGTAAAGTTAACATATCGCACCGTCATTTCAAACTCAATACTTGTTTCAAATTAAAAGCCCCTTATAACCTCGGCTGAGAGAATCCCTCCACTTTCTAAATAGACTTTTATTCTGAAACATTTGTCAGAACTTCCTGTGGAAGATACTGTAGCTTGACAGTTTACATATGGCGCTTCAAATGTGGCTCCCTGCCATCTGCTGAAGTTTTTAGGTGACTACAACATGTCAGCTGGCACATGAACAGACACAGTTCTGACTCAAAAAATAGTGAAATAAAAATAGGACAAGAATAACCCGATGACATCACACACGCCGTGAAAGACGACCGTGGATAAATGGTGAGTACCAGCATGTAGCGTGTACCAGGCATAATGCAAGTCCTGAGTCTGAAATATGTCTGTCACTCCACCTATTTAGACTCCACCGTAGACAACAGCAGCATTTCTCCAACCACGTAGCAAGCCACAAGCTCCATGGCTTCTTTCGGACTGATAGGTTTAACGTTATCTCCCTTATCAGAACCAAATGACGGCTGTTGCTGTTTCGGAGCTGAAGGACCAGCGTTCTAAAAGTAATGGAAGTAACTGATGTCTTGTTTGAAATTGTAAGTTTCTTAAGTATTTGATTACTCAAACAGCAAACCAACGCGTTAGGTTACTCGTTACTGCAAAAAGTAATCAAAGTACTCTAGAGTACTTTGATTACTTTTTAACGCGTTATACCCAGCTCTGGTTGTTTGCCTCCGCAAACCAGTAAAGTTGTAGTTATAGTTTCAATCCATATCTATGGAGTTCGTTTTATGCTACTTTAATCAAACAATTTTTCTTTAGCATCAAACAAAACTAACTTGAGATAAAATAAAACTCACTTAAGCAAAAAAAAAAAAAAGTAATCTCAAAAGTAAAACTTACAACTACAGTACTAACTGATCCTATTGACATAGGCTTACTATTTAACCACTTGATCACGTCTAACAATGACATGGTGCAACACATCCTCATTTATTACTTTTCACTGGTGCCTTCATCATGTTGGATGTAAATGTCCTCTCGTATTTCAACTTAAATTCATGCACTCAAGGCTGGAGAGTGTATTTCCTATCTGACTGCTCTCAGTGTGTGCAGGTTAATGATGCCCTCTAAAAGGCTCTGGTCATTTTACAGCTCCCCAAGGGCTTTTTGACTCTCTCCGCTTGCACATTTTAGACTACTGCAACATTAGAGAATTAGTCTCACAGGAGGAAGTTAAAAAGACCTCACAATTTTGATGACTTAACATCAGGAAAATTCTTCCTAAAAATTAGAGAAGACCATCTAAAATAAGAATTTCAATATATTATATCCATAGCCCAGGAAACTTTAATCAGTATTTGTTAACACAAGCTCTTCTGTCAGAAACCAGAAAAGGAAGTCTCAAACTTGCGATGTCATAAAGTCTGGAGCTGCTCCGTGGTCAATGAATGGAGACAGATTATATGGACCTCAAGAATGTTTGTTTTATTTTTTATATAAATGATCTTTCTATTGTAGTGTGCACCGCTCTGAAACAGATACTGTACCCATATACTCAGAACATTCCCTTGAATGCACTCAGTGTCATCTTGAACATAGCTCATCATTCATTGTCTATGGAGTAACTCAAAGCTTTACTTGACCAGATCATAAATGAGATGTTCATATTTTTGGACTGTCTTAGACCACAGGAATAACATGTAGTTTGCACTCATGGAGGCCAAAGTTTACAACTGCTGCTGGATTTGGTTTTATAACCAACTTTTATACCCTCTGGACCAAGCGGGGCCCTTTTAAACACAATGGGGGCATCATAAGCCCATTTCAGAACAGATTGGTGACCAGATGAAACTATTTTAAATGTTGCAGAAAAAAGTTGCAGTGTGAACTGGCTGGTCTGAGCTGGACTCAAGTTGGCTGATGGTGTCACCTGCAACTCAGCTGGTGAAATCCCCAGCAGTTTTAGAACATAAAGCACGTCACCTGTTTCCCCAGCCAATCAGCCTTTAGTGAAGTTAACTGGTCAAGTCAAATGACCGCAGATGGCAGGTGCTTCATACCCACCCAGCCCTCTGTTTCTGTCCTCACGTCGGACGATGGGTCACTGCTGCTGCTTGCTGCATGTGCTTATGCCCTGCCCACCCACACATACACATTCTCACTGACTGATTAATTGGCACCGGTTATTTATATTATTGTATTATCAATACAATCCATCTGATGCTCGTTTTGTCCCTGTTTTTCGATGTTTTATCACTACTACAAATGCAACTGTAGCCAGTGTCTCACTATCACTATCCTCATTCATATTTTATTCATATTTTAAAATACATTATATCCCACTTGAACCTGCAGTCTGAAAATGGTAAAACTAAATAAATAGACCAAGTATAACCAGAGCCCCCAAATAATGCCCCACCCCAAACATCAAGTGCTAAATCCAAACTGTCATGAGCTGTGGCAGTCAGCCAAACCTATTTGTGAGCAGAGGATCTCAGATGCTGCCTGAAAAAGTCATCAGTCCCTGCTGAATGAAATCCCTGTAGAGAAACAGAACCAATTGCTATGGTTTTTAATCCTGCTTCCTGTGCATTGACCCTGGTCAATTTCAAACCCAATTCCATGTTTGTGTGTGTTGAAGAAAAGCTTGTGTCGTGACCAAGGTGGACACTGAGATGAGACTTACTTGAAGTTGTCATCCTCTACAAACTTCTGGAGTTCCTCTATGTAGCGAACTGACAACAGATATTTCTGGACATGCGGCAAAGTCACCAAGTAATCTGAAAAAAAAAAAAGGTTGGAAGAGGTTACTTTCGATAAAACACTCAAACTGACAGTTCACATATATATTATGTGCAAGATTTGCGTGATCATTTTGACCAAGGGAAACAAAGAAGAATCTATATACAGATACTGACTCAGTGATGATAGCTCTGGATGTCCACTAAAATAATACACAGCCCTCATCACTTTGGTGAATTCAAATATCACTAAGTGCAAAAGAGGGTTACACACCCACATCAGGATGCCATGTTTCTATGTTGAGCATAGGGGAAAATAATGCACAGATTTTTTTGACTATACTTTCCTCAGTGTTTTAATCAATAAGAGTGACTAATAGCAATTTAGTGTTAGTTTAGCAAAAATGACATTTTACTTTGACATGTTGAAACGCAAAAATAAGATATTTGTAAGACAAATTTGACAATTTACAAATATATTTTAAAGGTTCAAAAACTTCCAGCGCACACTAGAATATCAGGATTGACACAGCATTTATTAAAAAAACAAACAAACAAAAGGAGCGAGCAACACGTTTCGCATGTTGCTTCATCAGATTCGCTCTTGATTGTCATCAGGTGTGTGCTTAAATAATCAGGGCAAGTAACAACCAGCCGATCAATCAATCAGTCAATCAACTTTATTTGTAGAGCGCTTTTCCTGCACAGACATGCAACACAAACTGCTTTACAGAATTAAAAACAATTAACACAATTAAAGAAAGAAAAACAATTACAAGGAAAGCCCCTCCCTCCCACTCTCCATACTAGACACACACACACACACACACACACACACACACAATCACACACAATAGGGAGACATGGCATGGCACTGAGGATCAAGGAAACGCCACCTTTGGGGTCGTCCACACTGGGAGGAGCAGCAGGCTGTGCCATCGGGGGGACCAGCACCCAGGCCCCCTGACTCCGACAGACAGGTGGACCCCCACATCGAAGGGAGGAACCACCAGCTGGCCGGGCTGAAGGGACCCAAGGACAGCACCCCCACTAGCAGAACTGACACAGCTCCCAGTGTGGAGGACCCCCCTGAGGAAACACTGGAGTTAAAAGCTAAAAACTAAAAGCATAAAATAGGACTAAAAGAATAAATAAAATAAAATAAATACAGTACCAAAAATAAAATAGGTAAGATTATAAATAAAATAAAATAGAAAAAATACAGTACCAGTGATAAATAAAAACAGAAAGTTATTAAGATTAATATCATCTTAAAAAAGCAAGATAAAAGCAGCAACATAAAATACGATAGAACCAGATAAGAACATAAGAAGAGTTTAAAATATTAGTTAAAAGCCTGATTAAAAAAGTATGTCTTTAATCTTCTTTTAAAAATATCAACAGTCTCTGCAGTCCTGAGGCTCTCCGGCAGGCTGTTCCACAGGTGGGGGCCATAGTGGCTAAATGCTGCCTCACCATGGGTTTTTGTTCTGGGTTTTGGTATGGTTAAAAGGCCAGTGCCAGAGGACCTCAGGGTCCGCGAGGGTTGATATGGTAAAAGCAGATCAGATAAATAAGAGGGCGCAAGGCCGTTAAGACATTTAAAAACCAGTAAGAGAATCTTAAAATCGATCCTGAAGCAGATGGGGAGCCAATGCAGCGACTCTAAAACCGGTGTAATGTGCTCCCGCCCTCTGGTCCTCGTCAGCACGCGTGCGGCTGAGTTTTGTAATAATTGGAGACTTAAAATACTCTATTTGGGAAGACCAGAGAGCAGGGCATTACAGTAATCTAAGCGACAGGAAATAAAAAGCATGCATTAGCACCTCCGTACTGGCCTGAGAGAGAAACGGGTGGACCCTGGCTATGTTCTTAAGGTGATAAAAACCTATTTTCGTTATATTTTTGATATGTGGGATAAAATTCAGCTCAGAGTCAAAAGTCACGCCCAAATTTTTTACTGATTGGGTTGGTTTAAGATCCTGTAGTTTTGGTAAAAGTTTCTCTCTCTGGCCTTCAGGATCTATAACTAAAACCTCAGTTTTGTCCTGGTTGAGCTGTAGGAAATTCTCTGCCATCCATGACTTGATGTCTACAATGCAGTTAAAAAGGGCATCAATTGGCCCTGTGTCATCAGGAGACACGGCGATGTATAGCTGTGTATCATCGACATAACTATGGAAGCTGATGCCGTGTCTCCTGATGACGTCCCCAAGGGGAAGCATGTAAAGATTAAAGAGAAGTGGACCTAAAATTGAGCCTTGGGGAACCCCACATCCAATTTCATGGGTTCCTGAGGAACATGTATCCATACTTACATAAAAGCATCGGTCTGTGAGATAAGAACAAAACCAGTTAAGGACAGTACCGGAGAGGCCGACCAGGTGTCTGAGTCTTTTTAATAAAATGTGATGGTCTACTGTATCAAAAGCGGCACTTAGATCCAGTAGAACCAACACTGTGAGCTTTTTGTGATCTAAATTCCACCTGATGTCGTTTAAAATCTTTAGAAGGGCTGTCTCGGTACTGTGGTTCCTCCTAAAACCAGACTGATGAAATTGTATTTCTGTTTAAAAAGTCATTAAAAGTCATTTAGAAAAAACAGTTTTTCTAAAATTTTAAACTTAAAAACGGTAAGTTGGATACAGGCTGGTAGTTATTAAGAATGTTGGGGTCTAAGTTGCTCTTCTTCAGAAGGGGCTTCACCACCGCCGGCGGTGGGGAAGACACCCATCTGAAGCTCTGGAGCTCAGGATGTCCGGTATTTTCCCGGTTATATCGGTAACGGTGGCTCCGGGGAACGACAAGGTTAACGCCTCCCTCATGCGGACGTGCCTCACAATGGAGTCCCCGATGACCAGGGTTGTGGGAGCGTCAGCTCGGTCTTCAGGGGAGCAAGCCAGCTCAGCCACCCCGCCACCCACACCAGGACTCCGGGTGTGATCCCTCGCCAGGCGGGGAGAACGGGAGGAGTGCCAGCGCACCGCGACCTTCACGAGCCGCTTGCGCTGGGATGAGGAGCGTGTCGGCGCCGGCGGACGGCTCCCTGTTGGACACCCACCTGCTGGAGGGCAGCTACCAGTGAGTGGAGGGAAGGCTGTAATGTCCGTCAGCGGGGCCATGGTGTCTGTGGCCGTAGGAACAGGTGCAGTCTCTTGGTGTGGGTCCCGGGTCGCCGGCTTCTCGCTCACGGACAGAGCCGCATACTTCTTGGAGAGCGGTATCGGGGGAGAAGGAGCCCCGCTGTGAGCACGGCTCAGAGTCCTCTTCCACGACCACTTAGGTCCAGGGGGTCCCCCTGTTTGGAGTGGAGCAGGCGGGCCGCTGACAGGAGGAGGACGGGTCCCAGAGAACTGTTTGCCCGAGCGCGGAAGTGGTGTTCTGCGGAGCGGACTCACTGGTCCGTGAGGTCTCCAGCCAGTTGGTCAGCGTCGGGAAACGGGACCTGAGGGTGATCAGCAGGGAATCCTTCCTCTGGAGCTCATTCGACATCCGCTCGATGTCCTCGAGAAGGTTAGTGATCTTTTTGTATGCTTTATTCAGCATTTGTTCCAATTTTCCAGGTGAGTCGGAAGTGTCCAGTGTTGCCATGGCGGCTCACCAGGCCTTTCTTTAAAAGGTTTAAGATCCAAACGTCCGATGACTAAAAAACTTTCACCCAGTAAAAAATAAAACGTTAAAATCAAACATTAGCCAGAGGCATAATGTTTAGAGTGATTTAAAACGTTTTAAAACTGGATTAAAGCAGGCTTACGGAGCTCTGTTTGTGTAGCAGCAGTAGACGCCAGCGCATGCGTCAATCAAAGAGAAACAAATACAAAATACATAACCTCGCTGTAATATTAAAGGGAGAGTGCATACAATATAAATAGAAATAGATATCAAAACAGTGATACAAGAAAATACTATACAATAGCACAGTTAATCATAATCATACATTCAAATAGTCAATTTTTTTTTTAGAAATACATATCAAAAACAAGTGGGCCAATATAAGAGATATAAACAAAAGAGGAGATACCCCAGAAGTTACAAAGGTTATACGACAATCTACAATATGTACTCAAGCATTCCTGTCTATACAGGAAGAGGAGGGGGTGGGGGGGTGGAGGGGGTGGAAGTGGCTCAACTTTCCCTATACATTACCTGTAGACACAGAAGCAGAGAAAAGTTAGACATATAGTAGACTTACAAAAATGGACTTAAGACTAATGTTTCATTTAGTCCATGTGGCTCTAAAGAGTTAAGGGTGTGTATCCAGTAGGCTCCTCTCTTCAATAGCTGGTTAATGATGTTACTACCTCTGAGATTGGGATTAACTCTCTCAATTCCTATAAATTTAAGAGAGGCGGCCGAACCATGATTTCTTTCCTTGTAGTGTCTTGCAATAGCATAGTCCATATTCTCATTTCTTATAGCTGCTTTGTGTTCGGCTATTCCCGGTTTGAGATTATGTTTGGTTTGGCCCACATAAGGCCACGTGGACATTTGAGCATATACACCACATGTGTAGAAATACACATACATATTAATGAACTCTTTGGTTTTATACTTCTTCCCTGTATGAGGATGACAGAACTCTTTGGTGTCATACGTGTTAGAACAATGGGTGCATCTGCCATACCTATAATTACCATATACTTCCTTAGAAAGCCAGTTAGTTTTCATGTCAGGTTCTTTATACAATGATGTAACAACAGAGTCACGCATGTTTCTACCTCTTTTGTAGCAGAACCTTGGCATGGAGGCAGAGATATGCTGCAAAGGGGGGTCACATTAAGTACACTTCAGTGTTTTTTAATAATGTTCTCCATCCTCCCAGAGATAGTATTGTATTCAGACACAAAAGTGACTCTGTTGTCTGCAAGTCTACAAGATGAGCCTAAAAGTTCCTCTCTATTGAGAGCTTTAGATTTGTTGATGGCTGTATCAATGACGTGGTCCTTGTACCCTCTGTGGACAAATCTTGTCTTCATTTCTCTTGCTTTAACATCAAAATCATTATCTTTATTGCATATACGTTTTAACCTAACAAATTGCCCATAAGGGATGTTGTTTATCATTTTCTTAGGATGGTAACTCTATTTATCCTGCACCAGCTGGCACCTAGAAGAAGCACTGTGCTGCTGTGCAAAGTTATTTACTAGTTTTTTGTACAACGTATGGAAGTCTAGCAGGACGCTCCTTCACCCTTTGCTGCACGCATGGAGAAGATGGAACAAAGTGTTTTTGGACTTAAACAAGCTCAGCCTGCAACAGCACAATGTCTGTCTTTCAGTGAAACCGAAGCACAGAAAATCATCGCCATGGAATCACTTTTTGATGATCATCGAGTCACAGTAACTACTTCAATTGACCATCTCAAAGTAAAAATGGACTACTTGTTTAAAAAAGAAATTCGACCTTAAATACTGGTGAGCTAAACAGATTCCCAGAGGCTTAAGAATTAAAAAGATGCTTACACTGGGAAATAAAAATCCTGATTTTCTACAGAAATGGGAACAAGTCCTTAACAAGTGTCACTGGATTTGACACTATTAATTGTTGAACAAACAAAACAAGAAATTACAGAAGAATGAGATACAAGGAATTAAAGACGAGATGAAAAAGAAAGTTGGATAAGATAATACTACTGCCTTTGACAAGAAGCTAACAGAGGAACTGACTTCTTTTGAAAATGAACTAAAAGCTTATAAAATCAAGAAATTTCAACGTGATGCGGAGGATTACAGGAGTGGATCGGTGTATAACTGGATGAGTGACTGAAGGGAGAAGAACACTTGGGCCAGGGGATTAAACGACGAGACCAGCGCATCAACAGAGAGCACCTGTTGACAAGTAAAGAAGAAACAAGTGATCAGGGACAAACGAGTGAATCTTCAACAGATGGACATTTTTTAGGAGTCGGAAACAAGGCCAGAGGACGTCCAAAGCAGCCTCCAGAAAAAAGATACGCACAAGGAGGGGGAAGAGGAAGCCAAAGCCCCCGCAGATGGACATTACGCAGCCAGAGTCAACGGTAATTAATCTAGGCTATCTGATCACAAATTGACTAATGAACAACTAAGTGTGTTGAATCGAGGACTGTCTTTTGTACCTACTAACAAAGTTAACGTCTTTAAATTAAAGGTAGATTGTTACAAATTTTTTAGACAGCTTCATTTAAAACATTTTTTTCTGTATCTCCAATATAACTGAAAATGAGTAAGTTTAAAAAAGAAATCCACATTCTCACCACCAGGCACTCCTAATCCGACTATAGCCACCTTTGGTAAATTAGTGGAAAGCGATATTGCGTCTGTAATTAAGTGTAATCCTGTATCTAAGTTTTCTAATGTTAGTTTTTTAGAGAGGAAAGCCCTGAAAAAATTACAGTCTAACCCAAAAATTGTCATTAAAAAGGCAGATAAAGGAGGTGCCATAGTGTGGTTAAATGCCACTGATTATGTTGCAGAGGCTAAGAGACCATTGAGTAATGATGCTTTTTATAAGCCACTATCTAGCAACCCCATCAGACAGTTTACTGCTGATAGAGACAGAATCATAGATAGAGCTTTAGAAATGAAGTGGATTACTAAAGCTCAATATGAGTATTTAAGAGTAGAGCACCCTGTTACTCCTACATTTTAATTACTCCCTAAAATCCATAAAAGTTTGGAGAATCCACCAGGAAGGCCTATCGTTGCAGGGAATAATTCTTTATCTGAACCACTGAGTAAGTTTGTTGATAACTTCATTAAAGGGACATTGTGTAACATTTTCAGCTGTTTATTCGCAAAAATTGATGTCTGCATTCATAAATATGTCATCACTGGTGTACTATTACCTCCACCAATAATCTGACTTATTCTCCTAATAGGAGAATTTCGGATTTGTTTGTACATTGTGCGGGTAAGTCGTCTGTGGGGTTCCATTACGTTTCACCATCTTGAGAATACACCCGCCAGCAAGGGACATACAGCACCGCCTTCGGCGTTTTCGTTGAGAGCCAGGCCAGCACTGCGTGACTGAGGAGCCGAAGGAGAGGAGCAAGAGGCACTTCGGTACTACTCTGGCAAATCTGAAACAAAGTCTTTGAGCATAATGCAGGATCATGCATATGCAGCATCATGGGAGACGGAATCCTTGTCGCCAAGAAAGCGCAAAAGAGAATAGAAAAGGCAGCGTGACCGGCGAATTAAAAAAAACGAAGGCCCACATTGGGGTAGCCTTTCCCAGGTAGAGTGAGCTGCTGAGGGAGTATGGTAATGCAATCACAGGCCAGCGCCGCTGTTGGCTGTTAGCCCGTGTTAGCGGCCAGTCGCTAACAGCCTCATCCCTCTCCTTCCATCACTGCACCGCCGTTAGCCACTGTTAGCCGTTAGCCGTGGTTAGCCGTTGTTAGCGCTGGCCTGTGATTGTATTACCTTTCTCCTTCAGCAGCTCTCTCCACCTGGGAAAGGCAACCCCAATGCTGACCCTTGTTTTTTTAATTTGCTGGTCACGCTGCCTTTTTGATTCCCTTTTGCGCATTCTTGGTGACAAGGATTCCGTCTCCCGTGATGCTGCATAATACATGATCCTGCATTATGCTCAAAGAGTGGGACTTTGTTATGTGGCAGTAGTGCCGCTGGCCGCTATCAGCTGTTTCAATTTACATCCGCCCCAACAGTCTTACGTTGTAAACACAGCCAGCATGGTGAGGACTCGCGTCGCGTGTGTCTGTGTAGTAGCCTGAATTAATACTCCATGTAGTATCGGATGACATGGTTTCATCAGTGTTATCATAGCTTTTTGGTACACAGCGGCTACAGTTGTTGCAATACGTGTTTGAAACAGTGAGGCGCTAGAGTGCGCCATCTGTTTGAATGCAATATATGATTTCAACGTTAGATGGGAAAATTCCTACACACTGTGGCTTTAAGGATATTGTAAGGACTTTGCCTTCTTACATTCAAGACACTGGTGATGTCTTGAAATTATTGTCTAGTTTGACAGTGCCTAAAGATTCATTTTTGGTAACTCTCGATGTGGAAAGCCTTGTACATGGGGCGCCTGCTCTACCACCAAGCCACCGAATGCCAGAATGGCCGTATGGTCCTGTGGCCGCCGGCCGCCAGGCAAACAAAAAAAATAAAAATAAATAAATTAATTAATAAATAAATAAATAAATCTTCTCTTGGCACCCCAAAACATTTTTATTGGCCACAATATACATATAAGTAGTAGCCTAAATATAATTTTAAATAAATATGGGTGAAATGGGGCTACTGGTAATATAAAGTGTTTTTGGTTTTTGTTCATCAAATATTTTCTTGCAATCATTGAGTGATGACATTTGACATCTGACAAGTGACAAATGAAATGATGGGTAATGCACTCAACGACAACATCACAGCAAGAAAACAAAATGGATCGAGGCACGAGTGGAGCGGAGAAAAAGAGAGAGAGAAAAAGAAAAGCTATGCTCGCGGAGAGTTAAAAGTTTGTGAAAATATCAGATTTATTTACAAAAAAAGTGTTTACCTGGCGGCGACAGACCGAGCAACTCTGCAGCAAGTGCAGCTAGCAGTACGGCCTCTGCCTCAGAGAAGAGCAAACTCCTTCGCAGCCTGCTAACTACTTAAAGGTAAGGCATAATAATAACAATAAATAATAACTTAATTTGTATAGCACCTTTTCAAAATGGAGTTACAACGCGCTTAACAATAAAAACAATTACACAATGAAAACAATTAGTAGCCCCCCTGCGACCCTCAAGAGGATGAAGCGGTCAGAAGATGGATGGATAATAGTAATACTATCAAATAACTCTGGCAAGCAAGTAACAAAGGTATTCCACTAGATAATGAATATTGTTATTTGTTTCATACCATAGTTACATGACATCTGCAGGTCGGAGATGACCCTCAGAAGGTTGTTCATCTGATTGGTCCGTTGCTCTGTCTCTATGATACTGTCTGATGCAGGATAGGCTGAGTCAATGTAGATCATGTCCAACAGGTATATTCCTAGAAGACATAACACAAGAAAGCAAATCACTAACTAAATCCCAGCAATGACAATAGCTTTTGCTTTGACAAAATTCCTACTTATGGAATGACATCCTGGCAAAAATAATTATTTAAATCAAACACACATTAATTTCGGCGTAAGAATATTTGGCTTTTAGAGTAGTTTTGGCGCTCCTTTGGAAGAAACAATCTGCAATTTCAGATTTTTAATCTGCCTTATGTGCAAACATTTGCAGAGTTTGCATTTTGGTTCAAAGGAAGCTCCAAAGGAAGTCATTATCTGAGGATCATGAATACAAAGAAAATGTAAAGGAAATCTGGCCATTAGTTTTCTAAACACCATGTCATGAATGAAAATATCGGTCAAGGAGAAATATTTAACCTGATGGTGGAGCAAGATGATCTAGAATATCCATGCTAAATGTCTTGACAATCTGGACACGTGGCTCTAAAGACAATCTGGACACCCTTGAGCCAATCATCACGAAACTTGCAGGATATATACACATAAGTACCTAAAACAAACCCTGAAAGTTTAATTTAAATCAACACTACGGGGATGTTGCAAATGCGAAATAAATGGATGTGACATGACACAAAATAGGACTATAATTCAGAAATTGTTTGTATAATCATAACAAAACTTTCAGGACATGTTCCTCTACAATGTTGAATGACAAGTGTAAAATTATTTTTGAAACTTCTCCCTAAGGAGTGCCACCAGTTCCATACAAGTGCATTAGCTTTAGACACAAACTTTGTCCGTTAATCAATGTCAGCTTGTCCAAACATCACGAAACTCAGTTTTTTTGTTTGTTTTTTAATTAAACCGCTAAAGCATGTCCCCAAAATGTTTCTGCACTTGATCAACAGGGGTGAACAGTGTTACCATAGAAGAGTTTGACCCAGCACAGATTTGGACATAAATTAATGAGAGTCTTTCTGATGGTTGCAAAGCCTGTTATTTATTTTTATGCAGGTGTTGTGATCCGTCAAAGGTCTTTGCGGATTTCAACTTAAAATGGTTCATGCTGGCTTGAACCCTGGAATGGCCACTTGCGGTTATGTTTTCACTTAATATTGTGCTCATGGTCCATATTTCTAAATGTGTTTGTGTTTAGTCCAATGACTAAATATTAAAGCTAAAATTATGCTTTTTCAGGCTGCTGCTCATTACTAAACGTTTACAGGTGTTGCTTGGACACATTCTTGTGTGTTACTTGGATAGACTGGGGGTACAACATGTTTCCATTAGAAGGCAGTGTCATGTTTAGCCAGCCACACTGTAAAGATACAGCGAAGAAATTATTAAACATAAATCAATTTCACCCGAGGGATAGTGTACAAAACCGCCCCACTACATTGGTGAAACAAATGGGAAATAATTTGGATTTATCAACATAAATGGACAGGACAGTGTCTGCTCTTTTACAAGGGTCCCTCTCAGAATATTCCAGCCCTGCTAAAATAACAGACCTGACTACCCAGGGCCCGAGTAGGGAGAGAGGCCCATGAAAATCCTGATTTATTTATTTATTTTTTTTGTGATGTTTTTATTTTGAATGAATTGGGTCCTCCAATTAATTGGTGTCATAATTTATTTCAAATATATTGATAACATCAACTGAGAGAATGAATTTTATGTCACAGTCCTCCCACATATTGGACATTCTGGATGCCCCCTCTTGGAGGCACAAAATGGTTTAGTCCACCTGACAGCGACCAGCGACAAGTGTAAAGTCAGTGAGCCCAGATTGAATGACCTGAGGGCTAGACATCATGCTGCCCAAAAAGCATAAATTGGGGTATCAAAAGAAGAAAGAGAGGAAAGAAAAAGAAAGAAGGCAGAATGAGGGGAGGCAGCTGTTGACTGCTTTCTTTCCCAAAGGTGAACCGAGTTTGCTTGTTATGCAAAGTCCAATTAAAGTTAGTAGTCCACTCCAGACAGCTGCTGCTGATGTTTGTATGCTCACATGAAGTCTTTAGCTTAGCTAGTTGCCAACCAGGCTGCTTGCGGTGGTAAGTATAAAGACAATTATGGGCCAGCTAACGTTAGTTGTCAACATTAACCAGTTTCAGAAACAAACAGTGGTGCTGGCACAGCCGCAGCAGCTGGAGCAGCAGGAGCAGCAGTGGCCAGTCCTGGCCACTGCTGCTCCTGCTGCTCAAGCTGCTGGTCTGAAGATGAGGCTGAGATTAGAGATGAGCAAAGACAAGGTGAGATAGTTGTTCAAATATTCTAGGGCCAGCTCCCCCCTCCGACCCCCCCTTACGTTGGTATGTTGGCTCGCATGGGAGAGAGAGAGAGAGCGCGAGAGAGAGAGAGAGAGAGAGAGAGAGAGAGAGAGAGAGAGAGAGAGGGAGAGAGAGGGAGAGAGAGAGAGAGAGAGCTGCTGACCGAAATGCGAGTTGTTTACCTTAAGTTCAAAGTAAGTTAGCCTTTTGGTTCAGTGCGTGTGCTATAGCCTATTGTCTACTAACACAGCAGAGCTGAAAGTGAAACTCCGTAATGAGACTTAATAAATGATCCACCTAGCAATATTTCTGCTGCATATATCAACATGTAAATAGCCTACCAATACCACTGTAGGCTCAAGTGCACACTAGTAATATATTAATTGAGCAATAAAGCAATTTATTATTTTTGTCTGCTAAAAAGCCTTAGCATTGCAGTGCAGTGCTGTGCTTAAAAACTATTGTCAATGCTCAATAAATTCATGATGTTACCAAAGCCAATGAATAATCATGTTAAATAACTGTGATCTCAATATCAATCAAAAATAATTGTGATTATGATTTTTGCCATACATTTTTGCCATAGATAGATAGATATTCCTCTCAATCTGGCTGAAAAATGGCTTAAAACATGTTTGCCTCTGCAACTTGCTGACCATGATGAATACTGTGTGTTATAGCAAATAATTATGCTAGTCTAAGCATCTATTGTAGGAAAGCATATCTGATGTTTACTTCACGTTTGACTTTTAATGAACATATTTGCAACCTTTCACATTATCTTTGTACTTGTTCTAAATGGTAGATGTCAAGCGCTGTCAGGCGCCCTCTTGTGGATACTTACCAGTTATGACTGTTTGGTTGACAGCCTTAGAGCTCAGCCCATAGCAACAAAAAAATTAGCCCCATTTAAAAGACAATCTGTCAACATAATAAACAATGCTTGGCCATATGTCTCATTATTTTTAGCAGTTTATCTTGCACTGAAATGGCTCTAGAAATACAACGTGAGCTTGCTTTAAAAAGTAGGTTGGGTTATTTGTATGTTAAGAGGCTAATACCAATTCTTTATTCTTGTAGATGTAGAGAGTTCTGCATCAGATGCTGAAGGCAAGGAAGGGTGTGAGTCTGAGGATGTGAGACAAGGTGAGCTCATAGAGGCAAGTTATTACCAGCAATCATATGTACTAGCAGTTTCAACTGAGGACCCAGGACTGTGGCCAGACAAACTAACTGCTCAGCAGAGAGAGACTCTAGTTTGCAGACTGGCTGGTGAAAGTGTCGACCTGACCAAAGCGGCACCCAAAGACAAGGAAGGCAAAGCATTCCCTAACTATCTTCAATATGTTAAGTCAGCCAATGGGCGTGAGAAGATTAGGAGGGACTGGTTGATTCACAGTGACAGTGCAAAGGCTCTGTTCTGCATCCCATGCCTTCTGTTCTCACATGAGCAGACAAGGCCATCTAAAAGTGCACTGAACAGCAAGGATGGACTTAAGTTATCAGACATCAAGTGGCAAAAAATGTATAGAAAGTTCCCAGAACATGAGACACACACTCCCCATAAGCAGTGCTATGTAAAATGGAAAAGCCTTCAGCACTCATTATTGGTAGCCACAGGAGTTGATGGGCACCTTCAAAAACAGTTCCAGACAGAAGCAGAGAAGCATACCAAGATCTTAGAGAGGCTTTTGGATTAACTCTTCATTTGGCTTCAAGAAATCTTGCATTCAGAGGCAAAACCTCAAATTTGGATGATGTCCATAATGGCAATTTTCTTGGAACTCTTGAGTTTTTGGCCTCTCTTACACGAGCACTTAGAAAAAGTAAGACAAAAGAAGAAAGGGTCACGTTTAACTCACTACCTAAGTCCAGACCTCAATTTTAAAGCACCACATACACCTACATCTTGGGGGACGGATGGGGACAGGTTCCAGGTGCCGCGTCGGGCGGTGGATGGGTGGGCCCTCCTGTCCCGCCTGTCTGGGGTGTGTCTCTGGCTCTCTGGGGGGGCCGGCCATTGCCGCCCCAGGTCCTGGGGCCTACGGGGTGTCCTGCGGCCTCTGTGGCTCCCTGTTCATGGGGTCTGGGCGCTCCTGTGGTCTTGGGGTGACGGGCCGCCCCCCTTCACCCGCAGGGCCGGCCCTGGACCCTGGTGATGGTTTTCATAAACACATTGGGAGGGTTCAAATACACGCATGCATGTTCGATACTTCAGCCCCGTGACGCATCGCAAAGAACCGATGGGTTCACTTCAAAGGGGCCCACTTGCTTCTCAAACCTTACACACTGCGCTCTCTCTTCTCTACAGTCGGGCTTTCCCCCTCCACCAAGACTCTCACATTTTTGGTGTTCAGTATAGACTTCTCTTTTGTTTTTGTTTCTCAGTACAGTACAGTAAACATGTATATGTTTATTTTTGATAATCTGCATGGAGCACAACCACCTCAAGGCCACAATACATCAGCTACACTGCCTGTTTATCCCCTGTTTTTTTTTCTGTTTCATATTTTTTATTGATGTGTATACAGTACAGGAATAACAGAGGCACTTACATATATCAGTGTACATTGGTGTGATCATTAAACATGTTTGTATACACCCTTAGATTTAGATTTGTATATTTTTAAGAACAAATAACGGTTGCAAAAAATGAAAATACTATACAATGAAAAAAGTATTTAGACATAGTCTTATAAAATGATTAAACTGTCCACATAAACATAACAGATAAAATACATAAATAATAGTAAAAAAGAGAGGGAGAAAAGAAAAAAAAAAGAAAAAAAAGGGGAGGGAGTGTGTGGGGGGGATTATATTGTTGCAAAGAAGTCCATAAATGGTTGCCATTTATTGTAGAATTTGCTAAAGTTTCCCTTTCTTGAATATCTAATTTTCTCTACTTTCAAAAATGACATAGTCTCTTTAATCCATTGTGTGCTGGAAGGAGCTGCTGTGGATTTCCAATTCAGAAGGAGGTGGCGTTTAGCAATTACAGAGGTAAAAGCTATTACTTCCAATTCTTTAGTAGAATATAGGGTATAGTCTTCTGGAAGACCAAAAAATGCCAGTGTGTGGTGAAGTGTGAATAGTCCTTGAGAGTACCTTAGACATGGTGTTAAAGTAAACTTGCCAAAAGTTCGTCAGAGCTGGACAAGAGAAAAACATATGCATAAGATTACAAGGTGATCCTCCGCATCTGTCAGACATCTACCATATTTGGGAAGATCTGTGCCAACCTTGTTTTTGAATAATGGCATCTAAATACAACTTTAAACTGTATCAAGGTCAAACGGGCACAAATAGAGGTTTTGTGAATGACTTTCAGTGCGGAATCCCACCAGCATTCATCAAAAACTAATCTCAGCTCACGCTCCCAAGTCTCCTTTATGTTGATGGTTAAATGATCATCATATGACTGGATAGAACTGTAAACCTTTGAGATTAAAGACCTTTGTGAAGGATTAAATTGTAAGAGTTCACCCCATGGTTGCTTAGGTGGAAGGTGAGGGAAGTTGGGAAATAAGGATTTTGCACAGTTCCTCACCTGGAAATATCTAAAAAGATGAGAGGGTGGAAGATTGAATTCAGTAACCAGATCTGCGAAAGAACAAAAGATCCCTTCCTTATAGAAATCCTCAAAACATTTCAGTCCCTTATCGTGCCATAAGAAGAAAGTGGAATCAGTAAACGTGGGTTTAAACACAGGGTTTTTTAACAATGGGGTTAAAGCTATGGGAGCAGTAAATTTAAACTGTTTTCTAAATTGAAACCATATCTTGAGTGTGGCGGTAACCACAGGGTTGCAGGTAAGGCCAGAGGGGTTAATGGTCATCGGGCCGGTCAATAGAGCAGAAAGAGAGGCTGGGGGACATGACTGTGCTTCCAGCTGATACCAAGGTACATCAATTGACTTGGACCAGAGTATGATTTTAGCTATGTTCGCGGCCCAGTAGTAGAATTGAAAATTTGGCAAGGAGAGGCCGCCATAGAACTTACAATTCTGAAGTATTTTTTGTCTAACTCTAGGTATTTTGCCGTTCCACAAAAAATGACAAATAATCGAGTCAACTGTTTTAAAAAAACTTTTTGGTAAAAATACAGGCAAACATTGAAAAAGAAAAAGAAATTTTGGCAGAACACTCATCTTGACAGTATTTATTCTCCCAATCAACGAGAGAGGAAGGGAACCCCATTTTTGAAAGTCTGCCTTAATCTCGGCTAAAAGGGGAGAGAAATTTTCAGAGTAAAGAGATTTGAAAGACCCGGCTATGTTAACCCCAAGATACCTAAATCCCGAAGGACTCAGTTTGAAAGGAATGTCTGACTGGGAGAGTTGCATCGCTAGTTTATTGACAGGATAACATTCACTCTTGGCAACATTTACTTTATACCCTGAAAACCGGCCGAATCTACGAAAGAGTGAAATAATGGCGGGACAGGCTCCTACTGGATTAGTGACGTATAGTAACAGGTCATCGGCGTATAACGATAGTTTCAACTCTGTATGAGTCCTGGTGATGCCATTAAAAATGAGAGAGGTCCTCAAATACATAGACAAGGGCTCTATTGCGAGTGCAAACAAGAGAGGAGACAGGGGGCAGCCCTGTCTACAACCCCTATTTAGAAAAAAATAGCCGGATTGAGTGTTATTAGTGGTAATACTGGCACAGGGGAGTGTATAGAGAAGGCGTAACCATGATATAAAACTTTGACCAAATCCGAATTTAGCTAAGACTGCAAATAAATAACTCCATTCAACTCGATCGAATGCCTTTTCGGCGTCGATCGATATCACTACTTCGGGTACGGTTGTTGTCCCTTTCGAGTAAATTACGTTTAACAAAGTACGAACATTATAATAGAGCTGACGCCCCTTTATAAAGCCAGTCTGTTCCTTAGAAATGATTGTTGGAAGGACCTTTTCAAGTCGTCGGGCCAAGGCCTTTGCAAGAATCTTTGTATCGACGTTCATTAAAGAGATTGGTCTATAGGAGGTACAAGTATCAGCATCTTTATCCTTTTTTAAAAGAACATTAATAGAGGCTTGTCTCAATGTAGGAGGAAGAGAGCCGAGAGTTAAAGATTCGAGATAAACAGAGTGAAGTAATGGAGTAAGTTTGGCCTGAAAAGCTTTAAAAAATTCGACCGGAAACCCGTCAGGTCCCGGGGCTTTATTATTTTGCATGCTTTGTAAAGCTGAGTTTAATTCTTGAATGGTCAGAGCAGAGTCTAATTGATGAACCAATTCTGGATTTATGGAAGGAAACTGAAGTTCGTCTAAAAACCTGTGCATGTCAGCTGGATCTGATGAGAATTCAGACTTGTACAAGGACTCATAAAAAGACGAAAAGACAGAGTTAATAACATCCGGGTCCTCCTGCAACGCTCCCGATCCATCCTTAATGCGAGGTATTAGACGTGAAGCTGCTTGACGACGCAACTGGCGAGCCAGTAACCTACCGGACTTGTCGCCATGTTCGTAATATCTGGAACGGGAATGAAGCAACAGGCGCTCCGCCTCATTAGTTGTGATAAGATCTAGCTCAGTTTGTAAGGTCACGCGACGCTTTAAAAGATCGTCAGATGGAGTGGTCGCAAGCTGTTGGTCTACTGATTCTAAATCAGATGAGAGTTTCTGAATAGTTGAAATCCTTAATTTCCTTATGTGTGCAGAGTACGAAATTATCTGACCTCGCAAATATGCTTTTAAGGATTCCCATAATAGTGCTTTAGAGATAGGTTCCGAATCAGATTGGTTAAGAGCAATAAAATCCTCTATTGCACTTGTAATAAATTTATGAAATTTGTCATCTGATAAAAGTGAGGTGTTGAATCGCCACTGGGTGGGATAGCGGGGTCCGGAGGAAATCTGAATATCTATGGACACCGGTGAGTGATCTGAAACAATAATTGGGTGATACGCGACATTTGTCACTTTTGGCATAAGCTTAGCGTCTACAAAGAAATAGTCTATGCGAGAAAAAGTCTGGTGCACATGCGAATAAAAAGAGTATTGCCTACTGCTCGGATTACGAAATCTCCAGGGGTCGACATAGCCATTGCCAGACATGAAATTGCAAAGGGCCTTGGCCATTAGTGATTGGGTTGAGCCAGGTTTAGAACGGTCTAGTTGAGGATCAATAGCACAGTTCATGTCCCCTCCAAAAATCAAAAAACAGTCACTCAAAGAGGGCAGATTTTCAAACAACTTGTTCATAAAACAAGGATTATCCCCTGTTTTTTTTTGTTTGTTTGTTTGTTTTCCCTCCTTCTTCTCCGCATGCACTGTCACTATATAACTCAGGACTTAAGCACCTGCCCCCTCCCCCTTGCTTGTTCCTTACTTTTCCCTTAACACACCGTGGTGTATCACGGCCCTCTCTGGCTCATATTAGGAAGTTTTTCCAATAAAGGCTGATAGGCTAGTCTCCAGGGAGGGTGGGTGACGGTCACAACCACACATTATGGGTATAAAATACTTGACTGCAAGATTAACAGTGCATCAATCTTCACAAGAAGCTTGCACCCTTTTGTGGCGTTAAGCTATGAAGACCAATGCAGACAAGTAGGAAAAAGAAAAAAAAGAAAAAAAAAAAAAAAAAGAGTTCATTGAGCCTTGTGGCAAGAGAGTGCTCAACACTATCCTGAAAGAAAGAGAAGATGCAATATATTACTCTGTCATATGTGACTCAACACCAGACATATCTCACACAGAACAGAACGTGCTATTGGTAAGATATGTACATCACGACAAAGAAGACAGTGGTGTTTGGAAGATAGTTGAGAGATTTATCAAATTCGATGATTTTCACAAAAAGACAGGCCAGGAAATTTCCGAAATGATTCTAGAAGCGTTGCAGTCCAATGGCATACCTTTACAAGACTGTAGAGGACAAGGATATGATAATGGAGCCAACATGTCTGGGAAGGTGAAAGGAGTTCAAGCTCAGATTTTAAAAGTCAATCCACTTGCTACATTCTCCTCCTGTGCTTCCCACACCCCACCCTGGTTGGTGTCCACACGGCTGAGTCATGTCCAGAGGTCGCAACATTTTTTGGCTCTGTAAATCGTCTTTATAATCTCTTTAGTGCTAGCCCAGAGCGATGGGCAATCTTGAAAGAAAAGATGGGATGCTCTCTTCATTGTCTCTCTGACACTCAATGGAGTGCCCACATTGCTGCAGTGCAAGTTGTGGCAGCTCACTTGCCCTCCATCCTTGAGGCACTAGAATGTGTCTTAGCCACCTGCAGTCTGACAAGTGAAGCCAAGTCCGAGGCAAATGGTTTGATCAGTTATTTCAAGACTTTTGATGCCATCATCCTTCTTACTGTGTGGGTAAAGATTTTGCAGTGCATTGAAAACCGAAATGTGATTCTTCAGGCAGGAGATATTTCTCTGGATGTTGAGGCTGCAAATATCAAGGCACTACAACAGGTAATGCAGGCTCTTTGCAATAGATGGGACTCGCTGCTTGCAGAGGCCTCCCTAGTAGCACAAGCAATGGACGTCCCTGATCATTTTCGGAGTGAAGAGAGACGAAAGCGGAAAAGGAAACGCATGCCTGATGAGATGACACTGAAGACAGTGCCGAAAATGCATTCAGGAACAACATATTTTTTGTTGCAATGGATAGCATCATCAGTGCCTTGAGTGCAAGGTTCCAGACCACAGCAAACACATGTGAAACATTTGCACCTATATGACTGAAGCGCAGAAAAAAACAACATGCCGGGCACTGGCAAAAATATATCACACGGATCTCTCACAAGAATTTGAAAATGAAGTGCTACACTTCCGCACCATATATGATGCTACATTTCCAAAAAATCTGTCCTCTCTTGAGCTCCTTAATGCCATCTGGAAGATGCAGCTACAGAGCATTTTTGGAGAACTTCGCATTGCTTTGAAAATTTTCTGCACACTTCCTGTCACAGTTGCAGGGGGTGAACGGGCTTTCAGCAAGTTGAAGCTGGTTAAGAACTACCTGAGATCAACAATGGGCCAGGATAGACTGAGCAGCCTCGCCATTCTGTCGATTGAAAGCCAATTAGCCAAACAATTGGATTTTACAGATCTTATTAGTGACTTTGCAAACAAAAGACCCGTCAGTGGGCATTTACTGGGATGTAAATTACATCTTTACATCTCGTGTCAGCAAGGCTTTATTTCTTTTTCTGCAAGCTGAAGAACAATTTGACAGTTGACATTTTGTACTATCGCAGGCTCTATTGATAAGATGACATAGGCCTTTAATGTAAAAAGCAGAAACCAGTCACAACTTCTTTTTTTCACATTGAAACAATATTTTTCTGTTCATTTCTACTGTACCTTCTCATTACAAAAGTAATGTAGCTTATTTGATTTGATTCTGAGTGTACAGTTGTCTCCTGTTCTCCTGTTGAAGAATAAATGTTTTTAAATCAAAATTTGCACGAGTGTCATGGATCAAAATGTTAGTACACAAACCAGATATAGCCTAATGTTTTAGGTATTTGAGCACAAGTAGGCCAAATGCATCAATTGAGGTGGTGAATGAAAGAACCACTCATCAGTATAATCTGATCTGATTGTAGCTTAAAACCATATTTATGCTTTTTTATTTTAAATAAATACCCCCTTTTTTTTCTTTTTTCTTTTTTTTTTGCTCACACACCTCGTGCACTGGCATGGATAGGGGCCCACTGACATTGAGAGTGTACAGGGCCCAGAATTTCGTGCTACGCCCCTGATCATGTTTAGAATTAGTTTAGCATATTTCATCTCAGTTTGATGGTGTCTCATAGTGACGTTTTATATTCTAATGTTTCTTTTTGACTGGAGGCAAGAAAATGGCTCCTGCACTAGCTATGGAAAGTTCTTTAACCAATGTTCCCATAACAGCCTAAAAACAGTTGAAATCACTCTGTTTTACATCAATGCTTTTTCTTTTGAACCATAAACAAAGGCTAGAACAGAAAGAGGCAATGTTCAAGGCAATTCACACGTGCACTGATATTCAGACATGGAAGACATGGATTATTTTTTTCTTTTCTGAAAACATTAAGTGGATAGAGGAGCAGTATGGCTATCATAGGATGTGAAAAATTGGGGCAGACATAATATTTTAACAGGGCTTTGTAAAAGACCAGAAAGAACATGGTGAGGAATGTGCATTCATAAAAGGACTCTCTGAAGCAGCACTGCACCTTTGAAGACCTTTCCTGTATGGTAAAACAGGGTTAAACAGATGAATTCATTAATGTCATTAGTGTATTTGCCTGGAAGATACCGTCCTACAGTCAGCGGTGTTTCCACTGACAACAAAATCTGTCTTTGTAGAAAAGGACAACCAGCCTGTTAAAAAAAAAAAAAAAATCACATGTATGATATATATGACATGACTGTTGTGGAACTCAAAATGTTATCTGTACTATTAATAGTCTATGCACATTGTCTGAGCCATTTTTATGTGTATTATTATTTGGTAACTGAACCCAATGTGTATTTTATTTATGCCTTAATTTATGTATAATGGTCCATTTTTTTGTAATTGTTCTTATTTTGAAGCCTTGATTTACCTGTGGACTTGGGATAATTAGGAAGGTGTCACATTTTGTCAACTCAGGAAGACACCAGCCCTCAGTTTTTCAATTGCTTTGTTTGTTTAAATTTTTTTGTTGTTACCTGTAAATATTGTCAGAACATCATCACTTGTATTGTAAAACTGGACCATGGAAATCAACCTGCTACAATAAACATCTATTAAACACGGTAAATAATGCAAATCATCATTCTGATCTGTTTCTTGTTTCACTTGCAAAGCATGATGAAATCTCTGCTGGGCATCAACATGGAAATAGAAGCCATAACACACATCATATTATATGTATATAACTGCAACAAAAGAAAACTAAGTTTATCAGTATATGATTCCTTAACTCTCCATATTAACATAGTTTTAAAATAGCCTATATCCTTAAGCAACATAACAGCATTCATACCACCCCAAGATTTTCAGTGACCCCATCTGGCCACCCAAATGAAACATTTCTGGAGTAGCCACTGCTTCTAAAAGCATTTAAAAGAAACCTCATGGGCTGCATTTTTTCATTTGCGTAATATTGTGAAAATTAGGCCTATCCTGACCCGAAAAGATGCAAAAAAATCAGTCCACGCTTTTGTTACCTCAAAGCTAGTTTACTGTAACTATTATCAGGTAGCTCTAGTAAGTCCTTAAAAACTCTCCAGCTAATTCAGAATGCAGCAGCACGTGTACTAACAGGAACTAAGAAACGAGATCATATTTCTCCTGTTTTAGCTTCTCTGCACTGGCTCCCTGTAAAATCCAGAATTGAATTTAAAATCCTACTGTTAACTTATAAAGCTCTAAATGGTCAAACTCTGTCACATCTTAGAGAGCTCATAGTGCCATATTGTCCCACCAGAATTCTGCGCGCGGAGAATGCATGGTTACTCGTGGTCCCTAAAGTCTCCAAAAGTAGATCAGGAGCCAGAGCCTTCAGCTATCAGACTCCTCTCCTGTGGAATCGTCTTCCTGTTACGGTCCGGGAGGCAGACACTGTCTCCACATTTAAGACTAGACTTAAGATTTTCCTCTTTGATAAAGCTTATAGTTAGGGCTGGCTCAGGCTTGCCTTGTACCAGCCCCTAGTTAGGCTGACTTAGGCCTAGTCTGCTGGAGGACCCCCTATAATACACCGGGCATCTTGTCTCTGCTACCTCGGCCATTCTGGATGTCACTAACTAGGCTTCTTCTCCGGAGCCTTTGTGCTCTGCTGTCTCTCAGGTTAACTCCTATTGCAGCGGTGCCTGGATAGTGTCACGTGTGGTTGTGCTGCTGCCGTGGTCCTGCCAGATGCCTCCTGCTGCTGCTGTTATCATTAGTCATACTTCTACTGTTATTATACACATATAATTATTGTCACAAATGTATACTATCAGATATTAATATATTATTATTAATTATAATATTATTACTTTCATTAATGTTGTTTGTCTGTCCTGCATCTCTCTCTGTCTCTCTCTCTTTCTGTCTCATTGTGTCAAATGGATTACTGTTAATTTATTATGTTGATCTGTTCTGCACGACATCTATTGCACGTCTGTCCATCCTGGAAAAGGGATCCCTCCTCAGTTGCTCTTCCTGAGGTTTCTACCATTTTTTTTCCCCTGTTAAAGGGTTTTTTTGGGGGAGTTTTTCCTTATCTGTTGTGAGGGTCCAAAGGACAGAGGGATGTCATATATGCTGTAAAGCCCTGTGAGGCAAATTGTGATTTGTGATATTAGGCTTTATAAATAAAATTGATTGATTGATTGATCAACAGTAACAACACTAAGATCTGCTGTGGTGAGAAAAACAAACACATTTCCACATGTTGTCAGAAGCAAAAATGCTTAAGAACTGCAGAAGTGGCCTGCAAAATAGCAAACTCACCTCAGAAGACGCTTCTAGAAACCAGCTCTGGTGCTATGGAGGCAGCTAAGCAAATCTTGACAACAGCCAAATCTAAACTGTTGGCGCTCACAAGAATTGACACTTCAGACAAAATGGAATCAAAATCACACATGCCTCACAAAATAATTTACTCTCTGTCTACTGATTTGAAAGACCAGATTCAAACAATTTGTATGGAACTCTTAGCAAAAGGTAAACCATTTGGGCCAAAATGCGCTGCTCAGGAAGTAGGGCTGCTCGATTATGGAAAAAATCATAATCATGATTATTTTGGTCAATATTGAAATCACGATTATTTACACGATTATGTCTTTGAATTTGGAACAGCATTTATTGAACATGTTAAAAAAAAAAAAAACACTCTCCTGTTAAATATATAAAAATATCTTGTAATGTAGTAGCAGGGGCTGACGTTAAGGTTTTTTCCTACTTGCCCTGTCGGGCAAGTACTTCTCAAATCTACTTGCCCCATCTAAATTCTTACTTGCCCTGCTAGAGAGGTTCTTTTTCTGGCTGTGTGGTGCATATTTTCGCTCATAACTTCAGCAGAGATGATCAGCCAATGAAGGCAGCAGCACATAAAAAAGCAGCACTCTGCAACTGGCCCCTCCGAGGGCAGAAACAGGAGAGGAAATACACGATTACAGGCCTGGAATTAAGTCATTTTTAGGGCAAGGCCATAAATCCCCAATATTTTATTTGCCTTTAAAAAATCCTCTTCCTTCATTTAATTTGACAATGTTTATTGTATTGTATTATATGTATTAATTCTCTACAGGATCTTGTATGTTCTTTAATTTGTGTTCAATTTATTAAAAGAAAAAAAAAAAACGTTTTGGTGAACCCTGCAGCAAAGTGAGCCCTCTTCCTCAGAGAGGATCTTTGCCTCCCAGTTTGTTCCTGGCGGCAGAGCAGAGTGAACCGTCTTTCTTCACAGAGGATCTTTGTCCCATCTCCGTGTCCGCAGTGTAAACAGCTTTCGCTGGAGATTTGACAGTCACTAGAAGCACATTATGACCCTTTGTAAAAGTTTCTGTGTGGTAACTGTGCTAACATGAGCTAACGTTAGCGACTACAGACCGAGAGGCTGTCCGGTAACGTCATGTGTGTGTGCATATGTCGGAGTGTCAGTAACGTTACGTTACCTTAGCCGTAGCCTTACTATGTTGTTTGTCATAAAACACAGGGCATGCTACACTGGCCGTATGGGTAGGAGGGGCATTACGGTAACACACCGGGGACTCTACGGCACTGGCCGTTTGGCCGTAGTATAAATCCTGCCCTGCGATTAGAAATAATAAAAAGAGAGTAAGAGTAGAGTTGGGGATTAATTAGTTACATGTAATGGACTTAAGTAATTAAAGTATAAAATAAATGTAATTGTAATCAGTTACAGTTCTCTCAGTGGCAGGGAAATAATAGCAGGCCAGACCCATCAAGAGCTGAGATGGAAACATCCTGGAAGGGCGTATAGGATCCATACATACTGGCTGAAGAAGCTAACTGCACTCCATGAACGCTTAGCAGCACCAAGCAGCACAGATGGCCCAGCTGCTCAGGGATGGGACCCACCCAGAATGGTTGACATAGGGCAGGACTAGAGCTTGGTACTAAACTTTGGTCTATGGGCTCGAACGACGCATAGTGCGTCCAAATTCACACCTGTTCTTCTCTACTGATTTTCTCCACGACCGTGAGTTATAGCGCACTTCATTTGAAACAGCGGAATCATAGCTTTTCGACAAGACCAGGCACTTGTCGGTAGTCCAGTGTTTTCACAATGAAAAAAAAAAGATAAAGTTACACTAAAATCATGAATAACAGAGCTTTCATGCAGCTTTGCACACACATTACTCTTAGATGGATTACTCGCGAATGCTGGGTCGCACAGAAATGCCACACATATCACATGAAAGTGCAGGACTAGAGCTTTCCAGAGATACCACACACATCATTGTGCTGTCATCCCATCACGCTATAAATACAGACTGATTGTCTACAAAATAAAAACCTGACGAATTTCTTTACACTCCATCTTGTTATCAGTCACGTCATATAGTGAGGAATATCGTATCTTACCATGTCTTAGGCTTGCCTGTGTTTCTCCCTGTCTATCCACATTTGTAGTCCAGCTTTCAAGATGCAAACATCTCCATATTGTCCAGTTGACACTCATCAAACTTTGTATGACAAGACCAGCGTGCTTCACCTTTGCGCACCCAGACAACTGTAGCCTAATTATCAATCAATCAGTCAACTTTATTTGTAGAGTGCTTTTCCTGCACGGACATGCAACACAAAGTGCTTTACAGAATTAAAAACAATTAACACAAGAAAGAAAAACAATTACAAAGAAAGCCCCTCCCTCTGATCCTCCATACTAGGCACACACGCACACGCACACACACACACACACACACACACACACACACACACACACACACACAATAGGGAGACATGGCATGGCACTGAGGATCAAGGAAACGCCACCTTTGGGGTCGTCCACACTGGGAGGAGCAGCAGGCCGTGCCACTGGGGGACCAGCACCCAGGCCCCCGACTCCGACAGACAGGTGGACCCCTACATCGAAGGGAGGAACCACCAGCCGGCCGGGCTGAAGGGACCCAAGGACAGCACCCCCACTAGCAGACCCGACACAGCTCCCAGTGTGGAGGACCCCCCTGAGGAAACACTGGAGTTAAAGCTAAAGACTAAAAGCATAAAATAGGACTAAAAGAATAAATAAAATAAAATAAATACAGTACCAAAAATAAAATACGTAAGATTATAAATAAAATAGAATAAATGAAGTACCAGTGATAAATAAAACAGAAAATTATTAAGATTAATATCATCTTAAAAAGCAAGATAAAAGCAGCAACATAAAATACGATAGAACCAGATAAGAACATAAGAAGAATTTAAAATATTAGTTAAAGCCTGATTAAAAAGGTGTGTCTTTAATCTTCTTTTAAAAATATCAACAGTCTCTGCAGTCCTGAGGCTCTCCGGCAGGCTGTTCCACAGGTGGGGGCCATAGTGGCTAAATGCTGCCTCACCATGGGTTTTTGTTCTGGGTTTTGGTATGGTTAAAAGGCCAGTGCCAGAGGACCTCAGGGTCCGCGAGGGTTGATATGGTAAAAGCAGATCAGATAAATAAGAGGGCGCAAGGCCGTTAAGACATTTAAAAACCAGTAAGAGAATCTTAAAATCGATCCTGAAGCGGACGGGGAGCCAATGCAGTGACTCTAAAACCAGTGTAATGTGCTCCCGCCCTCTGGTCCTCGTCAGCACGCGTGCGGCTGAGTTTTGTAATAATTGGAGATTTAAAATACTGTTTTTGGGAAGACCAGAGAGCAGGGCATTACAGTAATCTAAGCGACAGGAGATAAAAGCATGCATTAGCACCTCTGTACTGGCCTGAGAGAGAAACGGGTGGACGTTATATTTTTGATATGTGGGATAAAATTCAGCTCAGAGTCAAAAGTCACGCCTAAATTTTTTACTGATTGGGTTGGTTTAAGATCCTGTAGTTTTGGTAAAAGTTTCTCTCTCTGGCCTTCAGGACCTATAACTAAAACCTCAGTTTTGTCCTGGTTGAGCTGTAGGAAATTCTCTGCCATCCATGAGTTGATGTCTACAATGCAGTTAAAAAGGGCATCAATTGGCCCTGTGTCATCAGGTGACACGGTGATGTATAGCTGTGTATCATCGGCATAACTATGGAAGCTGATGCCGTATCTCCTGATGACATCCCCAAGGGGAAGCATGTAAAGATTAAAGAGAAGTGGACCTAAAATTGAGCCTTGGGGAACCCCACATCCAATTTCATGGGTTCCTGAGGAACATGTATCATACTTACATAAAAGCATCGGTCTGTGAGATAAGAACAAAAACCAGTTAAGGACAGTACCGGAGAGGCCGACCAGGTGTCTGAGTCTTTTTAATAAAATGTGATGGTCTACTGTATCAAAAACGGCACTTAGATCCAGTAGAACCAACACTGTGAGCTTTTTGTTATCTAAATTCCACCTGATGTTGTTTAAAATCTTTTGAAGGGCTGTCTCGGTACTGTGGTTCCTCCTAAAACCAGACTGATGCCTCTCTAAAATTGTATTTCTGTTTAAAAAGTCATTAAAAGTCATTTAGAAAAACCAGTTTTTCTAAAATTTTACTTAAAAACGCTAAGTTGGATACAGGCCGGTAATTATTAAGAATGTTGGGGTCTAAGTTGCTCTTCTTCAGAAGGGGCTTCACCACCGCCGTTTTAAAGGCGGTGGGGAAGACACGCGTCTGAAGAGAGCAATTCATGATGTTCAAAAACTGCTCCTCAAAGAAACCATAAAACGTCTTTAAAAGTGATGTGGGAATTGGATCTAAAAGGCAGGTTGTTGGGTTTACTTGGGAGAAAACTCGACCAAGTGTCCTTGCATCAACCAGGGCAAAACTCTCCAGTGTTTCCTCAGGCAAGGACAACAGTCCAGGTGTGGTAACAGACAGAACTTTCTTGGATAACAGACTGGATCTGATGTCCTTGATTTTAGTTCTGAAGTGGTCTGCAAAGTCTTCACAAAGATCATCTGTTGGTGTCTTAAGAACTTTATTAAAATCAGTGCCTGTTAAAATATTAAAAGTGGAGAAGAGGGAACGGGGGTTGTTTTTATGGTTGGTGATGAGTTGTGAGAAATGGGAAATTCAGGCCTTTTTGACTGCGTTATTGTAGGTTTTGAGTTGTTGACGTAAAATCTCATAATGAACGATCAGTTTACTCTTTCTCCATCTTCTTTCAGCACTCCTGCATTGTCTTTTCAGTTTATTAATTTCACCGTTTTTTCTCCACGGAGGTGTAGGTTTTCTTTTTATTGTTTTCATTACAGGTGGAGCTACTGAGTCGAGAGCTGACTTCAGTTTACTGTTAAAATTATCAACGATAAAATCACAAGGTGCAGGCAAAACTTCAGCAGGAGTGCTCTGTAAAATCTCAATAAAATTTGCAGCCACTTCAGAGGTTAGATAGCGCCTCGTCACTGTTCTCACCGGGGCCTCCTCCTGGTTAAAACTGGTGATGTTAAAAAATACACAGTAGTGGTCGGACACAGCCAAGTCGACAACAGAGGACACACCAATTGACAGGCCATGGGTTATGACCAGGTCCAGGGTGTATCCTCTGTTGTTAGTTGGCTGTGTGACGTGCTGCTTAAAATCAAGACAATTTAAAAGGTTTAAAAACTCTCTTGATATTGAATCCGAGGTATCATCAACGTGTAGATTAAAATCTCCAGTTATTAAAATCCTGCTATAAGAGGTGTGAATGATTGATAAAAGTTCCGAGAATTCACTGATAAAAGAACTAGAGTGATGGGGTGGTCTGTAAACAGTGATGCAAAGAATCGGAGGGCTGCTAAAAGTAAAGGCATGATGCTCAAATGACTTGTAACTGTTAAAAGACACTCCGTATGAGGTCAGTGTGTCATTTGTGATGGATGCTGTCCCGCCTCCTCTTCTACCCTCTCTGGTAGAAAACAAAAAATTAAAATTTGGTGGGCAGGCCTCGGTGAGTACAACAGGTGCGTCAGTGCCAAGCCATGTCTCAGTTAAAAGAAGACAGTCTAACTTATTATCTAAAATCACGTCATTCATTAAAAAAGTTCTATTTAAAAGAGAGCGAACATTAAAAAGTGCCACATTGATGGTGACAGGTGGCTTGTTGATCACGGAGGTGGGTTGTGGGTGTTTTGTGAGTGGTCGAAGGTTATGAAGGTTCACAGAGTGAGTATGGCGGTGTCTGATGTGTTGATGTAGTGTAATGATTACCGGAATGGATGAGGTGTTGGTGTGAATTTGAGGTCCAAGTCCGGTACTGTGTGTATGGTGGTCAGAGGTGGAACTGAGTGGATAGGAGCATGGACCTGGGGGACATCAATTGGTGTGGGACAGACCAGCTGGTACGGGTTTGGGGAAAATTGCATGCTGAACACCATATGCCAGGTTAGCTGAGAGCATGCAGGCACCTGCCCTGTTAAGATGGAGCCCGTCTGGCCCAAAGAGGTGTCGTCTCTCCCAGAAAACATCAAAGTTGTTGATGAAGCCGACGTGGTGGGAGTTGCAAGCCGAGGAAAGCCATGTATTGAGGCTCAACCTATGGCTGAAGGTGCCAATCCCTCTGCCGCAGGTGGGGGTGGGGCCGGAGATGAAAACAGTCACCTGGGACTGTGAGATGGAGTTAAAAAGGTCTCTAAAATCCTGCTTTAAAAGTTCGGACTGTTGCCTGGCGATGTCGTTCGTACCTGCGTGGATAATAATCCTTTTCGCCTGCGGATGGGAGCTCAGGATGTCTGGTATTTTCCCGGTTATATCGGTAACGGTGGCTCCGGGGAACGACAAGGTTAACGCCTCCCTCATGCGGACGTGCCTCACGATGGAGTCCCCGATGACCAGGGTTGTGGGAGCGTCCGCTCGGTCTTCAGGGGAGCAAGCCAGCTCAGCCACCCCGGCACCCACACCAGGACTCCGGGTGTGATGCCTCGCCAGGCGGGGAGAATGGGAGGAGTGCCAGCGCACCGCGTCCCTCACGAGCCGCTTGCGCTGGGATGAAGAGCGGGTCGCCGCCGGCGGACGGCACCCTGTTGGACACCCACCTGCTGGAGGGCAGCTACCAGTGAGTGGAGGGAAGGCTGTGGTGTCCGTCAGTGGGGGCATGGTGTCTGTGGCCGCAGGAACAGGTGCAGTCTCTTGGTGTGGGTCCCGGGTCGCCGGCTTCTCGCTCACGGATAGAGCCGCGTACTTGTTGGAGAGCGGAATCGGGGGAGAAGGAGCCCCGCTGTGAGCCCCGCTCGGAACCCTCTTCCGGACGACCACTTCGGTCCAGGGGGTCCCCCTGTTTGGAGTGGAGCAGGCGGGCCACTGACAGGAAGAGGACGGGTCCCAGAGAACTGTTTGCCAGAGCGCGGAGGTGGTGTTCTGCGGAGCGGACTCACCGGTCCGTGAGGTCTCCAGCCAGTTGGTCAGCGTCGGGAAACGGGACCTGAGGGTGATCAGCAGGGAATCCTTCCTCTGGAGCTCATTCGACATCTGCTCGATGTCCTCGAGAAGGTTAGCGATCTTTTTGTATGCTTTGTTCAGCATTTGTTCCAATTTTCCAGGTGAGTCGGAAGTGTCCGGTGTCGCCATGGCGGCTCACCAGGCCTTTCTTTAAAAGGTTAAGACCCAAACGTCCGATGACTAAAAAACTTTCACCCAGTAAAAATAAATAAATAAATAAAACGTTAAAATCAAACATTAGTCAGAGGCATAATGTTTGGAGTGATTTAAAACGTTTTAAAACTGGATAAAAGCAGGCTTATGGAGCTCTGTTGTGTAGCAGCAGTATGCATGCAAGACATGCCACCCCCCCTACAATGCCCAAAATGTCCCCCCAATATATAACTGAAACTGAAAAACAACAACAGACTTTGTTTACTGCAAACAAAGTGGCAAATATTATCTTGGAGGACATCATTGCACTTGGTTGACTATTTTTCTATTATCTCAGATGTAAATATTGCATGTTTCTTTCAGATAAAACACATTTTTGACTTGTGAATGAGTCAATTCTTGCAATAATGAAAAAAATACTGGCAATCATGTCCGCCTGGCACAAACCACATGTTTTGGACAACTGTGAAGTGACAGAATGTCCCACCATCATGGTTCTTATATTGCCAGATTCCAGAGAGTCTCCCCTCTTCATATATGGTAGAATATGTCAACTTCCAACTTGCTATGCTGAGATACATGTAAAAATGTAAGAATTTAGCCTGCTTTCTCACTTTAGTTGCTTAAAACGTCAACTCCAAGTCTTAACCCACACTCGTTCTGTTTAAGCACTCATAGCTCTCCTCTTTTCTACGACTTTCTCGCTAATCTCTTAGCTGTTGTTTGCACGCTACTAGCCTTGGTAGCTACATTAGCTTTACTGCTAGCGATGGCTTCTCCCTCTGCTCTCTCTTGCCCGGTGTGCCACATGTTCAGTTATGCCTCTGCCTCCTTTAGTGACAGCGGTAAGTGTAACAAGTGTAGCTTATTTGTTGCGCTGGAGGCGAGGCTTAGTGAATTAGAAGCGCGGCTCCGCACCATGGAAAATCACTCAGTAGCTGCGGTAGTTAGCCAGTCCCCTGTAGCCGGTGCGGAGCCACATAGCACAGCCTTAGCTCCTGCTAGCGGTCCTCCGGTAACTCCCGTTCAGCCGGGACGTTGGATAAGTGTGCGCCAGAAGCATAGCTCCAAGCCGAAGCCCACGGCTCACCACCAGCCTGTTCACGTCTCCAACCGCTTTTCCCCACTCAGCGACACACCTGCTGACGATAAAACTCTGGTTATTGGCAGCTCTATTTTGCGGAACGTGAAGTTAGCAACACCAGCGGCCATAGTCAAATGTATCCCTGGGGCCAGAGCGGGCGACATTGCTGGCTAAAGTTAAACGTAGATTCAGTAAGATTGTTATTCACGTCGGCGTTAATGACACCCGGTTACGCCAATCGGAGGTCACTAAAATTAATATTGCCTCGGTGTGTGAATACGCAAAAACGATGTCGGACTCCGTAGTTTTCTCTGGACCCCTCCCTAATCTGACTTCTGATGACATGTTTAGCCGCATGTCATCATTTAATCGCTGGCTATCCAGGTGGTGTCCAGCAAACGATGTGGGTTTCGTTAATAATTGGCAAACTTTCTGGGGAAAACCTGGTCTGATTAGGAGAGACGGCATTCATCCCACTTTGGATGGAGCTGCTCTCATTTCTAGGAACCTGGAAAATTTTATTAGCAAATTAAATCCCTGACAACCCAGAGTTGAGACCAGGACACAGAGTCGCAGTCCGATACGCCTCTCTGAGCTTCTAGTTCACTTACCCAGCCATAGTTTCCATAGTTTTATACCAACGGTGTCTGTCCCCCGACCACCTAAATTATTTAAATCTAAACTTAAACAAAGAGGAATTTTGCAAAACAACCTCATAAAAATTAAAACCTCTTCTGTGCCAGAAAGACAAAACAGGAGAATTAAATGCGGACTGTTAAATATCAGGTCTCTTTCGTCTAAAGCAGTGTTAGTAAACGAATTAATATCAGATAATCATATTGATTTACTTAGTCTCACTGAAATCTGGCTGTGTCAAGATGAATATGTTAGTCTAAATGAATCCACTCCTCCCAGTCATAATAATACCCACATTCCTCGAGGCAGCGGCCGAGGAGGGGGAGTTGCAGCCATTTTTAACTCTAGTCTGTTAATCAGCCCTAAACCAAAACTAGATTATAATTCTTTTGAAAGCCTCGTTCTTAGTCTTTTACATCCGACCTGGAAAACTATTACTCAGCTTTAATAGAAGAAAACAAAAATAACCCCAGCTTTCTTTTCAGCACTGTAGCCAGGCTGACTGAGAGTCAAAGCTCTATTGAGCCTTGTATTCCTTTAGCCCTTAGCAGTAATGATTTTATGAGCTTCTTTAATGACAAAATTCTAACTATTAGAGGCAAAATTCATGACCTCCTGTCCTCAGATAGTACCTATCTAACCTCAAACACAGCTGTAACACCTAATATTTATTTAGATTGCTTCTCCCCAATTTCTCTTCAAGAATTGACCGCAGTGATTTCTTCATCTAAATCATCAACGTGTCTCTTAGACCCCATCCCAACTACGCTACTCAAGGAGGTCTTACCTTTAGTTAACACCCATATATTAGATATGATCAATATATCCTTATTAACAGGCTATGTACCACAGTCTTTTAAGGTAGCTGTAATTAAACCCCTACTAAAAAAGCCCACCCTGGATCCAGAGGCCAACTATAGACCAATATCTAATCTTCCTTTTATGTCAAAGATCCTTGAGAAAGTAGTCGCAGACCAGCTGTGTGATTTTCTCCATGATAATAATTTATTTGAGGAATTACAGTCAGGATTTAGAGCGCATCATAGCACTGAGACAGCACTAGTTAAAATTACAAATGACCTTCTGATTGCTTCAGACAAAGGACTCGTCTCTGTACTTGTTTTATTAGATCTTAGTGCAGCGTTTGACACTGTTGACCATGAAATTCTGCTACAGAGACTGGAACACTTAATTGGCCTAAAAGGTTCTGCACTAAGCTGGTTTAAATCTTATTTATCTGATCGTTTTCAATTTGTTGACGTTCATAATGAATCATCCGTACGTACTAAAGTTTGTTTTGGAGTTCCGCGAGGTTCTGTGCTTGGACCAATCCTATTTATTCTATATATGCTTCCTTTAGGCAACATCATTAGAAATCACTCTATAAATTTCCATTGTTATGCGGATGATACACAGCTGTATTTATCGATGAAGCCAGAAGAAAGTGATCAATTAACTAAACTTCATAATTGTCTTAAAGACATAAAAACCTGGATGAGCACCAATTTCCTAATGTTAAATTCAGACAAAACTGAAGTTATTGTTCTTGGCCCCAAACAACTCAGAGACTCTTTATCTGATGACATAGTCTCTCTCGATGGCATTGCTCTGGCCTCTACCACTACCGTAAGAAACCTCGGAGTAACATTTGATCAAGATTTGTCTTTTAATTCTCATTTAAAACAAACCTCACGGACTGCATTTTTTCATCTGCGTAATATTGCAAAAATTAGGCCTATCCTGACCCAAAAAGATGCAGAAAAATTGGTCCACGCTTTTGTTACCTCAAGGCTGGATTACTGTAACTCTCTATTATCAGGTAGCTCTAGTAAATCATTAAAAACTCTCCAGCTAATTCAGAATGCAGCAGCACGAGTAGTAACAGGAACTAAGAAACGAGATCATATTTCTCCTGTTTTAGCTTCTCTGCACTGGCTCCCTGTAAAATCCAGAATTGAATTTAAAATCCTACTGTTAACTTATAAAGCTCTAAATGGTCAAGCTCCGCCATATCTTAGAGAGCTCATAGTGCCATATTATCCCACCAGAACTCTGCGCTCTGAGAACTCAGGGTTACTCGTGGTCCCTAAAGTCTCCAAAAGTAGATCAGGAGCCAGAGCCTTCAGCTACCAGGCTCCTCTGCTGTGGAATCATCTTCCTGTTACGGTCCGGGAGGCAGACACCGTCTCCACATTTAAGGCTAGACTTAAGACTTTCCTCTTTGATAAAGCTTATAGTTAAGGCTGGCTCAGGCTTGCCCAGTACCAGCCCCTTGTTAGGCTGACTTAGGCCTAGTCTGCCGGAGGACCCCCTATAATGCACCGGGCACCTTCTCTCTCTCTCTCTCTCTCGCGCTCTCGCTCTCGCTCTCTCTCTCTCTCTCTCTCCCTTTCTCTCTCTCTCTCTCTCTCTCTCTCTCGCGTATCCTATTACTGTATCTTGTTTACATTCTGGATGTCACTAACTCGGCTTCTTCTCCAGAGCCTTTGTGCTCCACTGTCTCTCAGGTTAACTCGTATTGCAGCGGTGCCTGGATAGTGTGACGTGTGTGGTTGTGCTGCTGCCGTGGTCCTGCCAGATGCCTGCTGCTGCTGCTGCCATCATTAGTCATTAGTCATACTTCTACTGTTATTATACACATATGATTATTATCATACATGTATACTGCCAGATACTAATATATACTTTCAACATATTGTACCACAGTAGCCAGAACTATAACGACAATATTATTACTTTCATGAATGTTGTTGTAAGCTACTGTCATTACCGAGGATGTCATACAGATTACTGTATTGTGTCATACAGATTACTGTTAATTTGTTATGCTGATCTGTTCTGTACGACATCTATTGCACGTCTGTCCGTCCTGGAAGAGGGATCCCTCCTCAGTTGCTCTTCCTGAGGTTTCTACCATTTCTTTTCCCCGGTAAAGGGGGTTTTTTGGGGAGTTTTTCCTTATCCGCTGTGAGGGTCTAAAGGACAGAGGGATGTCATATGCTGTAAAGCCCTGTGAGGCAAATTGTATTTGTGATATTGGGCTTTATAAATAAAATTGATTGATTGATTGATTGACCAGCTGGACCCAGACCTGCAAAACAACATTAAAACCAATTCATTCTGTGTATAAGCAAGCCCTCAAAGTTCTAGACAAGAAATCTTTCCGTTACCATCACTGCAGTATCCTGGACAAGCATGTCCTTTTAAGCCGGGATAACACTGTTAAATTTCAAAACATAAATCTAGTTTTCAAAATTCTCCATGGTTTGTCTCCACCACCACTGACTTTTTCACATTGGGCAGCAGACTGACCAAATCGGCCTCAACAACTACCCTCATCATACCACTGAAAAAAAGTTCCTTCAGCCAGTCAGCCTTCTCAGTGCAAGCTGCCCAGTTCTGGAACTCATTACCACCACATATTCCTACATCAGTTAGATGTAGGACCTACAAGTGGTGTCAAATATATGAACTTAAGTAAAAGTAATTTAGCCTTTAACAGTTTTTTGAAGGTGGAGATGGACACTTTTAAACTCTCATCGAGCTTGTTCCAAACCTGCGGTATCTGGTATCGTGAATCAATCAATCAATCAATCAATTTTATTTATAAAGCCCAATATCACAAATACAATTTGCCTCACAGGGCTTTACAGCATACGACATCCCTCTGTCCTTTGGACCCTCACAGCGGATAAGGAAAAACTCCCCAAAAAAACCCCTTTACCGGGGAAAAAAAAATGGTAGAAACCTCAGGAAGAGCAACTGAGGAGGGATCCCTCTTCCAGGACGGACAGACGTGCAATAGATGTCGTACAGAACAGATCACCATAACAAATTAACAGTAATCTGTATGACACAATACAATAATCTGTATGACATCCTCGATAATGACAGTAGCTTACAACAACATTCATGAAAGTAATAATATTGTCGTTATAGTTCTGGCTACTGTGGTACAATATGTTGAAAGTATATATTAGTATCTGGCAGTATACATGTATGATAATAATCATATGTGTATAATAACAGTAGAAGTATGACTAATGATGGCAGCAGCAGCAGCAGGAGGCATCTGGCAGGACCACGGCAGCAGCACAACCACACACGTCACACTATCGAGGCACCGCTGCAATACGAGTTAACCTGAGAGACAGTGGAGCACAAAGGCTCCGGAGAAAAAGCCGAGTTAGTGACATCCAGAATGGCCGAGTAAACAAAATACAGTAATAGGATACGCAAGAGCGAGAGCGAGAGAGAGAGAGAGAAGGTGCCCGGTGCATTATAGGTGGTCCTCCGGCAGACTAGGCCTAAGTCAGCCTAACTAGGGGCTGGTACAGGGCAAGCCTGAGCCAGCCTTAACTATAAGCTTTATCAAAGAGGAAAGTCTTAAGTCTAGCCTTAAATGTGGAGACGGTGTCTGCCTCCCGGACCGTAACAGGAAGATGATTCCACAGGAGAGGAGCCTGATAGCTGAAGGCTCTGGCTCCTGATCTACTTTTGGAGACTTTAGGGACCACGAGTAACCCTGCGTTCTCAGAGCGCAGAGTTCTGGTGGAATAATATGGCACTATGAGCTCTCTAAGATATGATGGAGCTTGACCATTTAGAGCTTTATAAGTTAACAGTAGGATTTTAAATTCAATTCTGGATTTTACAGGGAGCCAGTGCAGAGAAGCTAAAACAGGAGAAATATGATCTCGTTTCTTAGTTCTTGTTAGTACTCGTGCTGCTGCATTCTGAATTAGCTGGAGAGTTTTTAATGACTTACTAGAGCTACCTGATAATAGAGAGTTACAGTAATCCAGCCTTGAGGTAACAAAAGCGTGGACCAATTTTCTGCATCTTTTTGGGTCAGGATAGGCCTAATTTTTGCAATATTACGCAGATGAAAAAATGCAGTCCGTGAGGTTTGTTTTAAATGAGAATTAAAAGACAAATCTTGATCAAATGTTACTCCGAGGTTTCTTACGGTAGTGGTAGAGGCCAGAGCAATGCCATCGAGAGAAACTATGTCATCAGATAAAGAGTCTGAGTTGTTTGGGGCCAAGAAAAATAACTTCAGTTTTGTCTGAATTTAACATCAGGAAATTGGTGCTCATCCAAGTTTTTATGTCTTTAAGACAATTATGAAGTTTAGTTAATGGGCCTCGATCAAAGTTTTGTACAGAGTTATGAGAGCAGAAAAGGAAAGTTATATCTTATTGTAAAAAACAGACCCACATATTTAGATAACCTAGACATCAAGTGCTCTATGTGATGTTTAAAATTCAAAGACTCCAAAGCCCCAGGAACTTTGTTGGGCTTACTCTAGAAACTAAAGTAGTAAAGTAAAGTTAGTCTTGCTGATATTAAGAGATAACTTGTTGCTGTAGTGTAATGTACTCATTCAATGTGGTGTTTATGCTCTGTTAAAGCAATGGTACTCTGTACACTTACAGTCACACACTGGTTTATTATTTCAGGTATTTCTATGACACACAGACACACTCATTGAGCACTTAAGCATTGTGGTGGAAAGTACCTAGGATTCATTATACATCATTTAAAAAAAACAAAAAAAAACATGAGGATGAGCTCAAACATACTAGTGGAAAGTTAGGGGAATTCCAGCTTGGCCTGATATGAGCCTGGTAATAGGAGGCGGGCGTAGACTGCCTGGGAAAGCATTACACGGGTAAAACTGGCTTCAAGGGAAAAAGGGAGAGTTGGGACACCATTATGTACGAGCATAATCCTGCTTTCTGAAATAGGGCCCAGGTTTCACTGCAAGCAATAACATCAAAACTGCAGCCTGTGATAGAGAGTAAAGAAGCTAAGTCATCATAATGTTTAGGCAGGCTTCTAATGTAGAGATGCATCACAGAGAAGTTGTTACGAGCATATAGACATTTAAGATTTTCAGGGTCATATTTTCCACAAGCAATATTAATAGTATTATCAATACAGTGTTAAGCATCTCCATTATCACCATTGGGAAGCTGTAGTCGTACATTTGAAATCACAAGGAAAGCATTCATACATGAAACAGTCACACAACACACACACACACACACACACACACACACACACACACACACACACACACACACACACACACACCTGCTTGTTATAATTTAGCAGAAAGTATTTATCTCCCAACTCTACTGTTTCTTCTTCCTATAATTTCCCTCTAACTGAAATTTTATAATTCTTCCAAAAATTAAGTTTGGGACTAGGCTATTACCTTCCCTTTACCTATTATTTAGTACTTTGAACTAAGAAGAGAAGGAAAAGGGAATCTGGGGAGGTAAAAACAACAACAAAAAACAAAAGAACACCCATTACAACTAGGTTAATTTGATTTAATATTAAGTAATTGACAAGAAAAAAGCCTACTGTAGCCTTTTGTTGACAAATCATGAAAGCAAAACAACATACAAATAAATGAATAGGCTATCTGTAAAACCAGGAGAATAACAGTAAGTATAATTATTGAAACTAATAATTCATTTCAAGTTTTTAACTTTGACAATCACATTTTTTGCTGTATTCTATACGTCAACATTTGTTTTCATCTTCCCAGTCTCCTGGATCCTCTACTCTAGTGTCTGATGAGGAAATTCCGTACACCTGGGGGCTGTCATAGATCATTTGTCCCTTGTCAATAATCGCACAGAGCTTTGCTGGATACTCAATGTATGATCTGATCCCCCTCTCCTTTGGGTGAAGTCAGATTTTATTGTGAGCATTTCGCCTGACTTGCAACTTCATCATGTAGTCCTGGTCAAAGTAAATTTGTTCTCCATGATATGCAAGAGCCCTCTTTCCCACGCAGTTTTCAGAACTTGTCTCATCTCCCAGGTGAAGAAATGCACAATAATACTGCGGGGTATATTCCGTGCCTCTGAACTTTTTGCACCAGCAGAGCAATGCGCCGCTGTTACATTGAGTTTTCATTTTGGAATAACCAGCAATTTATGTAAGAATTGAATTGAATTCTTGAATTTATTGAGGGATAGCCCCTTGAGATGTAGCATCTCATTTTCAAGGGGGTCCTGAGTACACAAGTAACACATACTTACATGTATACATACATACTTACAATACAGTACAAAACAGACAGTACAAGAAAAAACAAACAAACACAAAGCAAACTACAATTATATAAAAACAGATGCTTGCTCACCCTTTCCCATCCACACCCCAGTCCTCAAACCATATGCAGAAAAAACTTAATACAATGAACTGAATGTTGTACATAAATTATACTCAAATTAGAAACAGGAGCAGATGACCTAAAGCTGTGGAAGGAGGTAATGGATCTCAAATGAGGAGGAAGATTATTCCAGTCTGATGGAGCTTTATATTGGAAAGACCTGCGACCAATTTCTTTAAGAATCCTGGGTACAAAAAAGAATGAGTATTACATATGTCTGAGTGGATAAGAGGAACTAAATGGAACAAGAAGCTGCCTTAAATAGGAGGGACAGTGAATACAATTCAAGATGAACAAAACCCAGTGAAATTGTCTTCTATTGTTAAGATGCAACCAATTCAGTGATTTGTACATAAAGCAGTGATGAGTTCTATATGGACATCTCAAAATAAATCTACATGGGAATTATAAACAATGATTGATATGAATGAATGATAGGCAGAATGAGTTAAGAAGGTATTCTTTTTCTAACATCAAAAGTAAAACACTTGATAGAGCAATATAGTTGGCTGAGACATCCATAGGTTATCATAAAGCAGCTGTGCGGAACTTTTTACCATTAATAAAACTGTCCCTAGTTCGTATCACCCCCCCTTGAAGATCCGCATATTTATTTGAACCCAACAGCAACAAAAAAGCCTTTCTCTATATGGCTATTTAGCGTAGCCTAGCTCGGGTCGGACACACAGCGGAAGTCAGTAAACCAGAATACGGCACCCGAGGCGGAAGTGATTCTGCTCGCCCGCAGCGATTAAACCACAGAAGAAGGAGCCGTGTTTACAGTTCTTCGAGGAAGCAGTACGCAACGGGCATTGCTGAACACATAACACCTAACAGTTTTACCAGAGATGTATCTATGAGGACGTGGTTGTACTTTTGATGTCATGGCGGATAACGAAGGAGCATCGTGTAAAATTATCTGTGACTGTGACCATAAACACAAACATACAACAGACAGTTGTCCTCAGTTTATAACAAGTTCAGAGCTACATCAGAACATTTATGAACAGGTGTTACTTTACTACTAATTTGTGTGTAACGTTAGCATGTTAGCATGTTTCCACTAATTACTTGGACTGACCTAACATTAGTAGTGTTAGCTTTGCAAGCGAAGGCTGCAGGTAACAGCTTTGCTGTGTTAGGATTATGTTATGTCTTCATTGTGTATCTTCACATAAAAGAATACTCCAACAATTTGGAAGTTATGCCTTTTCTCTATCATTTTCATATTGAGACAACATGATCGATATCTTTTTTGTGTCTGTACGTCCAGTGGCTGGGTCTCAGCGTTTAGCATTGCGCTGATAGAGGGTCAGTATGTCCTGCGCTGTGTTCCGCGGAGGGATACACCGGTGAGCAGGCACAGACGTAGCTTGTAAACAAAACTCAGCTGTTTATTTAGCCTAGCGATATCTCCGGACTGTAGCAGCTGCAATGGACGACTTTGAATGCGATTTTGAAGAGTTTCTTGTAGCGGACCACAGATCCAGAGCCATACTTGTTTGAGCCGGAGCATACAGATGAGGAACTCCATGTGTTGAATGCTGAGCAGAGATGAGAGAGGCTGAATCCTCCGCTACTATTTTCCTGCACATAGTGGGATTCGGTGCTACCATCGTTGGGGAGATATATCATCAGGAGGAAAACCGCCGCAGAGAGTGCATCACAAGGAGTGAAAACTTTGCAGCAATCACTAATCCTGGCGTGATTGAAACTTTTTTTCATGTTCCTAAGATGAACTGGAAAAAACGCTCCAGGCCTGCAGGAGCTGATGGACAGCTTTCAGTTGGGTGAGTAATATCATCCGTGTCGTCTCTTTGTTTGCTCTTACCGAGTGACCTAGTGTACCTGTCCCAGAGCCAGCTGCAGCTCACCAGTGTATCCCTGTGTACATCGCAAGATGTACTGACAGTGCCATGCAAACTGTTGTCTCAATATGAAAATGATAGAGAAAGGGCATAACTCCCAAATCGTCGGAGTATTCTTTTCACATAATGATGCGGAGTCAGCAGATGACTTGTTAACTGTTTATTCCTCCTTACACCGAACGTACACGGCTGCTTCTCATTGTTTCCAGTAGCACAACAACGGTTACTACATTACCCAGAATAACTTGAGGCTCACACTACTATGGTAGCCTTTGTAGCTCAAAATACACAACAGATTAGATTAGATCAGAACAGAAACATGACAGGAGAATTTACTGAGTAATTTTGCTGTTTCCACTATTTACTTGGACTGACCTGACGTTAATTAATCCTCTCGCTCTACAAAACAAATGCATGCGGTAATTGCTGGCTTTACGACACCAGGCTGTGGGTGTCATACCGCTTCGACCAAAGGGGCACTATAATCAACAAAAACGAAAAGTTCCGCACAGCTGCTTTAACAACAGAGTCAGTATGAAGTTTGAAAGAGAGTTCCGGGTCAAGCCAAAGTCCAGGATATTTGAAGGAACTAACAGTCTCAAGAGGTGAACCATGGAATGCTTGGATCTTAATCTGATTGGAATGGAGAAAGAATATTAAATAAATGTATGTACTGCGATAGTTGAATGAAGATGAGTTTCTCAAAAAATTTTAGCAACAGAACAAATAATAGAAATTGGGCAGTAGTTATTCATGTCAGTTGGATCTCCAGCTTTGAAAAGGGGAGTAACTCTGGTGCCTTTTCATATAGAAGGAATTGAGCAGGTAGACAATGAAAGATTAAATAGATCTGCAAGGGGATACATTAATACATCTGCATCCATACATTTTTAGAAATTTGGCATCTAAACCATCAGGGCCAGCACTGGAGCTGTGTTTGAGCTCACGTATGGCATGAAAGACATCAATGGGTAGGATTTTGCTAAAGGAAAAAGAGCTATTGGTAAAAACGAGGTTAGGGGAATGAGCTATGTTATGTAAGTTATTGAGTTGGGAACCACAGATGGATGAGAAATGTTGATTAAAAGCCTGAGAAATGAGTGGCGGATCAGAGGTAATTTGATTGTTAAAACAAATCTGGTTTATGGGACTTTTGTTAGTTTTATTGAGAATAAGATTCAAGTGATTCCAAAACTGTCTAGGATTATGAAAATTATAAGAAAGGCTGTCTTTGTAGTAGTTGGATTTGGCATTCCTTATTTTGGTTTTACACAAATTCCTCAGACATCTGTAGAATTCCCAGTCAACAGGGTTTTTGGAAGAACGGTATTTAGACCAGGCTTTATCCCTTTGTTTGAATAAAATAATGAGTTCAGAGCTAATCCAAGGTAAGTGCCTGCCCTTAACTCTAAATGTTCTCGTAGGGGCATGTTTATCAATGAGATTTAATAATTCAGAAGGAAAAAAAATTCCAGGCATCTTCAATGAAAGGAACTAGCTGAAATCTGTTCCAATTAATAGTAATTATATCTTGCATAAAGCTCTCATCATTAATATTCTTGCATTGTCTAAATCTAATATATTTAGGCGGAGAGCTTGGAATTTTAATTTTCCAGACACAAAATATAACAGAATGGTCACTTAAACAGTCAGCCATAACACCAGATTTGATTATTCTTTCTGGGTTAGTGACAAGTATCCAGTTTAAGAGAGAAGAAGAGCGAATATCAACTCTGGTAGGTTCATTAATGAACTGAGTTAAATTCACACTGCTGAATAAATTTCGATCATTGGAAGAGGAACAATCAAGCCAATTAATGTTGAAGTTGCCTAGGATTATCATTTCATTGTGTTTCTTGAGAGAGTTAATAGTGGACAAAATACACATTGTAGAGTCACTTGGAGCAGATGGGGGCCTATTAATGTTGCCAATGGTTAAATGTTTGTTGTCATGAAGAATAATGTTAATAAAGACACATTCAAAATGAACTAGTTCAACATTAGGGGTAACATGCTCAGAAACAAGATTTGCAGCAACATATGTGGCCATCCCACCTCCTCTAGAAGCCCTATCAGCTCTGTACAAAACAAAATTATCAATTTTAATTTCGTCATTTCTGATGTTACTATGTAACCATGTTTCAGAGATTCTGATGATATTAGGTTTGTAAAGAGTAACCCAGGCTCTGAGGGAATCAGTTTTGGAAGTGAGGCTTCTAATATTGAGATGAATAACTTTTAAACCCTTAACTGATTTAATGATGCCAGTGGAAACAATGAAAGCAACAGGTCAATAAAAACAAAAAAAATATATAACAAAACTGAGTAGAGGAAAAAGGGTGGGGGGAGTGGGAGAGCAGCAAATAACAAATGAGGAGACACCACAAACATGAGAGTATACACAAAAAACACAAAACACACAGTAACTATGCTCCGTGGCAAAAAGCTGACCAAAGCCAAAAAGGTTGCCATTAAGGTAAAGAGTTCATGGAGGAGTTCATTGGAGGCATGACAGCAGCTTCAGCGGCTTTGTGATCGCTAAATTTTTGTTCATTACCGTCGACCCGCACACACAAGTGCAGGGATATCGGAGGGAATACTTTAGTTTAAGCTCTTGGAGTCTGTGCTTTACCTGATCGAAGGACTGGCACCTCCTTGTCAGGTCAGCACTGTAGTTGGGATAGATGAAGATACGGCCCCCATTAAATGACAGCTCCTTCTTTTCACGGGCGATGAGCCCTCTCAATGGCCGGTGGAGTGGGGAAGTGCTCTGGCCCCAGGAGTTGAGGGATCAAGCAGGCCATGAACCGGAGTATATCATGGCCTTCAGAGGATTCAGGTACTCTGATAAAGCGGAGATTGGCAGACCTACTCCTGTTCTCCAGATCTTCAACTTTATCCACGAAGTAGGAATTATCCTTTTCCAGTTGTTTAATCCGGGTGTAATTTCTTTCAGCATTTCTTTAATATGAGATTCCTCCATGGCTGTTTGTCTCTTTACTTTTGGTGCCTTTGTTTTTGCTTTTATCTTCGTCTCTATGACTGTACCAGAGCGCAAATTCATTCCTTATTCAATTTGAAATAGAGTCTCTTACATCATTTTTGGCTTAGATAAATATTTTTGTATTTTAAGTCAAGGATAAGGAGGGAGACAAACGTTTAAGCTGCCACCCTCTTGCCCTCTCAGCCTGAAGCTGAGAAACCTGTCAGCCTCACTGGCTCACTAGCCAACTAGCATGCTGCCAACAGGGAAAATTAACTTTAATCTTGTCAAAGACATTAAGAAGACAAATGAAACATTACATGTTGCCTTCACAACATGCTGCTTAAAACTCCATGATCCACACATCTACAAAACTCTGGGGCTAAAAACCCCTCCACTGCTTGCTGCATTCTTCTCCATACTACACCCAAGTCCCATTGAGATGTACTGGCTGACCATGGTATCAGCTGTGCTGGCAGCTCTAGCCTAAATGTTACATCTGCATAACCCAAAACAAAATTCGCAACAAATATTTGCCATTGATGTCATCTTGATAGACACATGAGTGCAGGGTGTAATGTGTTTCAGCTGCGCTTGCTCTGCAGAGCCGTACAGCTTTGCTTCCTGTCTCCCTGCTTCTCTGACACACAGCAAAGTCCAGTCACAAGGCATCTACCAACTCATTATATCATATTACTCAGGCTACAATTCTGGTGCTTCACCATGTATGAAGCTCCTATGAAGCTAACACAGAAACGAAAACATATTTATTTTCTTTTTGTATGATAATCTAAAGGATTTGTTACTGGATTTGATTGCTGCTGCACAGCAATCACATTTATGCTGTCTTGCAAATGTACTGATATTCTCCAGCGCCTCATTTCACTCATCTGTTATACATCCATTTTCGTAACCACTTATCCTCTTGAGGGTGATGGGGGGTGCTGGAAACTATCCCAGCTGAGAGGCAGGTTACACCCTGGACAGATCGCCAGACTATTGCAGGCCTAACACATAGAGACAGACAACCATTCACACTCACGTTCACACCTACGTACAATTTAGTCACCAATTAACCTATCCCCAACCTGCATGTCTTTGGACTGTGGGAGGAAGCCGGAGTACCCGGAGAAAACCCACGCTGACACGGGGAGAGCAGGCAAACTTCACACAGAAGGGCTCCTTCCTGGGAGCAAACCAGGAACCCTTTTTGTGTGAGGTGACAGTGCTAACCACCACGCCACCATGCCGCCCATCTGTTATTCAGTTAATGCTAAATAAAGTACTGCATGGCCAGTGGGAAGTTCAAAAAGACTGATCCATTTCAGGCCCAACCGGTGCTCTCCAGCTCCCTCTGGTGGAAAGAGGAAGTGATACAAAATGTGAAATATGTGTATCAAGGATATGCCAAGTCACTCCTGTATGCGATGTCTAAATTTGACAGAAATGAACTGAAGTGTCAGAAGGCGTCATGCTAGCCCCCTCAAGTTGCGTGAAGGTGCGAGGGCCCGTTCATCGCTGCTTGCAACTTTAATTAGGGCCCGAGCACCTAGCGGTGTGAGGACCCTATTGAAATGCAAGGATTTTTTATTCTGTGTCTCCTGCGTGGGTTCCAAAAATGGCTCAGTAGCGCCCCCTACAAAAGTTTGAGGAAACAGCCCCTGAAGCTAGTTTAACCTACATATTTGAAACTTGGCAAGCTTATGTAATGCTTAGAGACGTACAAAAAAAGCCTCTTGGAGGCATGCTCTAAACCCACAGGAAGTCAGCCATTTTGAATTTACTGTGTAATTTTGATGCATTTTTGGCCATTTCCAGGGGTCATAAATGAACGAACTAGTCCTAAAGATTTCATCCGATCGACTTCAAACCTTTGTCTGTCCCATCCCAAGACCTTGAAGATGAAAAGTTATCAAAAGCTTGAGTTTTCGTCAATGCGTGTGACCGTGGGATGGCGTCAAAGTTAGGGGTCTCGCCACTAAACAGGAAGTAGTTTATAACTCCAGCATACATGGTCCAATCTTGCCCAAACTTCACAGGATTGATGCCAGTCCCGCCCTGAACACATCTACATGTCAATAATTAGAAATAAACATAGCGCCCCCTCAGGGCTGCCTCTGACCAAATTGGGGCCCTAAGCGAAATTTTATTTGGAGGCCCCCATCCCAAATGTATTATAGGTACAAAATGACCGTACAACAACTTGCCATTTAACTTGACAACCTTTATTGGCAATAATAAATGAACTGTAGATACAGTAGTTTGGCTTTATGAGTCAAATAAAATAAAAAAATTCAACCTGAAATAAATAAATAAATAAATATTAAATAAAAATAACTTCAAACTGAAATAAATAAATAAACAAATCTGAGTCACAAATAGCCATCAATTACGCATCAAAAGAAAGTAACTTCCACCACCTCAATCCCCCACCATTGATTAAACACTGAAAATAAAATAGAAGAGGGAGACAAGTTTTTCCTATTTAATCTTATTTTGTTATATTTCTCCCTCTCCCCTCTCTGGAGGCGTCCGATCTCCCTCAGCCCTCTGCCTCTCCCACCAATTAAACACTGAAAACAGAAATAAAATACAGAGACATTTTTTTCCATTTTCATCTTATTTAGCTATATTTCTCCCTCTCCCCTCTCTGGAAGCGTCCGACCTCCCGGCCCGGCACATACCCCCGAGGTTCTTTTGGACGACTCTTCACCTGCTGCAGCTCTGCAAGTGCTTGCAGCGCACACCTCTGATTGTTCAGATGTCGAGTACTGTCAATCATTGCAGTGACGCATGGGCGGTCAGGTCTCTTCTCTCCTTCCTCAAGCTGTTCTACGCGCGCCTCACGGTAGCGCATGTGCGCATCCATTGCGCATATGCGCAAATGCGTCCCCTCGCGCAAAATGTGGCCCCCCATGGAAGATGAGGCCCTACGCACAGCGCGTGTTCTGCGTTTAGGGAGGGGCGGCCCTGCGCCCCCTACTGGCAACGGGAAATGTCATGTTTTAGGCTTTAATGTACATCTCCTACAGAATTGACCAGATCCATCTCAAACTTGGTCAAAAAAATCATAAGACGTTGATGAAACTTTATTGTGGAAACTGAGAGTTTTCATCGAAGGGTGTGGACACGGCCTGGCTGCGAACTTTGATGTTTCGCTGTGATGATAAACGTTGCTGTAACTTGACTCCACATGGGAATATCTTGCCAAAACTTCACACATATGATAACAGTCCAGCCCTGAACACATCTAAAGAGGAATTTTGGATCACCGTCATAGCGCCACCTACTGGCAACAGAAAGTTACTTTGTTCAATCTTTGATGTCCCTCTTCTAACAGGTTACTCAGACCCACCTCAAACTTGCTGGTCTAAGTCCTTAGACCTTGATGATACTTAAAAATGTAGCTTTTGAGTTTTCATTAAACGCTGTCACCATGGCGCCGCCTTGTTCGCCATCAAACACGATGTTGTTTTGAAGGGACAAGGGATGCTTGAAGACTCACCACACATCACAGGTCACAAGTCCTGTTGTCTGATATGATTTTTGTGCTTTGATGCACCAAGATGGCTCAATAGTGCCCCCTACAATATTTCAATTAAGCAGCCTCCAAAGCTGGTTTGACCTGCATGTATGAAACTTGGTAGGCACCTGTAACACTCCAGCACATACCAAAAAGCCTCTTGGACCCATTGCCTAAACCCAACAGGAAGTCGGCCATTTTGAATTTCGTGGTCATTTTTGTCATTTCACACGTGTTGTATTTTAACGAACTTGTCCTACAGATTTAATCAGATTTACTCCAAACTTGGTTTATGTGAGCCTGACTACGTTGTGACCAAAAGCTATTACAGGATCAGCCAAATGTTGAATGGCGTGCCCGCTGCGGTGTGTTGAATTTTGAGGTCTCGCCATAAAACAGGAAATTGCTGTAACTTTGGAGTAAATGGTCCGATGTCCACAAAACTTCACGATTCATATTAGTCTCACCCTGAACACATTTATATAACAGTATACAGTAATAGTCATAGCACCACCTAGTGTCGAAAGGAAGTACTTCTTATCAGACACTTATCTTTGGATGAATCTGAAATTTCCGTGCTGTGGTCTATATTTCATGTACACAAATATGACATGTCATTAGTGTATACGCGTGCTGCAGAGGTTTTAATTTTGATGTCTCGTCATGAAACAGGAAATTGCTATAAATTTGCAGTAAATGGTCCGTTGTCCACCCACCATGACATGATTCATATTTGTCCCACCCTGAACACATTTATATGACAATATTCCGTTATAGTCATAGCGCCACCTAGTGGTGAAAGGAAGTACTTATTACCAGACAGTCTAACTTTGACAGAAATGAAGTGACGTGTCAGAGGGCATCATGCCAGCCCCCTCGAGTTGTGTGAAGGTGCGAGGGCCCATTCATCGCTGCTTGCAGCTTTAATTAGGGACCGAGCCTAGAGGGAGAGGACTGCTCGCTATTGTTTTTGGAGCGTTTATTATTCTTTCTCCTGCTGCCTCTTTGAACTGGAATTTGACCCCCTAAACATGCTCAAAAACTCACCAAAATTGGCACGCATATCAGAACTGGTGAAAATTTAAGAAAATCATGAAATTAACCCCTAAAGTGCCAAAATGGGCTCTCTAGCACCACCTAGGCACACTAAAATGGCCACTGCAGCCTGTAGGTGTGTTGTTTTTGTCATCTCATCCTCAAAATTAAGGAACAGGAATCTGATGGGAGAAAATTCACTCATCTAATTTACATATTGTGATATCACTTCTACATACCTACAGCTACAGAAAGCATTCAAACATCAAAACGTTCAGCTCTGTGAGAATTTTCTGATGTTTGTGGCAATATGTGTGATATTTCTAAATAATTCGCTGGAGGCCAAAACGGGCATGAGGCGAGGTCCCGCCAAACGCTGTTTGAGCTTTAATTAGGGGGCCAAGCCCGCGGGGCCAGGACCAGCAGTGCTGGGAACCCTATTGTTTTTGTTCACATTTTTATTATTATTATTATTAGTGGGCCAAGCCCGCGGGGCCTGGGGAATGCAGCGGTGCTGGGAACCCTATTATTTTTGTTCAGATTTTTATTATTCTCTATTTTTATTCTTCTCCACTAAAAGTGGTGCTGCAGGCTAAACCATGCAAGGGAGGGCGGTGCAATTTGGAGGGTTGATCCAGACCCCTGCACGTACCTCAGATGCAAAAAATGGCATATGTCCGCCAGCAGGGGGTGCTATAAACAAGGTCAACACGTTTTGGGCTACAACTCCCACACTGAATGTCGCACATTCAAAAACCTCATATCCACAGATTCCATGAATAGCGCTAAATCACGTGGGTGGGGCCACGCCCATTTCCACCTATACGTTTTTTTTCGTAAAATTGCGAAAACTGTGTTTTGTTCGGTCAAAATATGGGCAAATTATTAACGAATAACTTTTTCTAGCTAGCTATAAAAACGCGAACTGTTGCATATCTCAGTCAAAATAAATGCTAACAACACCAAATCTCAGAGCCTTGGTTGGCATGTGACTGTGAGGGTTTGAGCCAAATTTGGCTAATGTTGACCACTAGGGGGCGCTGCAAATATGGGAAATTTATATCTCTTAAACGGCTACACCGATTTTTACAAAGTTTGTGGGTATGATGCTGGGTCACTCCTGAGGCCATATCTTGAAGTTAATCACGACTGGTCAAAGTGGGCGTGGCTTATTACAAGATAAACAACAAACATTTATTTCAGCTCAAGTATTATGCTGAGAGCTATGAAATTTACAGGGTATATATAGAATAGCACACAAACCACCCATACCAAAAATTGTGTGTGTACTCCACTAGGTGGCGCTATAATGGATGCAAATGCGTTTTGGCCTATAACTTTCACATTTTAAATCGCATCTTCATAAACTTTACATCCACGTGTTCCCTGAATCCCCGCCCACTCCCACTGCATATTTCTCTTTGTATGTCACCACACATTAAAAACCTACTTTTTCAAACTCCTCCCAGCATTTAAGCTCCATCTGCACGAAACTTTGCACATACAATCTCCAAAGTTGCCTGATCAAAAGTTATCAAAAGAATTTTGCTACTCCAAAAAATGCGGTACTTATAAATAAACAATTTTTTCTGCTAGCTAAAAAACACACATACTGTTGCAATCAATTGTTTCAGAGGTCAACCAGAGGCTATGTGCCAAATTTGGCACAAATCGGCTAATAGCGGGCGCTATAAACAGAGAAACATCAAGTGACATGAAAGTTGATCAGATTCGCACGAAATTTGGTGAGCATGATGTGGAGTCACTCCTGAGGCCAGCCATAAAGCTTTGTGATGTTTGGTTGGGCCGACTTCCAAGGGCTCCGCGTGTAGTGTAATATTTTCACGACTGATCAAGTAAAGGACTTTATTATGCATAAATTGATTAAGGTTGAATGTGATCATGTGAAACAATCAGATAAACATTATAACCTGCATAGGCTGATTCAGTTCAATGATTAAGTTGTGTGACAGTATATAACCATGCAAATGATCATTGTTGTAACCACACAGTTGATTAAGACACAGCACATTTGTACGAGTTAAGAACACACACACATACGACACTATGCATCACCTGAAAAATGAAATAGAAGACACACACACATTCAAAGGTCTGTAAGGTCTATGTAATGTGCGAGCTCAGGGGATTAAATTAAAGAAAAATCCCCGGAGCTCACATGTCTTTTAAAAAACAGAGTGTACAACGGGTCAAAGCTATTGGAAGAAGGTTTGGTACTTTCCAGAGGCCCTGAGGTCAGTTTTGGACAAAGGCCAGATTGGTTGCTACCATTAGATCATGGCGAAGGCAGATTTGGACAAAAAAGGAAAGGCTATCTTCCAATAGCTTTCAGCGGCAATGGGATGGTTTAAGAAAAGAGGTGGAGATTCGGCTGAATCTCCACAAGCATAAAAGAGAATGTTCTGTCGTGAGTCTTCAGTCCAATCCCGGGGTTGACTCACGAGTTGATGTGTTATTGTTGCTGTGACACATTAAACTCACGTTGCACCTGATTCTTCGTGACTCCAGCGTATCTTTGAGTATCTTTGAGTTCCTGTCTGCTGTATCTACAATATTATAGTCAATTGGTGTACAAATATACGAGAAGCAGTGAAACAGGCAGAGGAGAGCCAAACTGGCCCATAGGCTCTCCAGAGTGTGATTCAACACGCGACACCCGGGGGCCGAGTCGTGCAGGGAGGCTTGGCCCCCGTTTATAACTGCTTGCAGTTCTAGTTATTATTATTATTCTTACAAACCTTTAATCCCCAATTTGGCCCCTTTCCCAAATTCAAAAACTCACCCAATTTGGCACACGCATTTGGTCTGGCGAAAAATTTTATAATCTATTGTCGGCCTGAATTTCCACCACTAGGTGGCGCTATAATCAAGGAAAGTGCGTTTTGGATCATAACTCCCATATACTTTGTGACACATTCAAAAACCTATTATCCACATGTTCAGTGAATTGTGCTGAATCTCGTAATATAGGCCACGCCCATTTCCGCCTACCGTTTTTTCCCGCAAATTCGCAAAATGACGCAAACCTACTTTTTCAAACTCCTCCTATGCAATTTCACCGATTTGAACGAAACTTTGCACACAGCATCTGTGGACTCTTCTGACAAAACGTTATTAAAAGAATTTTGATATTCCAAAGAATACTGAAGTTATTAAATAGCAGCTTCCTGAAGATTTGGTACAAAACAGGAAGTGTTGCATATCTCCACATTGGTGTGTCTGAATGACATGAAACTCAGTTTACTACTTCCTCATTAACCCCTAAGGCTCTGTGCAAAATGTCAGGCGATGATCACTAGGTGGAGCTCTTTAAATTGAAGTATTTTATATCTCCACAGCGGTTGCTCGGATTAACACGAAACCTAGAACAATCATTGTCAATGCCCTCCTGAGGATATCTGACAAAGGAGTTACTGATCTGCCAATAGCTGGCGCTGTGGTGGCAGTCTAATTTAATATTTGGCACTGTGCCAACACCATAACACTTATGGAAATGAAATTGATAGGGGTGGTAAAGAGTGGTCCCTGTAACTCACACACCAAAAATGACCAGCAGGTGGCACTGTTTTCAATGCAAAAGCGTTTTTGGCCCACAGTTCCCACATAACATGTTGCAAATCTGGTTAGCCCAGATTGTCCTTAAAAAAAACAAAAAAAACAAGATATAGCATGTGTATGTAGCCTTTATAATGACTGTGATATGAGTTTAAAAGTAAAGGCAGTAAAAATACCCCCAAAACGCCTAGGGCCCATATTAACAGGTTGGGCGTGTGCCATGGGTGCTCATCGGAGAGTGAGACCTCTGTGTTTGGGACGCTTCCAGCGAGAGGAGACGGAGACATAAAACAAAATAAGATAAAATAGGAAAAACATGTCTCACTCTTTTATTTTTATTTTCAGCGTTTAATCAAGGCAGAGGCGGGCGGCTGGAGGTCCAAGACTCCCAGTGCGGGTAGAGGTAGAAACAAACAGCCAGTGTGTGTCTGTGTGTGTTATGTTAAGGTGTTGTCATGTAAATAACAGTGCCCAAGCAATAAACAGGACAGACAATAGGATTTTATTTATTTTTACACTACATTTTTACTGAAAGGGTACCATCGGGCTTGGATCGCCACACTCTAGTGTGTGTATGTGTCCTCTATAGAGGCCTATCTGAATTTCTGTCTTTGAGAGATATTATTTTGTAATATAACTGAATTTTCTATCCATGCATATACATTTTAAATATATTAAAATTTGAGTAAACTGCGAGTATCATTTAAGTAGGCTATGTCGTGGCCGGCCGAGTGTCCTCTTTTTTGGAAATCAAAATACGGTCACCCTAGGTAACAGCCCACAAACCTCACCGCACTTTAGGGACTGTTCTTTACTTATGGAGGGACTGTTCTTTACTTGTCAGGGGAGGAGGGTGGCTGGTTGATTTTTATTTTATTTTTTTATTTCATTTTGATCCCCCCTATGTTAAACACTTATTGATTCTGTTTTGTAAGTATAAGTCAATAAGTAATTTATTCCTTTGAAATATCGGTGGTGTATTATAGAAAAGTGATTTATCTTTTTAAACGTAAAACATTTAATGTGATATTTGCCAGGCGGTGTTAACATGCCCAGAGAGAAGAAAGAGAAAGCCATGCATATCAAAGAACGAGTTTTATCGGAAGGAGAACGAGAGTCAGCAGACAAGGCGAGCGGCAGTAGTCATTTTGAGCCGGAGGAGCTAACAGCGGCTAACGACATGGCTAATGTTAGCTTACAAACTGTTCTCCAAGAGTTGAGAGATTTTCGCCAGGAAAACGGAGATGCCATCCGAGAAATTAAAGAGGACGTAAAAATGACAAACAGCCAAGTGGACGAGGTCGAAATCTGTATAGCAGAAGCAGAAGAAAGAGTTCAGGGGATGGAGGAAGCTATGGCAGAGCTGCTAACAATGCAGGAGAAGCTAGAGGCCAGGCTGACTGATCAAGAGGGGAGAGCAAGACGGGTAAACATAAGACTCCACAGTATAGCGGAAGGCGTGGAGGACAACTCCCGAACAATGGCGGAGTTTATGGAAAACTTATTGAGAGAAAAGCTGGGAATCACCGAGGCTACAGAGCTCAGGATTGATAGAGTGCACTGATCCCTGGGAGCCAAGCCGCCATCAGAAGCCCCCCCAACGATCTATAGTTGTCAAATTTGCTAGTTTTAAAACTAAAGAAGTTTTGAGGTTAGCCTGGCAGAAGAAGGGGTTCATACATCAGGAGGAAAAGGTGATTTTGGACCATGACTATGTTCCGGATGTCCTAAGGAAGCGCTGGGAGTACGCCGGGGCAAAAAGAGTGTTGCGGGAGAAAAAGCTACGTTTTCAAACACCTTTCCCGGCGAGACTGAGGATTTTCTACGAGGGGGAGACGTGTGTGTACAACTCGGCAGCAGAAGCCACGAAGGACATGGCAAGGCGAGGTCTCCCAGTGACGGTACTCAAGCCTCTAGCGAACTGGTCGGACAGGATTAAGACTTTGATGTGGCACTCCGCCCAGGCACCGAAAGGAGGAAAAACACATGCCGAAACTCAGTGACCTGGATATAAAAAAAAACTAGACGCTTTCAGGAGAGAGTGACATGCGGGCATACTTGGTTTAAAAGCTGGAAATTCACTACACCCATGTAACATTGCCTTTTGATTTGTGTAATACATCCCCAGGTGGGACAAAAACTGAAACTTTCTGTTGGTAGCGTAACATACAGTGAGGCAACGATGTACTGACGTTCCCCTCGGGACTTGATAATGTCACTATTGTTTAGGGCTCATCTGATTGGGACTTGAAGGAGTGAGTGAAATCATGTACTAGGTTGGAGCTGTTAGGGAGGGCCCTTCACAACCAGAGCGGTGTGGAAATTATCCCTCCAAGCCATCACACCATCTTGGCTCCTATAAGGTCACAAAGATGACCTCATTGCAAGGGACTTATTATTTTACAGTTCTAACACTAAAACTGTTCATGTTTTATCATTCTGTTTTGTTTGTGTTCTTTAAAAGTTTGAGTAGGAAGGGGGAAGATTGTGGAGGAAAATGACTAACAAGTTCAAGATTACATGGAGGAAAAGAAAGCTTAAATTAGCTTAGTGACCTACAATGTGAAAGGGGTCCTCAACCCAAAAAAAGGAATACAATTTTAGGTAAAATGAGAAAGGATAAAGCAGGAATAGTATATTTACAAGAAACTAATTTATCTGAACAAGAACATGCCAAACTTTGTAGGCAGGGCTTTAATCAAGTTTTATCATCATCATACAAGTTAGGACGTAGGAGAGGTGTGGCAACATTAATATTGTTTTTGAAAAATTATCTGAATTTAAAGATGATGGAAGATATAATATGGTTATTGGAAGATTGGAAGGAATTGAAGTCACTCTGCTGAATGTATATGCTCCACCAGATGCGAAATGGTTATTTTATGAGCACATTTTTGATTTGATGATATCCAAAGCACAAGGAATAGTGATATGAGGGGGCAATTTTAATTTAAGGTTAAATCTGTGTTGGGATGCTTCAGGACCCAGCCATAACCAGAATAATACTTTGAGTAAAAAAAATGAGAAATGAGAGAGATGCTTAAGGAAATGGGAATTTGTGATGTGTGGAGGGAATTTAACCCCACTACTAGGGATTACACGTTTTATTCTTCACCCCATTCAATTTATTCTAGAATTGCCTTTTTTTTATAATAAGGATATTTGCAGAATTAAGTCATGTAGAATTGGAATGATGGACTTGTCTGATCATAGCCCTGTTTACATGGACTTAGACATCAAAACCAAGACAGATACTTTCTCATGGAGATTGAACTCAAGCATACTTAAAGGAGCAATGAAACTAGAATTGCAGGATGAAATCCAATCTTATCTGGTGGAAAATGATAATGGGGAAGTCTCTCCTCTTATATTATGGGATGCCTGCAAAGCAGCGAAATTGGCATTGCAAAAGAAACTTCGAAAAGAAAAATTAAACAGATTAGAACTAGAACTAGATAACCTAGAGAGGAAAAATAAAGACAAAACAGATTTGGAAACTACACAAAAGATAAAAGACATTAGAAGTCAAATAAACGAATTATATTCATTAGATATTCAAAAGAAATTACTATTTCTAAAGCAACGGTATTATGAAATAGGTAATAAATCTGCTAAACTCCTAGCCTATAAATTAAAGAAACAACAATCTGAAAGGTTAATATACAAAATTAAAGATCCAACAACAAAACAAGTGAAGTATAAAATCCAGGAAATTCATAATTCTTTTGAAAAGTATTACAAAAATCTTTATTCTCGAAGATCCCACAAAGGAGACACTGCTACTGACTCTCTTCTTAATTCACTTCACCTTCCTGAAATATCCGCTGAACAAAACACAAAACTACTAGCTGAAGTAACACCCGTTGAACTGAAAAAGGCAATAATGAGACTTAAATCTAACAATTCCCCAGGCTCAGATGGCTATACTGCCGAATGGTACAAGACCTTTAAAGAGCCATTAATACCATTGCTTCAGAGAACATTCAACTGGGTATTCGAAAAAGGTGAGATTCCTCCATCGTGGAGGGAAGCAGTCATTACAGTGATACCAAAGGAGGGGAGGGATAGGTTGGACTGCTCCAATTATAGGCCGATTAGTGTTCTAAACCAGGACTACAAACTCTTTACCTCAATTAGGAGGCTAGAAAAGATACTCCGGGATATTATTAATCTGGATCAGACCGGTTTTATTAGACAGAGGCAAACCCAGGACAATATACGACGCACCCTACATATAGTCAACCATATCAAAATGAACAATATAGAAGCAGTTATATTAGGCCTAGATGCTGAAAAGGCATTTGATTCTGTAGATTGGTCTTTTCTATATAGAGTATTATTTAGATTTCATTTTAACGAAAAATTTGTTGAGACAATAAAAGCATTATATAACAAACCAGCAGCGAAGATACGGATTAATGGTGGATTATCAAACTCTTTTGAGCTAGAATGGGGATGCCGACAAGGTTGCCCCTTGTCCCCGCTTCTATTTGTGATTTTCATAGAGCCCTTGAGTCAGTGGATAAGGCAAAATGGGAAAATACATGGAATTAGACTGGCCCAAGGTGAGCAAAAAATAGCTTTATTTGCGGATGACATTTTATTATACGTGGAGCGCCCAAACACTTCCTTCCCTGACTTAATTACAACCTTAACAGAATATGGATCATTATCGGGTTACAGTTTGAATACTCACAAATCCCAAGTACTGTCTTTTAACTACATACCCAGCTCACCTGTTAGAGATCAATTTAAAATAAATTGGGATCTAGAAGCCATGAAATATCTGGGGGTAATATTCCAAAAGAAACTGACAAAATTATACAACTAAACTACAGTCCTTTAATTTCTAGATTCAAGTCTGATCTGGCCAGATGGAACTTAGTTCCCCTCCTAGGTTTAGCACAAAGAGTAGAAGCAATAAAAATGAATTTATTACCACAAATTTTATATCTCTTTCAGACCATACCAGCTGAATACCCAGATGGAAAATTTCACAAGTTAGATAAGATGATTTCAAGATTTATTTGGCAGAGAAAGAGGCCAAGGATAAGGTATAGGACATTACAATTACCCAAAGAGAAAGGAGGTCTCTTCCTGCCAAATATCAAAAATTATTACCGGGCAGCACAGATAAAAACTCTAGTCCACATTAGGGCTTTGACTTTTGGCCAAAAATCATATTCGAAGTTCATTTGTTTATTAATATTAATATTTGAATATATTCGAATATTTATTAATAGTATTTTGACCATCAAATGCCTTCAGTAAGACCTATATTGGTATCAAACTTAAGTTGTATATGTTCTGTCCACCAGAGGGCAGTGTATCAATGTCAATAGGCAGGCAATGTTGTACAGCTTCGTTATTTTACCATTCATGGTCCTGTAGCAGGGGATCTTCAATCTTGGCTCTAGTTCGTGGACAAAAGCTTGAAACCCGCTCTCATATATCACGTTAATTGGCCTCATATCTTCACAAACAAACTGTGTCAGCAAATCTGTCGCTCTGCTTCGACGGGCATACGGGAGGCCTTGTGAAGGAGATAGCATGGAGTTGATTCTGGCCTGCCTTGCCCCCGATCCCTCCCCCTCCTCCTCCAAAATCTTATGAATGAGGAATTGATAAAGGTGGACACTTGGTTCAGATGTAATAAATTGTCTTTAAATATTAATAAAACCAATCTCGTTGTATTTCGCTCAAATAGAAACCAAAATAATGTTGAACATGTGCATGTTGAGATAAACGGTAGAACTATTGAGAGGGTTGAATTTACTAAATTTCTGGGAACTTACATTGATGAATTCTTAAACTACAGAAAGCATATTGATGAACTGACAAAAAAATGATCTAAATACGTGGGCTTATTTTTTAAATTGCGACACTTCTTCCCTCTTGAAGCACTTTTAACCTTGTATCGGTCTCTATTTGAGCCCCATTTGAACTATTGTAATGTTATATGGTGTAATACTTATCCTAGTTATCTCGAGAAATTACAGATCTTACAAAAGAAAGTCATACGAGTAATATCATGGACCAAGTTAAACGCTCCCTCTGATCCTCTTTTTGACAGTTACAAACTTCTGAAACTCACTGAATGCAATATTTTCCACAATGCACAAGTAATGTATGATGTAGTTATTAGACTCAAAGACAGACTCTGCCATCTCATCCCAATATCCTTACCCTCTCACGAATACAATACAAGAAGAAAACAACTTATAAAGGGAAAGAAACGTAAACTGAAATGCACGAGTCTCAGCGTGACTGATAAAGGTCCTCAGACTTGGAATGAGGTTGAGAGCAAGATAAAAGAGTCTGCATCTTTGTTTATTTTTAAAAAGAGATTAAAACAAAAACTGCTGATGAAATATGTTTAAACCAAAATTGTGTTACTGTATTTTGCTCCATGTACCTGTGCCTGATGTGTTGTTAGTCTACTTAAATCATATACTTTTATTTATGGAATTACCTTGGGTGTTTTAGGGTAGGTTAAAATTTAGGAATAGGAATTGTTTTCATAATATATTGTACTGTTTAATGTTTTGGGCCCCCATTTATAAGCTACTGACAGCTTCTGGGGTTACCCTTTTTACAAGATCATGTCTTTCATGTATATTATGAATTGAAACTGTATTTGGATTTGGATTGTTTTGTAAATAAACACAGAATGAAAGATACTGGATTTTAAAAATGGATAGATTACGGCATGGTTAAATATAATGACCTCTATGTAGACAGAGTTTTCAGAAACTTTGAGGAATTAAAAGTCCGACATGACCTAACGAATTTGAACCGATACAGATTTATACAAATCAGACATTATACTGAGAAGATAATAAGAAAGGAGGATTTAGATAAGACAGACTCAGGTATTTTGAATGTTTTTTTTAAAGGGATATAAATTGGACCCAGGTCATAAAAGTATTTCAAAGTTGTATACCGCACTAACTGAATTAATGGGTGAGGACACAATTTATATAAAAGAAAAATGGGAAAGGGAAGGGAATTTCACAATGCAATTGGAACTATGGGAAAAATTGAATAAACAACAGTGGAAAAGTACAGCGGCCCTCTCCAGGAGAGAATTTGGTTGGAAAAATATAAGGTTTTTTAAAACACCAGCACAACAACGGTTTTTAAACAGAGATATTTCTTGTTGGAGGTCCTGTGGAGAGGACCAGGCTAATCACTACCATGTGTTCTGGGGTTGCCCACTGCTCAGGCAGTACTGGGGACAAATCAGAACTGTTATGGAAAAGGTTTTGAAAGCAACAATCCCACTCTGCTTCGAAACATTGTACTTGGGTTTGAGACCAGTTACTGTTAAGGGTTTTGAAAATATGTATATGTTCAGTTTTTTGTTGTTGGCGAGTAAGAAGTCTCTCTTGAGAAAGTGGTTGAAAACTGAAACCCCCACTGTTGAGGACTGGATCAATGTGGTCATGGAAAAACTGACATTTGTACTCAGACTTGAACAGGAAAAGTTTGAAGACTGCTGGAAGTCATGGATTGAATATGTATCCTCCTTTAGATCGGATTTTAGGTAATCTTTAACAGATGAGACTAACCCACTAACTTTTGTTTTTGAGCTACTCCATCGTTGCTTTTTATATTTTCATTCTGTGATGTTCCAAGTGCTATATTGTCTCAGGGGTACATGTAAGCAGCTAGGCAAGCATTTTTTTCCCCCCCTTTCTTCTCTATCATTGCTAAGATACTTGGAAAGAAGCAGGTAAAAGGGTATGAGAAATATGTACATATATATATCTTTTTCTTTTTTTTTCTTCCTTTTTTCTATACGACTGTTTTGTCTTCTTTTTGTTTTCTTACCCTTATACAAAAACAGGGGAATGATGTAAGCATGCTGTAATGTTTAACATGTACTAACCTTGTTCCAAATAAAAAAAAATTGAATCAAAAGGCACATCTGCCTCCTTCTTGCCGTGGTATCGTGATACTACTCAGGACACCGTCATACTTTCACTGGTATCGTACCGTGGGGGGTGGGGCAGGGGGCGTTGAGGGATGGTTTGCCCAGGGCGTAAAACTAGCCAGGACCGCCTCTGCACTGATATTTTTTACCATACCATCTTTATCTATGGAAGCCCATTTTCGGCAGTAATGGAAAAAAAAAAATCGACATTCCTAATCAAAATTGTGAGATAAAAAGTCACAATTATGAATGTAGCCTAGTTTTAAAATTAATTTGTGGCATGTTGTCTTGTAAGTTGTGTGGCATCACGAAGGCTGCAGATAGGACAGAGGATGAGATGACTCACTGTTTCAAGGCAGTACACTGTGCTGTAGTAAATAGTAAATAGTGGTGATTTACAAAAACACCAAAAACTATTTTTACTGTTAAAGTAAAGTTTGTTACTGTAAAAACTACAGTACTTATTTGTAATACTATATGGAAAATATACATTTTTACTGTAAAGACAAGTTTACATAAATATTTCTGCTGTTTAAATTAAAAAAAAAAAAATACAGTGTTTGTATTTTCAAATTTGGCTGAGATTTCTTTTTCTTTCTTTTATTGAAAGCCTCCTTCAAATAGTAGCCTGCCCCTATTTGTAGCCTGGTCCCAAACTAATTTTTTGTTAATAGTAGCCCCGGCTACTATTTGAGGGAATACGGTACATATGTAACATACAGTCCCTGGCCACTTTGTGTACACCTGTGTAATCTAATGCAATCCAGTAGAACGACTATACCATGATTTTTTCGCTGAAGCTATTGTTGACATCGTCTAGAGAGTGTTGATTCGACTTTGTTTATTATTGTGGTCATAGTGAATGGTGGTGGTGTACTGGGGTGGCCTCCTAATTTTCTCTAATTGAGGGGGACAAAATATTAGGAACACTTTTAAATATATTGCACTCCAGTACACCAACACCACCCACCACAACCTCAATAATAAAGTAGAATAATCAGCTTTCCGACAAAAGATGAAAATAAAAAAATATTTGTAAACATAGAATGTGTGGCAGAGCTGTTGCATTGGATTGTATTAGATTGCATAGGTGTACCTAATAAAGTGGCAAGTAAGTCCCACATTTACACCACCGGCTCTGGGTCTCCCCGCAGCCCCAGGTTGCTAGACAGCCTCAGCCCCTGAGACCATGCTGATCAAAAGTTATTAAAAGCTTTTCTCTATGTCAAGGGGTGTGGCCGCTATGACGCCGCCCTTGCCACCAAATACGTTTGACTTTTTGATGGCTTCAGCGACCTCATATCCTCATGAAATTGATACACAGGTCAAGAATGGCAAGCTCATACTAGTGCTGTCAAGAGATTAAAAAAATGGAGAGATTAATTAATTATGATCTGTAATTAATTGATCTAATTAATCTCTTTTTTAATCTTATCTCAAAATTGCTGAGAAAAACAAATAAATTCATTACATTATTGTGGCAGATGATCAGAATATTGATATATATTACAAAAAGTGGTTTTACAAAGTCATAATTATTGTTTTCAACAATAACACACTTGAACACAGATGCAGTACACCTAGCCATTACATTCTATTGTTTTTGAGATTAGTCCCAATAAAGAGTGCTGCAACCTTCAGTCTCGACCACCAGGGGGTACTTGACTGTCATGACATGTCAGCTTCATTAAAAGCATAGCTGCAGACTAACGCAACAATAGATGTAAAAACACACAGAAACAATACATCTGTGATCAGTTCCCTAATTTTATTTTAACAATTTTCAAAATTATTTTCCTCTTTTCCAATTTCTCGTTTTATTTCATGGAAGCGATCAATGTAAGAGCACTTGTCCTTTAAACTTAATAAAAAATAAAAGCTAACAAAATAAAAGACACCTGGTACATCCGTTACAGCTGTATCAGTTTATAGAACAGTTTTGAACAGTTAGAACAAGAGGCTGCACTGCAACGTGCAAATCACTCCTTCTCGTGGCTGCCTGCGCTTCCCAGTCCTTGCGGCTGCAACTTGCGCTGTCTTCTCTTCTTCAAACTACAACACCCATAATTCATGTAGGAACTGCTGCAGCCAATGTGCAGCTGATGGGAGCTGCATGACAACTCAACCACCATGATCAGTTTTTAATGTTTTATCGGGCAATAACTACTCCAGACTCTGCTCTGTTGTAATTTTTGGGACAATCAGGGCAGGATTCAGGATTCAGGACAACTGCTTGGATTTTTCGGCACAGTCCCGAAATCCAAGCAGTTGTCCTGAATCCTGAATCTTGCCCTGATTGTCCCGAAAATTACACGGAGGTTGCCGGGGAGGTCAGATACTTGCGAGCTAGGGCAGACAGCTTTTCAGAGGCACCTGAGTGAGCAGACCGCCACTGCAGGGGACAGTCATCAATGCTGATACTGGGCTCTGCTCTGTAGCGCTGCAGCTCTCCCACAACTCAAGCACAAAGAATCCTAATCGTATGCCTACAGATGGATTTTAAAAAAGGCAACTCTGTGGCATACAGAAACAGTAAAGTTAGAGATTAAAAATGAGATTAATGCGATCAAAAAACATAGCGCGTTAAATATGGCTGTAATTAATTATTCGCAATTAACACGATAATTTGACACCCCTAGCTCTTACATCTGATAGGGGGTCGCCCATGAGGAGGACAAAATGCCTCTATAGCGCCCCCTTGAAATTTTCAAAAAACCCTTCCCATAGGGGTTTTCTTGGAGTAGGAAGATGAAACGTCACACCACGTCAGGGTTAACTTACTCTGACTTTTCACATAACCGCTTCAGTGATGCGTGCTGCTGGCCCCCTGCGTTGACGCGTGAGAGCGAGGGCCCGATCACAGCTGCTTGCAGCTTTAATTATTATTATTATTATTATTATTATTATTATTAGATTTCAGATTTTATTTATTTTTAAAAATGGGAACAGTACATATTAATGGACATTTACATGTAAATATGTGGGATTATAGCCAAATGGCTAATTTCCGTCCCTAGTCCCATTGGCAGGTTGATGTTAATCATAAAAACAATAACAGTAAAAGTACAAACGGCAGGACTAAGACAATAAAACAAAGCACCATGATACCCTTGACAACATACACATAATATACATAAACAACATACATAGACCAAAAGCTAAGTGGCTAATAGTAAGGGGACCAAAAGATTAATTGAGAATTATAAAGTGCTATAGTGCCATGTGCTAAAGTTGTTTAATGTGCAGTTTGTTAAAGTGACATGTGCATAAAGTGCAAATTTGCATTGAATTGCACAATGCCCAGTACAGTGCAAGATTGAGTTGAATTGCACGATGCCCATAGCACACGGTTGCACATGAAGATTATTATTATTCTTTCTCCCGCACCTTTAAACTGGAATTTGACCCCCTAAACATGCATGTATGAAACTTGGTGGGCACATGTAACTCTCAAAGACCCACAAAAAAAGCCTCTTGGAGCCTTGCTCTAAGCCCAAGAGGAAGTCGGCCATTTTGAATTTACTTGTGTCACTTGATTATTTTTGCCCATTTCCAGTGCTTGTAAATTAACAAACTACTACTCGAGATTTTATCTGATTGACTTCAAACGTTAGTCTGTCCCACCAAAAGACCTCGAAGAAGAAAAATTATAACAGGCTTGAGTTTTCATCAAACCGTGGCAAGGTGTTAACCTTGCGGGTGTTACTATGCAACAGGAAGTGGTTTGTAACTCCAGGATATATGGTCCAATTTTCCCCAAACTTCACAGGATTGATGACAGTCCCACCAGGAACACTATTACAAACTTCGTCCATCAGTGAGTGCTGAAGAGTTGATTTTCACAGTGTAAAATCTCACGCTTGTCATGTATCTTGGTCACTGCAGTAGCTGCACTAATCAACATTTTATATAAACCCTGAATTCCCCCTTGGCTCTAAAGGCCTGTTTCCACCAAACACTTTTGATATAGTACCTTTGGAACAAAAAGCCTTCAAGAAGAAGGCAAAAGATCCTAGATCCTAGGGAAATTTCCACCACAACCAGTACTCTTAAATGTGGACAGGATTGTACTCACTGTATTTCCTCATCACTGGTGACACAGATGGATGCCTGCACCTTTTCTATTGTCCACAGAAAAGGGTTGCATGCTGACACTTTCAAAACAAATCAGAGCAGGTTGCAGTGAGAGTCTCTCTCCATGGGATATTTAAAAATGTGCATTTAGTCCTTCTCCAGCAAGAACAGGGGTTTAGTGTTGCTGGAGCCCACAGGAATGAACCTCTTCAACACTTTTTTTTTCCTTTAAGTGGTGATTAGAATATATGTAGCACCATTAAAAATTTATTAAATTGGAAAGTAATATATACTCTTAGTTTGACTGAAGACATTATACAGGCTAAAACAGCCATGACAGCCTTAAGAAACCCTGGTGAGACATTAAGTGACAGACTGTTTTTTAGCAATGACTTTGAAGAGAGTACCCAGACATCTGCCCTTCAGTGGTCTGCTCCACAACAGTGCATGCCTGGTCGTCGCGCACATTGGAATTCACTTCCTGAGCACTCTGTGTTTTGGGGAAAGGGGTGAGCAACCACCGTTTGAGAGGATACCCACTATCCACTGTGGCTCAGAGGTAGATCGGGTCATCATCGGTTTGATCCCCGGCTCCTCCAGTCTGCATGTTGAAGTATCCTTGAGCAAGATACTGGACCCCAAATTGCTCCCAATGGCTGTTCCATGTGTTAAAATTGAGTAGCGGGTGGCACCTTGTATGGTAGCCTCAGGCACCAGTGTATGAATGTGTGTGTGTGAATGGGTGAATGTGACTCGTAGTGTAAAAGGCGCTTTGAGTGGTCGGATGACTAGAAAGGTGCTATACAAATGCAGGTCCCGGTCCAATATTAGTGGATTAGACACTGCAGTAGAGAAAAAATACAATGCATTGTGGATGAAATGCTGAATAAATACATTTTAATTATCCATACCTAGAAGCCAGCCATCACGCATAGCTCCAGTCTAAAGTTGGCACCACACACTGCTATGTCTCAATATGAGGGAATCATGGGTTGACCCAGGCCACCAAACCACTACATTTGTGAGCAACATGCCCGCATCACATATAATTTGAACATTTAGAGAATGAAAATGCTTGTGATTAATGAAAGCAAATTCATTCTCACTAGTCGCCCTTATAGAGACATGAGCGCAGTCAAAAGCACCGCTTACATTTGGGAAACCGGACTTTGCTGCAAATTGCGCTTTTTTATTGGCCTGTTCACCCTGGTGTAAGGAAGCTTTATGTACCACTGTGACAAACCAGTGAAACCTTCTAACACGTCTGGCATAATACAGCTTAAGGTTGGCTGTGATATCCCTGACCTGTCAGCCAATTCCCTCTGAAAGGTGCCGGTGGCCAGAAACCCCAGTGCTGTCAGCACTTGAAGGGGGACTGGCATAGCTTGGTTCCTGCAGGTACTCCTGTGTATTGCTGGGCCCATCACAACGCAGTACTGCACGTGGCAATTGGAACTGGCTTCTGAGCCACTCATCATCATTGGCCAGAGGGTCTTGCTGGTCCCTAAAGATCTGTCCTTTCGGAGTCTCCCACGCGCTATACACGCGATAAACAATAATAATAATAATGATTATACATGTTATTTATTTACACTTTTTCTAACAGTGACACAGCGCTTTACAATGACATACAACACATTTAACACACAGTGATAATTTCTCCTAACTCTGTGTTTCCACCATTTTCTGCGGTGCGAAAGAAACTATTCAGCTTCTTAAAAGTCTTCCTCTCTACTCCTAAGTTTTTCATCTTAGGAGCTATCTTAAGGTCTAAGATGCTTTGTGAAGAACTTTTATTTTTACAAAGACATAGGGCTGTAGTTTCGCAGACCAGGCGCAGCGGAGGCGCAAGCGCATCTGTGCTTTGCCAACAGGGTGTGGCCTGGCAGATTTTGCAAGTTTGGCACACCATGCGCCTGGCACAGCTACTCCGCAATCCCACCTTCGTCCCTCCTACCGGCGCAAGTCGGAAAGAGGGAGGAGAGAAGGCGTGGAGTGGGTTTTACACACATCACACCAATCAAATGAGCCCCTCTCCTCGCCCTTAAATGCACTGCGTGAAGGCGTAATGACAGTTTACTCAATTTGCCATAGCAGAAGAGAGCAGCAGCGCCAGATGGCCAAACTCCTCCCATGAGGAAACTGATGTTATGGTCCGGGAGGTCCAAGCTCGCAGTGTCCGAATATATGGAACTGCGAGCGGACCTCCATGGGCTGATGATGCAAAGGTAGCCTGGGAGGAGGTCACCACAATCGTAAATCAATGTTGCTTTTCTCTCGTGCGCTCTCTCTTTCTCTCTCGCAGTCTCACTCTGTTTCTTTTCTTTTGACTTTTCTAAGATGACAGATGCTGAATATATACTCCCTATCTGATGCTGTGGCTGTTTGTGGTTGGCTGAGAGGGATGTGAACTCATTAGTTTGCAGCAGTGTTAATCAAATCAGGTTCCGTGCCAAATGGTGCCAATTCCCTTTGATCTGACATCAGATGTGATGGGACAGTCGATATAGAGATACATTTATGTGCTGATTGCAGATAGTTGCATTGAATAGCGGTGTTTGTGGATATTTATTGCATCGTTAATGTGCCTGACATTCTGGAAACCTGCCTGTGAGGTTTTGGTGACGTGTGCGCAGATGTCAGCCAAACTTCGGCTTACACCAGCTGCGCTCCACCTGCGCTGACAGTAGACGTGGTTTCAGTTGGCGAGCTTTTAGCGCACCTTCGACGAAGCCTTTTGGCACAAAACTGTCACTGCGCCAAGCTGGATCTGTCGACACCTCCCCCTGCTGCTCAAAACTAGCTCTGCGCGGGGTTCCCCACCCTGCGTTGTGCCAGGAAACTAGAGCCCCTAGTCTTAACTTCAAAGGGAAATTCTAAGAAAATGTCACAATTCTAAGAATTTTCTTAGAATTTTGTCTCTCGGAGTAACTCTTAGCACTAGGACGCTTTGTGAACACAGACCTAGGTTATCAAAGTGAATATGTATCTGGTGAGGAGAGTCATGAGGTACGTTTGTCAGGTACTGACAAATGTACCGCTATTATTCAGGGAAGCTGTAGCATCGTTTAACTCAAAGGAATGGTTTAATGTAATATATAAATAAATGTAATCACTACACACACTACATGATATCATCCCGATTGTTATGTTTCAATAAAACGTAAGAAATGTGGGTTTGGCTATCTGAGCCATTTAATGTCTTCTCACATGATCAGAACAATACGTCTTCTTCTACACTACTTTATCATGTATCTCTATGGGTACGTCCCAAGTCTCTTATTTTTATAGTGCTACTGCTAGCTCCTCGCTTGAACCGGAAGTCGTTAGAGGTCCGCCATCTTCTAGGCCGTCTCAAGTCTCTTACTTGTGCAGCGAGGAGCTAGCGCTAGGAGCTAGCAGCAAGCTTTAAGCAGCTACGAGCTAGGATGGTCGAGAGCTTCCTATCCGGGAGAGTTTTTCAGCTGAACGCCATGACGTGTAAATACCCGCCCTCTACATCTGGCTCATTTGAACGAGATGGCGTAGAAACAGCGCAAGTGTACCCGTTACATGCATTCTTTGCAATGAAACACTGTAATTCACATGCCTACGTGACTACAAAGAGTAACATTAATAATATTTCCTGAAACACTGTCATGTTGTAATTAAGTTTTTTTCATTCACAATCCGTTGCATTGTTCAGTGGACTGTCAGCGATGTGTGGCTGTTAAATGTGCCTGTTTGACTGGGCATAAAGGGGGCTGGAAGTCACATGCCTAAAATCATACTCCTCAGCAAAGGCCTGAAACTCCTTGCAACCTTAGCAGGGTCCATTGTCACTGTACACAACCTGAACAATTCCATGTCTAGCAAATATGGATTTCATTTGTCTGATGACACATGCAGCAGTCATGCTAGGAAGCAGTGTCATCTCGGGATAGTTTGAAAGATAGTCAATCACCAGCTGGTCATTTTTCCCATCCAGGTGAAACAGGTAAGTCCCAACTTTCTGCCATGGTTCCTCTGGCAAGTCGGTTATTGTCAAGGGCTCTTTTGGCTGTTTTTCCTGATGTTTCAGGCAGGTCTCACAACTTGAGACCATTCTGTCAATGTCTGCATTTATCCCTGGCCAGTACACAGCTGTTCTTGGCCGTCTCTTGCATTTTTCCATGCCAAGGTGCCCCTCGTGCAGTCTCTTTAGCATCTCTGTGTCATTGCAGTTGGAATGATAACTCTGTCCTTCCTGAGCAGAAGCCCATTTACGACTCTCAGCTCCGTCCTGATGTTATAGTACTGTTGACAGTCACCTCCAGGCCAGTCCTGAATCATATTTTGTATGACTCTCTGGAGGCATGCGTCTTTTTCTGTTTCCACTGCAATCAGCCTGGATTTCATGTCAGATACAGGGAGTGATTCAGTGAGCAGGTTTATGTGGAGGTTTACATCAGTTTCTGTGGAGCTCTCACTGTGTGTGTCTCTGTATGTTGTGGCTCAGGAAAGAGCGTCAGCAAGCACAATGTGTTTACCTGGTATGTAGATCAGGCTGAAGTCATAGCGCTGCAGTTTCATCATCACTCTTTGGATGCCAGGTGACATCTCGCTGAGGTTTTTCTTAATGATGGCGATAAATGGCTTGTGGTTTGTCTCTGCCACAAATGTTGGCCGGCCATAGACGTAGCTGTGGAAGTCCCAAACACTCTTTTTTGATTTGAGCGTATCGATCATCAAACTAGAGGGCTGCATTGGGATTGGGTCCCACCAGGTCTCGTGGGACCCAACGCAAATATCGTGGGAGCGGGCGGTTTGAACTTTGCTGCGGGCGGGAACGGGTGGCTAAAAGAACCACTGCGGGATCGGGATGTGGTGCCGTAGCATTGTTCCGACATCTCATTAGTCTGACGTCCCGTTGTTCCGATATGTGATTATACTAGGCTATACTGTATTTGTGTACCACAGAGGATCAGTAATGCAACAAAAGTAGGCTACTGGTCGAGATACAAGTGTCACAGAGAGGAGAGAATGAAACCATAACCTCCTGTTATTAACTCTGGGGTTGGTTGTGTGGGGAGCTCTCCGTGGTGCTGAACGGCTCCCGGTGGGCGTATTTCTGCCTTGATGGTGCGTCGCGACCGGCTCTGGGTCAGCTAGGAAAGGCTTGAGGCAGAGCAGGCTCACAGCTTCTGTGTTTATCATTTTAACCCACACCATGATCTTTTCCTGACCCTAACCAAGTGTTTTTTGTGCCTAAACCTAACCAGACCTTAACCACAGGGCATCATGATGATTTTGGAACAACGGGACTTTGGAACAATGGGTTTAACATGGTTGGAACAATGGGATGTCGGACCAATGGGCAGACCCCTGGGATGTAGCAGAAAGCCAGAAATATACACATTATTTTCGGCATATTTGTAAAGACAAATATGCCGAAAATAATGTGTATAATATATATAATGTGTATAATGTGTATCCTCTCAATTAATGTAGGAACTTGGTGCTCATGCATGAGCGTTTCCACTCCATATTTATTCATAAATTGACGAGTATGCCCTGAACCAGCTTTCATACCAATTTGCCGCTTGCTCCTCCTGTCTGTCTGTCTGTCTGTCAGCTCCATCTGTCATAAGACAAACATGAAAGACATGCAGTTTATTGTGTTTCACCGGCGACAAGCTGTCATTACGTGCAACTATTACGCACGGCTGCGCGCTCTTTATAACTCACAGTGTGAACACATGTTGCATAATAAAGATTTCCCCCCTGTAATTGTTAACCACCTCCCCCCATTAACTTCATCCTGGCCAATCACTACGTGATTATATAAAGGTAGAAAAATAAATAAATACAGAGGAGGAGAATAGAATATGAAACAGCCTTTATTTCATTAAAAACTAAATGAAAACAATGAAATAGGAGCGCTATTCCCGACCAGTGCGTCAAAAGACATGCAGACCAGGGAAACGAAACAAACAACCCCATGAATCTCTTCATTAATAGCCTATAAAATGACGCGTTTTCTCCTGCGGGACAAGAGAAGATGCAAAGTCAATGTATCTCTATTATTGTGCGGGCATAAATTCTCAGATATTTGCGGGAGCGGGCAGGAGTGGACATAAACACTGCAGGAGCGGGCGGGAGTGTAACACACACGTTGCGGTTGCCGGCGGTAATGGTCAGAAATTCAGTGGGAGCGGGCAGGAGCGGGATAAAGAAAACAGTCCCGCACAGGACTCTACATCAAACTTCTGTACAACTGTGTCAAACTTATCCTTATCCTCATCCATGGTGTACACGACTGTGTTGTATACTTCCACTGTCTGAGGTCCGGCAACAGTGAGAAGCAGAGCTATCTTCCGTGCATCTGGATGAGGCAGGATGCCATCCCCTTTGTTAGAAAATTGACCAAAAACATCCCCCTTGTTAATCTAGAATCTGTGTGTGCAGGCACGGACATAATTTGAGTGGGGGACACATCCCACGCACTTCCCATATCTCCATATTTATTAAAGGCATTTCAAGTGAGATTTGTGTTGGAGTTTGTGTTGAGTTGAAGTATCAGTCAAAATTAAAGCTGCAAGCAGCGTTTGAAGGGACCTCGTCTCGCGCCCTTTTCGGCCTCCAGCAAATTACTTAGAAATATCACACATATTGCCACAAACATCAGAAAATTCTCACAGAGCTGAATGTTTTGATGTTTGAATCCTTTCTGTAGCTGTAGGTATGTAGAAGTGGTATCACAATATGCAAATTAGATGAGTGAATTTTCTCCCATCAGATTCCTGTTCCTTAATTTTGAGGATGAGATGACAAAAACAACACACAGAGGAATCCTTTGCCTCTAGACTCGGTCCCTAATAATAATAAACGCACCAAAAACAATAGGGTCCTCGCCGAAGGCTCGGTCCCTAATAATGAAAAGTTTTCTCATTTACAGTATGCCTTTATCTCTCACCACTTTCAAGCCACAGCCTTTTGAAATGTTGAAATGAATATTTTCTTCAAATAACTCTGGCAACTAAAGGGTTAAAATGGAGATTCTGCCGCTATCATGTCATCAGGTAAGTTTTAGAATCGCGCACACATCATGTTTCTGTGAATTTGTGACAGTGGTTGTCATGATAACTAAGTAGGTGCAGCTAGGGTCAGAGTGAGAGAGACAGAACACAGAAAAGAGACGTCTTTTAGTGGAGATTTAACTGCTTGAACATGTTCTTCCCATTCCCAAACCGTTGGTCTTACTTTGAAAGGGCAAATAGGTCACTTCCTGTTGGATTTAGGACATGCCAGTTTTGGTTTGATCTGTCTACGACATGCCTACAGGCCACAGTGGCCATTTTAGTGCACCTAGGTGGCGCTAGAGAGCCCATTGTGGCACTTTAGGGGTTAATTTCATGATTTTCTAAAATTCCGTGCATTCCGTGCAATAGAGACCCATTACAAACTAACAATTTCTCCACTTTTGCTCATGGTACGTTGAGAGGCACAGATTAAAAACGGTAAAAGATATGAAAAAGATGAAAACAGGTCTGAATAGATGAGACCTGTGGCAATATTTGAGAGTTGGAATGGAGTCTGTAGCTCAAAGTATGGAGACGCTGTAAAGACTAGAAAAAGCCCAAAGATTGGTCTTTTTCTCCCCCTGCTGCCATTCATTTCCTATGGGACAGCTTTCGAAGATCGTCAGGACGTTTTTCTGACATCTCACCTTTAGGAGCCCATAAAGTCCAAACTAATCGAGTAATGAAAAAGTTATACAGAAGATCTGATCAGAAAGAGTTGATCTGTCATCCAAGCAGGTTTGAAGCTGATAGGATAAACGGTGTATGAGAAGAAGATTTTTTAGGAAAGGCAATCTTACTTTGAAAGGGCAAATAGCTCACTTCCTGTTGGATTTAGGTCAGGGGTGTGAGCATGAGAATTGTAGGGCTTCATGAGACGAACGCGTCAGTTTTGGTTTGATGTCTCTATGACATTCCTACAGGCCACAGTGGCCATTTTAGTGTGCCTAGGTGGTGCTAGAGAGCTCATTTTGGCACTTTAGGGGTTTATATTCATGATTTTCTAAAATTTTTCACCGGTTCTGATATGCATGCCAATTTTGGTGAGTTTTTGAGCATGTTTAGGGGGTCAAATTCCAGTTCAAAGAGGCGGTGGGAGAAAGAATAAAAACGCTCCAAAAACAATAGGGTCCTCGCCTTTGGCGAGGACTGCTTTGTGAGCAGTCCTCTGCCTCTAGGCTCAGTCCCTAATAATCAACAATTAGATATTTATTCAAAATCATGCAGCCCTAATTAAAATCCTACTACCAGCTAAATTTACTTAAGGTATTAAAAAAAGTACTTTTTTGTAGAAAACTGACATGTTAAATAACTCAGTACAAAGTACATTATTAATATTGGTAAGTCAGTGCATAAAAGCAGCATTTTATTATTCTATTCTATTTCTTCATTTTGTGACCGCAACACCAAGCCCCCCGCTCTGGAAAAGATTTCAGGAGGGTCATGAAGCAAAGTCTAGGACAAAGAAAAAGTTGGTGTATAAGCTAGAATAGTCAGTATATGGACTAAAACAATAAGGCAGACATGGAACAAGAGGCTGCACAAGTATCAAAGTGAAGTTTTTTGTGCAAAATCCAGCTGATCACTGTGTTCATTCAAGGGAAACAAAAAATGAGTGGACATGTTAATGTGGGTTCATGATTTGATCATTGCTGCCACTGATGAAAATGAACTGAAAGTTGTGAAGGAGATGCTCAGAGTGAAATTCAAGATGAAAAGACTTTAGTAAAATGAAACATTTTCTTGGTCCTGAATTTAACCAGAGTGCAAGACTCACCTCTGTTAACAAATTAGCTCTAATATTTGTGTTATCTATACATGGGGACACATTTTGGTGCTTGGTACTGAGCTCCGACTTTACTCATGTTCACAGTTAAGTCTAGTATGGCAGCCTCTGTATGTGTATGACACACCTATCCATTACCAAAATATGAAACAGCTCCACTGGTTCAGTCCAACAGATTCAACAATGTGTCAGAAGAAACAGTCAATAGCAAGATGGCATTGTAGTTGAACTGCTGGCTGGTACCAGTTTTTATAGGTACAATTGCATTTAAGGCGACAGGGGCATCTGTAGTGTAGTGGATAGTGCCAGTGCCCCATGTACAGAGGTGATGCCTTGCTGCAGCAGTCACTTGCAGCCATTTACTGGAACTCAGAGGTAGAGCAAGTCGTCCACCAATCGCAAGATCAGCGGTTTGTTCCCCGGCTCTGCCAGTCTGCATGTCGAAGTATCCTTAAGCAAGATAGTAAACCCCAAATTGCTCCTGGTGGCTGTTCCATCAGAATGTGAGGTGGCACCTTGTACAGTAGCCTTGGCCACCAGTGCATGAATGTGTGTGTGAATGGGCGAATGTGACTCGTAGTGTAAAAAGCGCTTTGAGTAGTCAGATGACAAGAAAGGCGCTATACAAATGCAGGCCCATTTACCGTATAATAGGATAGTTACATTATAAATAAGATAATATTGTATAGTTTTACACATTTTCTAAGACACATCCTAGAAGATCTTCACAACTCCCTCAGAATGGATATTTTCCTGTCATCTGTAGCAGCAGGATCCGTTCATTCATGTTCTTCTTTAAAACTATGTTGTTACACACAGATTATATTCACACACACACACACACACACACACACACACACACACACACACACAGATACATATTTACATGCACAAACAGACTTATACTCACACATACATAAAGTTTATACTTTACATAAACTTTTTTTGACCTTCAGTGCTTTCTAAAATACTGAGCTTCTCTCTCTCTCATCTTCAGTCTATCCCATGTCGAATTTCAGTGACTTTTTGCATACTTTCAGCTACGTCAACCATTCAAATGTTAAACTGTTCCAGTCTTTTAAGGACATGTCTGCTATGACGACTGTTTTTGGTGTTTTTTTTAATAGAGATATTTTTTGGGGCATTTTTGCCTTTGACAGTTAAGCGTGAAGGGGGGACAGAGAGAGGTATAATGACATTGCAGCAAAGGGCCTCAGGCTGGAGTCGAACCTGGGCCGCTGCAGCAACAGCCTTGTACATGGGGCGCCTGTTCTATCCACTAAGCCACTGACACCTCTGTTTTTTGAGTTTTCAAAAAATATGACTTTTTCTTTCTCTCAGCCCTCTAAGGCATCATCTCAGCTTCCAGCTTTGACGGTATTAATATTTAGCCTTTCGCTTTTTAAGCAATGTCTATAAGCACTTGGCTTATTTATGTAAAGTTCCTCACAATAGTGGCTCTGGTCACAGAGGTTGAAATTTTGCTGGGTTTTCAAAAAAGTATTATGCAGTTCAGCTTCCATCTCTGCCAGATAGTCAGATTTTTGAAGCAATTTGCTATATTTCTGCACTTTCAGCATTCACACGCATTTTCTAGTTGCTTTTTCATCATCAAAACTACTGAAATCCAAATCTTCATTATTATGACTTCTTACATTCCTTTTTCAGTCGACCACTATTTCTCCATATTTTCAGCCACAGAAACCATTCAGATATCTCATGTATCAAGTGCAAATGCAATTGCTTCCACATACTTTCAGCAACAGACAACCACTTTTACTTTTTTTCATGCCTTTATGGTTTTACATTTTAAGTCCTAAACGAATTGTAGCACTCACAATTTTCATTCTTCATACATAATTTTATACATCAAAATGTAGATATGTCTACTCTCAGATGATGTGCCCATTTGGAAATAGGACTTAAAGTTTTTGAATTATCTGCCTCAAAGCAGAAAAAGATCCCTTGCCTGACCCATTGTCAATGATTTATTTCACTTCATCAAGTTTTGAGCAAAACCCAAAAGACTTTTAACACCGTGATTTCGCAGACATTTTTGGTGCTAAGGTGAATAAATTTCATCGATACAACAACATATGAATTTGAATGTATTTTTCAATCAGTGTGTTGGTGAAAGAGAGATAGAGGTACTTTTAAAATTGAAAATCTGAAGGTTTGAATCCATTCACAATCAAAAAAGGATGTTACCACGTTACCCTTACACACAACTGAACTGCCTGCTGTATGAGTGCGTCCAGTGGACACCGGCTCTTCACCTGTTTGCTGCTTCTGCATGCCACGCTGAGAGTTGGGGACTGACTCAGTTCCCCTGGAAGCTCTGAACCTGAACATTGTCTCTCTCAGTTGCTGTATCAGTCTGCTCTCCCTGTATTTATTAAAGTGGTCCATTCAAGTTCAGTAGCCTATAAACTATTCCACTTGTCCCTTGTCATGTTAATTTTGATTTTATTTTCTATAGAGCGCCAGATCACAACAGAGGTAATTTAAGGTTACCTTTCATATACAACAGGTCAATACCTTGTGTTACATGCCTGGCAGGGGCAAATTGCAGTTGTGTTTGTGTGTGTGTGTTTTTCCCTCCTGGTCTTCTCTCTCTCCTCCTCTCTGCTCTCCAGGTGCCATCAACCTGATTGGCCTGCACCTGTAGAGTGTGGGTGCTTGCAGACTGGCCAATCACTTCCAGAGCTCTTGCATAAAAAGACCAAGCCTGCAGTGATCACTCTCTTCTCCTCTGCCTGCTACAGCTGCTGCACGTGTTGAGTGAACTTGGGTGCACAAAACAAGGTTTTGTGGGGTGAGGTTTGTGGACATAAGTAAGACGGGGTACCCTTTACATTTCTTCATTCACGTAGGTATCCTTTGTTGTAAAACACTAGATTTTAGGGTTGGTGCCACCTCTGTATTTATTTTTGGTTAAGCTTCTTTTTAGATAAGAGTCAGGTTTTTGTTTGAGTTTTGTTTCAAGTTCAGACTCAGTTTAGGTCCAGTTTCATTGTAACTCTTTTAGTTTATTTGGCACAACCACCTTGTCCCACCCTCCTCCACAATTGTGATCTTTTGTTAGTAGATTTAATTATCCAATAAACCATTTTCTTTGTGTATACACCCGCTCTGACTCCATCTTATTTTTTTGATTGTCGTGTTGATGTCTCCTTTCTACCTTGCCATCAAGGGAAACGTAACACAAATGGGGGCTCGTCTGGGATATTTCACTGTGGTTGTGGCAGTAGTAGCAAAAATGGTTTTCAATTTACAAGAGTTTATTGACAATCCTACTCTTGAGAAGGTTGATGCATGCCGTAAAGATGATCTGTTGTGTATTGCAGCACTCTAACATTTCTGTACAAAAGTATGGGGTTAAGAAAGAAATCAAAAATAGGGTGTTGGAAAAACTAATTGAGTTAAGGGTTCTGGAAGTCTCTGATACCTCCGCCCAACAGGTGGCTGAGGTTTCATCTGATGTTCCTTCCACTGGACCATGTGCTTCCCCTCTTGTAGATAGCCGGGGGGAAGAGGCTAACTTGGCTACACCTCAGGGTGGTGTGCTTGTACATGAGGCTCCTACAACTATGCCTCGTTTTGAGCCTCTCTCTCCACAGTTGAGCGGTTCAAGTGTGGATGTCAAAGTTAAGGTTCGCTTAGCCCGCCTTCAGCTGGAAGCACAAGAAAAGGAGCGTAAGGCAGAATATGACCTCAAACTACAGATTCGTAGGCTAGAGATAGAAGCTGAGAAAGAAGTCAAGTTACGGCAGCTTGAAGTGGAAGCTATGAGAATCTCTGCTGAACAGACAGCACACACATTTGATAATCCTGTACCCTCACAGACAAACCTACACAAAAAGGGTTTTGATGTCAGCAAAAATATTGCTTTAGTGCCAACTTTTTGGGAGTCAGAAGTTGACTCCTACTTCAATGTATTTGAAAGAATCACCACAGCACTAGACTGGCCTAAAGACATGTGGCCTATCCTACTCCAATGCAAGCCAGTGGGGAAAGCACAGGAGGTTGTGTCGTCTCTCCCCTTAGAGGACAGCCTGCAGTATGATGTGCTCAAAGAAGCAATTTTGCGTGGTTATGAGCTTGTGCCAGAGGCATACAGGCAGAAGTTCCGGAACCATAAAAAGTCCAGTGGACAAACATTTGTTGAATTTGCTCGTGAGAAAGGGGTTTTCTTTGACAAGTGGTGTGCCGCCAATGAGGTTACGAACAGTTTTGAAGCCCTTCGTCAGTTAATGCTCTTGGAAGACTTTAAGAGTGCCTTACCATGGCCAATCACATCCAGAGCTCTTGCATAAAAGGACCATGCCTGCCATGATCACTCTCTTCTCCTCTGCCTGCTAGAGCTGCTCACGTGTTGAGTGAACTTGGGTGCACAAAACAAGGTTTTGTGGGGTGAGGTTTGTGGACATAGGTAAGACGGGGTACCCTTTACATTTCTTCATTTACGTAGGTATCCTTTGTTGTAAAACACTAGATTTTAGGGTTGGTGCCACCTCTGTATTTATTTTTGGTTAAGCTTCTTTTTAGATAAGAGTCAGGTTTTTGTTTGAGTTTTGTTTCAAGTTCAGACTCAGTTTAGGTCCAGTTTCATTGTAACTCTTTTAGTTTATTTGGCACAACCACCTTGTCCCACCCACCCTCCTCCACGATTGTGATCTTTTGTTAGTAGATTTAATTATCCAATAAACCATTTTCTTTGTGTATACACCTGCTCTGACTCCATCTTATTATTTTGATTGTCGTGTTGATGTCTCCTTTCTACCTTGCCATCAAGGGAGACATAACACTTGTCCTTTTATTAAACAAACTAAATAGCCTGATGTTATTTATCTTATTTACACGACGACAGGTCATTTCTGTCTTCACGTTGTCACGTGTTTACAATTCTCCTCTGCTCGCCGTATTGCGCTTGGCGGAGTTCCGCCTCAATGCACACACTAGGGCTGGGTTAAAATAATCGAATCATCCAATTCAAATCGATCTTCACTGGGATTACCCTAAATTGATTCATAAAATCTAAGATCGATCTTTCAATATACGCTTTTTCCCACGGATTTGTGAAGCTGTAACACCGGTAATCTCATAAGTAAACGAGTTATGAACGACTGTTGTATTGAGAAGCTCCACATTACCGGGTCTTTAATCTGTAACTGTTAGCTTACTTTTTAACATTTGGGTTTAATTTATTATCATGCTGCAGCATCTCCTCCTGCTGTCTGTGCATCCTGGCTGCTGCGCCACTTTAATGTGCACACACACACATGGAGTAAAGATGCAGCGGTGAAGACAGAAATGTGAAGATAACTTGAGCTGACAACTATGCTTGTTACTGTGAGTGCAATAAAACCTCTGAGAAAAAAGCCAATACTTTATCAATACACCTGATCATCTACGTAAACAAAAAGTGACATTTCAATCTGCTCTGTCTGCAGTCTCTCATCCAGCGCCACCAATATTATGTTATGAACAAGCACAGAGCGCTTTCCAGCAAATTGTTACTAACAAGCTAAAACAACAACTGTTTATGTTAAATGGATTAACTCAGTTTGTCTCGTTTCTTAAATCTTAGCCGTGGTCATGTAACCTGCAGGCAGTGAGTCTCCTCAGCAGCAGAGGGAGAAGATATTAAAGGAGCAATAAGCGAAATTCATCATTTAGAGATTAAAGGAATTTAAAAATTGCTATGCGAAGAACTCGAGGTGTAATTTCATCTGGAGTATAACATGACCCCACACACTCTCTCTCTCTGTTGATCTCCAGCCCACTGTTTTCAAGCCGGGCCGGCTGTGCGTTCATGCGGGCAGCTCCCGGTGTTAGTGCTAGCCGGGATCCAGCGATGGCTCTAGCCGAGTCAGCTGTCACAGGCTACTGGAGTAACTTACAGCTATAAAGTGCTTCTACCAGCTCCTCTAGTCACTGAGCCTCGCCTCCATCTCAGCAAATATATTGCATTTATTACAGGTGTGATGATCCCTGTGTCATCTAGGGGTGTCTCTGCTGTTAGTCTGTCAGGCCTGTTTCTCCCAGGCAGACTTGATTGTAATTCAGTGCACCTGGGCCTGGTGCACTGAAAGTGATAAAGCTGTGCTCATTCATTCACCCACTCTCTGAACCACTCTGGTCTGATTTGGTGATGTTTTAGTTTCTTTGCTTTCATGCACTCTCCAACACCTACGCACACACACTCTCACACACTCATCATTTAACACATACACATAGTACTGATATCACTGACATTCACACTCGATATGTTGCCCTTACTTAGTTATTTGTTATATTTGTTAATTTGGTCTAATTTGGTTTGATTTGTTTCTAATAAAATATCCTTTGTTAACTGTTGATCATGGTGTGTCTCCCTTTTGTTATGGCCACTTGAGCCGGGTCTTAACAAATGGGGGCTCGTCTATTGAGTTTAGTTTGTTAAAAGATTGTTTTTTGTGCCTAGGCGGAGGTGGGCACATGGTGTGTTGGCTTTGGGCGGTATGTTTGTCTCCAGAGCTGTTTTGGCTTTTGTTTGCTCTGGTTTTGGGAGATGCATCATGTGTTTTGATTTGCAGGAAGCGTTAGTGTCCGTCATGGTGTCGGATTGTTGACTGCCATTCAGTAAGTGAGTGTTGCTGTCATGATGTGCAGTGCAGAGGTTTCCCTGGTAGGTTTAGTGGCATTTCCCCTTTGGGTTTTGTCTGTTTGTTTTTTTTCATAGTGTTGTGGTGTCATGGTTGGTGTCAGCTGTCTGACAGCTGTCTCGGGGGCACATCCGCGTGACGTTGGGGGTTGCCTGCTTGCAGGTCGCTTTACAGGTCCGTTGGGTTTCAGTGCATAAGTACCCGCCGCAATCCACATGAAGACTAGGGGTGAGTATAGATAAGTTTTTGGTCAGGCAGTTAGAGGGAAAATTCTCTGGTGGGTATTGAAGTTTGCCCCACTGCGTGTCTGTCAGTTAACTCATTACTTTCTGATTGGTAGGGTGTGAATTATGGCTTCCTTAGCTGTTTTTTTTTGATGATCCTACGGAAATATTTTTGCAGGGCTGTAAGAAGGAGCAGTTACTGACGATAGCTGAACATTATGGAGTGGTGGTTGCAGGGTCAAAAAGGAAGGATGAAATTAAGGAGACAGTATTGTCATGTCTATTTGATCAGGGAAGACTGCAGAAGAGTGAGCTCGGTGAAGCTGAGGTGGAGTCAGTAGCTGCACAGGGGTCTGCGGCGGCAAGTGTGCAGGCAAGTTTGTCTTTTGAGCAACAGAGAGAGTTATTGGCCATGCAACTTCAGCAGGAGCAGTTGAGGTTTGAGAATAAGGAGAGGGAGAGGAGGTTTGAGTTGGAGAAGCAGCTTGAGTTGGAGAGGTTGTGGCAAGGCACTGAGAGAATGAAGATAGAGTTGGAGCAGACCAGGTTGCAGCTTATCAGAGAGGGCAAGCTTTCTCCAGGGGAGTCTGGATTAGAGGGATCCGGACCCTTGGCTTCTGCGCCGAATGGTACAGATATCATTGCTAACATGCGTTTGGTGCCGAAGTTTGATGAGCGAGACCCTGATATTTTTTTCACTCTCTTTGAACGTGTTGCAGATACAAAGAATTGGCCAGATTCAGACAAGGTGCTTATGCTTCAGTGTGTCCTTACTGGGAGAGCTCAGGAGGCTTATTCAGCCATTTGTGCACAGGATGATTTGGATTATGAAGCAGTGAAGTCAGCTGTGTTAAAGGCATATGAGCTGGTCCCAGAAGCCTATCGCCAGAAGTTTTGAAATTGGGTGAAAGGCGATAAACAAACGAACGTCGAGTTTGTCCGTGATTTGGCGTCCCATTTTCACCGTTGGTGCTCAGCTACAAAGGTTGACGATTTTGATGGTTTGTGTGAGTTGATGGTTATGGAGCAATTCAAGAATGCTATCCCCCAGCGTGTTGCTGCTTATGTAAATGAACAGAGGCCATCCACCGCACTGAAGGCTGCTGAGTTGGCTGACGATTTTGTGCTAACACATAAGGACAGTTTCACAGACGGGCGCCCTGTAGGGCGTCGGAGAGATGCAGATGACGGCAGTATTAACTCCCATGGTGGTGCTAATTTTCCAGTGTCTGGTCCCTCACGTAAGTCCGCATCAACGGGGCAACTTGATGGGGCCAGGGTCTGTCACTACTGCCGGGGGGAAGGTCATTGGAAGGATCGGTGTCCACTGTTGAAGTCTAAGTTAAAGTACCATGCTCCAGCTATGCTTTGCTCTACGGTTTCAGTTAACAAGCCAGTGTGTGTGGAACCGAGTGTAGGCTCAGTGGCAGTGTCAGATAAGGTATCAGTTGATATGGATTCAGTTACTGGGTCTGGTTTTGAGCCCTTTATTGCTGACGCTGTTGTGTCATTGGTTGGTAGTGATATGCGTGTTCCAATCAAGCTACTGCGTGACACGGGTGCTAGGCACTCATTTATTTTGGAGACGGTGTTGCCCTTTTCACCTGAATCAGAGACTGGGGACTTTGTATTGATGAAGGGGATGGAGATGGGCTTGATTCCTGTGCCGCGTCATACATTGGTGCTGGACTGCGAGCTGCTGCGGGGCACTTTTCCTGTTGGCGTGCGCCCCGCGTTGCCACTTGATGGCGTGGTTATGATGATTTTGGGCAACGACCTAGCTGGTGGTGCCGTGTGGGCCAATGTACCACCGCCTGTGGTGGTGTCCAAGCCATTATCGTCTGGGGTGCTGGATGAGGGTGGTCTTGGATTTCCTGAGGTTTTTCCAGCCTGTGCCGTGACACGTGCACAGAGCCGTAAACTGTCTGCTCCTGACCCGCCTGTCCCGGAGTGTAGTAAAGTTGTGGTGCCTGATATGGTTTTGCTGCCTGAACTTCCACTGTCTGCTTCAAAGGAGGATTGGGTTAAGGGTCAGCAGTCTGATTCATCTTTGTCTGCCTTGTGGGATGAGGTGTTGCCAGCTGGCAAAATTAGGGATGTAGCCCAGGGTTACTTCGTGCAGGAAGACCTGCTGGTGCGTAAGTGGATGCTCTGTGATGGCGACTTGGTTGGTAAGGCAATTTTTCAGGTGGTGGTGCCAAGTGGTTTTCGTGATTTGGTGTTACAAACAGCGCATGATAGTTGTGGACATCTGGGGATAAAGAAAACTTATGACCGTGTCCTGTGCTATTTCTTTTGGCCTCGATTAAAGCGTGATGTCTCCAAGTATGTTAAATCATGCCACATATGCCAGCTCACTGGTAAACCGAGCCAGGTTGTTAAGCCTGTGCCCCTCAGTCCTATCCCAGTGGTTAGCCAACCTTTTGAGCATTTGATTATAGACTGTGTAGGGCCTCTGCCTCCATCTAGGTCAGGTTGTGCGTATATGTTAACTGTTATGTGCCAAACTACAAGATATCCTGCAGCATTTCCCCTGCGCTCTATTTCGGTGAAGTCCATAGTCCGGGCTCTGACCCAATTCATCTCCACTTTTGGTATTCCACGTGTTATTCAAAGTGACCAGGGTGCTAACTTTACCTCCCATATGTTCAAGCAGATCCTGCAGCAGCTGGGGGTGAAGCATAATCTGGCATCAGCATACCATGCACAGAGCCAGGGGGCACTGGAACGATTCCATCAGACGCTGAAGTCCATGTTGCGTGCATATGGTATGGAGATGGGGAGAGACTGGGAGGAGGGACTGCCATGGCTCATGTTAGCGGCCAGGGAAGTCGTGCAGGAGAGCACGGGTTTTAGCCCAAACGATTTAGTATTTGGACATACTGTTCGTGGTCCATTAGCCATACTGCAGGATGGGTTGGTGAATAGTGAGCCACCTAAAAACTTGGTTGATTATGTCAACGGGTTTCGTCATTGCCTGTATATGGCTGTGGAGGTGGCGAGGAAAAATTTGGAAGGTGCTCAGGCTAATATGAAGAAATTGTATGACCGTCGTACGGAGCACCGTGAGTTTAACCCAGGGGATCAGGTTTTAGCTCTCATGCCACTTCAGGTCTCACCATTTCAGGCAAAGTTTGCTGGCCCCTATACTGTAGAGAGGAGAGTGTCAGACCAAAATTACTTAATTGCTACTCCCAATCGGAGAAAGTCATCCCAACTATGTCATGCCAACTTGCTTAAACCCTACTATGTTCGTGACCCCTTAGCTCAGGGAGGGAATGTTAGTCCCACATTGATGGTTGATTCTGTGCTTCCAGATTCTGATGTCCCGGAGGCAGGGTTGGAAGGTGAAAGGGACGCTAGGGTCCCCACTGCTCTTCTCCCTCTACACCAACGACTGCACCTCCACGCATCCAGCCGTCAAACTCCTGAAGTTTGCAGACGACACCACAGTCATCGGCCTGATCCAGGACGGAGACGAGCCTGCATACCGGCGAGAGATCGAGCGGCTGGTGCTCTGGTGCAGCCAGCACAACCTGGAGCTGAACACGCTCAAGACGGTGGAGATGACAGTGGACTTCAGGAGACAGCCCTCGCCACTGCTCCCCCTCACCATCAGCAGCAGCCCTGTGTCAGCCGTCGAGACCTTCAAGTTCCTGGGGACTACCATCTCCCAGGACCTGAAGTGGGAGAAGAACATCCACTCCATCCTGAAAAAGGCCCAGCAGAGGATGTTCTTCCTGCGACAGCTGAAGAGACACGGCCTGTCTCAGGAGCTGCTGATCCAGTTCTACACGGCTGTCATCGAGTCTGTCCTGTGCTCCTCGACCGTGTGGTTCGGAGCAGCCACACAGCAGGACAGGAACAGACTGCAGCGCACAGTTAGAACTGCTGAAAAAATCACTGGGGCCCCCCTGCCCTCCATCCAGGAACTGTACTGCTCCAGAACCAGGAAGAGGGCAGCCAACATCATCAAGGACCCCGCCCACCCGGGAAACAACCTGTTCTCCCTCCTCCCCTCCGGCAGGCGCTACAGAGCCCTGCGCACCAAAACCACACGACTTAAAAACAGCTTCTTCCCCACTGCCATCACTTTAATGAACAGCTCATAAATGGTTTCAACCAACCATTTGCACTAACCAAAAACCACTATCATTTGCACTATCTTGTGTACTTTGCACCACCCTTGTACATACTATTTTACTTATTTATTTTATTTTATTCTATTTTTTAACTTTACTTTTTTACTTTTGTATATAGATGTACATATCCTGTTTTTCTTATTACGTATTCCTTTCTTGTTCTTTATCACTTGTACCTTATTCTGAGAGTGTTACCACCTGCCGGAACAGAATTCCTTGTATGTGCGAACGTACTTGGCGATTAAAAACGATTCTGATTCTGATTCTGATTCTAAAGCACCAGATGACTCTGTGATGTGTGGTAGGCTAAAGAATTCTGAGTCATTGGGTCATCTGGATAGATTGTTGGGTCATTTAACTGTTTCACAAAGAGCTGAATTGTCTGAGTTGATAAGGAGGTGCTTGGTTTTGTTTGGTGATGTACCATCACGGACAAATGTCATTGAACATGACATTGATGTTGGCGACACTCCTCCAATCAAACAACGATTTTATCGTTGTCCAGCAGACAAGCGTAGGGTAATGGAGTCAGAGGTAAAGTACATGCTTGACAATCAGATTGCAGTTCCATCATCCTCCAGTTGGGCGTCGCCTAGTCTGCTCGTCAGTAAATCTGATGGGTCTCCACGGTTTTGCAATGACTACCGGAAGGTTAACAAGGTCACCAAGGCGGACTCCTATCCATTGCCACGGATGGAGGATTGTATAGATTTGGTAGGCTCAGCTAAATTCGTCAGTAAGTTTGACTTATTAAAGGGGTACTGGCAGGTTCCTTTGACGGCACGCGCACAAGAAATTTCAGCATTTGTGACACCTTTTGGTCTGTATGAATATACTGTGATGAGCTTTGGTCTTCGCAATGCACCAGCAACATTTCAGCGCCTGATGAACCTGGTGGTGGCAGGTCTTGATGGTTGTGCTGTTTATCTTGATGACGTTGTTGTGTTCAGTGACACATGGGATGACCATATCAAGTGCATTGGTGCTCTGTTTGGTCGCTTGGCTGAGGCGCAGCTCACGGTCAACTTGGCCAAGTGTGAGTTTGCCAGGGCGACCGTGACATACCTCGGCCAGGTGGTCGGACAGGGACAAGTTTGTCCAGTGGATGCAAAAGTTCAGGCTGTTGTGCAGTATCCCGTGCCCGTCACTAAAAAGGAACTCATGCGGTTCCTAGGTCTGGTAGGTTACTACCGGCCCTTCTGCAAAAACTTTTCAACTGTGGTCACGCCTTTGACGGAGTTGCTGAAGGGGAACACTAAATATGTGTGGTCTTCCCAGTGTCAGATGGCGTTTGATAATGTGAAAACTGGGGTAGTGTTGTCTTTGACCTGCATTTTGACTGCCAGTTTGCAGCCTTGTTGCCTTGTACCATCATCATTGAAGTAGGCAGGGGAATAGCTAAACACAGCAGAGACCGAGACATCGCTAAGTGCTAGACGACGGGGGTGGAGAGCAGAGGTAGAGGGAGGAGTGGCTCATGACACACTTTGTTTTGGTTTACAGTAGGGCATTAACGACTTCGATTTTTTTCAGGTCAACTTATCTGTCAATAAAGTCAAAGTCGAGTTGACAAGTCATTTGATGACGTCATCGCATTGACACGGTGGAGGAAAGTGAAGTATCTCCATGTGATGTGTGTCTGTGAAGGCCCGAACATACTCGGGTGGGACGTACGCGGAACGGACTCTGCAGAGGTCCGTGCAGACTCAAAGTGGACGTCTGCAAGCCCTGTGCGCGCAAAGCTCCATGCACCAGTGACTGCTCGGCATGTATTTTTCACATCGGGGGATTTTTCACAGACATTTTTACAGGAAACTACAACGCAGAAGTGCGCTCGACTATGAAAGCCCGAATGACTGCGGACATTCCTCGTGGAGTCTGCTCCGCTTATAGTACGCCCGAGTATGTTCACTTAATCAAGGATAAAGTATCAGCGTAAGCCCACAGAGAGAGAGAGGGGAAAAAAAACACACGACTTGTTGACTCCTCCCGGGGGGTGTCGACTTGTGCCACTGATGTCGACATGTCGACAAATAGACTTTTCTGTTAATGCCCTAGTCTACAGGTAGTGCACAACAGCAAACCTAGCAGTGAAACGATTTTGCTTTTTGCCCATTTAAGTTTATACTGTGACTCTGCCGTTTTAATATTACTGTTGTGGCACTAGAAACATTTAGTTCTAAAATATTCAGTTTTATTCCTGTTATGAATTTATTCTTAAAAAGAAAAATCCTTGTAAATGTTACACTATTAGTTGACTGAGAATCTCTTTCACATACTAGAAAAAAATGATACTGTAACTGAAAAATCTCCACTTGAATCGAAAATCAACCCCCAGTTGAAGGTTGAAACAAGAAAGTGAGATGCAGCTGCTTGGTCAACTGGCATCAAAGTCTGACTCCTGGAACACTGTCACTGACATATAACCTTTCCATCTTTGAAGATCCCTTGAGGGGGCAAATGATTGTGTATCAAATTTCCCGTAAATCATTAGGATACATCAAATAAGAACCATAAACGTCTGTGCAAAATTATGTACCAGAGATCAGTCAGAGGTTGAGATATTTAACAGGACGAGTGATGCGTGAAATTGTTATTCTTTCTCTATTTTAGTCTGGACCAAAGTGGTGCACTTACTGTTGTGTACTAATAAGCACTTTCTGTAGATAGGACACTAACAACAAAGAAATACACAGACTTTACATAAATCATGATGTGGTTTCTTGAACATGGGGTAAACCAAGTTAATAGCCATGTTCTTTGGAGGGAAAAAAGTCCACAGTCTAAGGCAGAGGATAATTAGTGTTTATTAAGTCAGTTCAGGGCTGTTCTACTTTTGATTCTAGACCACGTGAACATACAACCCTTTGCTGTTTTTTAGATAGTAATGACTAAATAGTTATATTCTAAAATAAATAATTCAATCTTGTCATTCTTAATAAAAAAATAAAAAGAAGCAATCAGAAAAAAAAATCAATGAACAAAACTGAGTAAAGTTGTTATTAGTGATGAAAGGAATAAATAGGGAAACCAAAGAATAAAAAACCTACATCTTTGAATATAACAGTACGCCAAATATACAACAGATTAATATTACAAGTTATAATCAGGTAAAAAAAAAAACCTGATGTTTAATCAATCCAGATCACACAGTTTGCATGGAATGAGATTTTTTTTTTTTAATAGATTCTTGCCACAGCAATGCAAATTAGCTGTAACTCTGTAACTAACACTGCTTTTTTATTTTATTTTGTACAGTATATGAATATTACATACATTGAAAAACATTCTATTTCATGTTTCATAAGAGAATGCATGCATGACGTTAATGCAAACAAAAATGCAAACATTGTTTTATTATCCTTATTTATTTATTTATTGTTATTATTATTATTATTATTATTATTATTATTATTATTTATGCACATAGCATGGATACAAGACTTAGGGGTGCTGAGGTGGTTTAGTATCTCCTAAAACCTGGGGCCTGTATCACGAAGCGAGATCAACCTTTCCTGGGTTACCCAGACCTATCCTGGGTTGACTAACCCTAACAATGGCAATCAGGATAATCGGTATCACGACGCTGGATATCAACTCGGTAACTCAACCCAGGGTTGCTTTATCAAGAGCCGTGAACGTGCACGCAGCGGACCAATCACAACCATGAGAGAAGCGCAGCGTCACTGAGCGTCCTCACAGAGCGCCGTATATGAGGGGAAAAACAGTATTTCTCGTGAAGATCAGAGATTAAAATCAAGACAACACAAGGTAGCAAATAAAATTATGTGTAGGTTAAATTACTCATCAGTAGTTCAAGTAGCTACAGTACCTGTACCTGTACATCTGACACTGATCACACCCTTGAATCCCATGAAATCAATGCTGCGCAGATGAATTGCGCATATTACAATTATCGTCAAACATCATTGCGTCTGATAAACTGGTCTTCTTTGTCATAACATTATAGATGCTACAAATAAGCTTAAAGCTGACGCCACAATTAAATCATATCAACACCACATTGATAGTGTGAATAAAATCATCCTGATATTGAGCTGTGTTAGAAATTGACAGCTGTGCAAAAATATACCTAGTCTCCCTCTTTAAAAAACAAAAAGGAAAGTCCATAAAAACGCCATAAAGTGTATTTTGGGGCTTGCAATTTATCAAAAGTCCCGTGATTTTTACGCATTTTCCGGCCAACCGGAAGTCGACGTCATTTGAAACGTCATCAGACGCGTTATCAAATGGCATCGCAGTATGGAGAAACACTCTGTATTGACATAAGAATTTGCACTGTTTAAATGCATACAATATGTGTTGAATGTATTAAAATGTTATGTTTACAGAAGATGTGGCTTACATGTTGTTCTACAGTCACATTATGTGGTTTGAGAGCTACAATATTCACTCAGGATTTTTTGCAACATTATTGGAGTCCATGTTTTGAAACTAATTAAATAAAACTAAAGAGAACTATTAAAAAAAATAAATTTGCAGCTACTTTTGTAATATTCAGTATGATTATTATAGCATGTGATTACATTACTTATTTTTTTTTGGAGGTAGTAATTAAAAAAAGCCACAATTTTCGTCATTTGCTGCAATTTCTTGCAAAAATCACATAAAAATGCTGCAATTTTTTAATTTAAATTCAAGGGTTTTTGGCCGCAAATTCAAGGGTTTTTTTGCTGCGAAATCCTGGATGGACTGATATGTGTAGTACACAAGTAACAGTAGACATCAAATAGTTCCGTGATATAGTTGGAGAAGTTGGTAACATTGCTATTTGTAGTAGACAGACATGGGGAAAAACAAACTGGTAAATGGTAAATGGACCTTCATTTGTATAGTGCCTTTCTAGTCTTCTGACCACTCAAAGAGCTTTTTACACTATGGCCTCTAGTTTCGCAGACCGGGCGAGGCAGAGGCACAGCGCACCTGTGCTTCGCCAACTGGGTGTGGCCAGGCAGATTTTGCAAGTTTGGCACACCGTGTGCGCTGGTGTAGCTACTCCTCTTTCCCACCTCCGTCCCTCCTACCTGCGCAAGTCAGAAAGAGGGAGGAGAGAAGGCATGGAGTGGGTTTTACACACATCACACCAATCAAATGAGCCCCTCTCCTCGCCCTGAAATGTGCCGCGCGAAGGCGTAATGAGAGTCAATTCGCCATGGCCATAGTCAGTTTGTGAAGCCACACATGAACTGTCACTTGCCAATTCGCTCAGCGAGATAGAAGACGGACCTCAGTCTCAGAAGTTGTGAGCTCAAGCCTGAGCTAAGGCAGAACGGATATTCTAATGTGAAAGTCCTATGTTCAGGCATCATGCTATGTGGATTAGAGACTACCAAGGTTAAAAAAAATTATGATCCAGGCAGTTTTGTGGAGAGACAAATACTCTTTATCAACACTTTTCCCTGTCATCCTTTGTCTCTTTTCCCTGTTTATTGGGCTTAGCTATCAGTCAATATGCAGAGTCTATCCAATAGCTACTTTTACATTTTAAAAAATGTTTTCATCTTTGTCACCATGGATAATGTTTAGCTTTAAGCTAGATCAGGCCAGTTAGTTCACAATTGCTAGCAGTTCATGTTATTCTTACTTTCTTGTTCTTGAGCTTTTTCTTTCCTTTGACCATTGCTGTGCATCAGCTATAATTATTATTATTATTATTATTATTATTGTTATTTATTGTAGTTTCTTGTATTTTTGTACTTATTTTGCATGCCTAGTTTTTTTAAGTTTTAAGTTTTTAAGTTTAATTTTTGAAATCTTTAATCTGACTCTTTCCCCTTGACTGCTGTAACACTGGAATTTCTCAATTATGGGATCAATAAAGGTGTATCTTATGTTAACAAGAAGGCAACAAAGCTTCACTGGGGGTCAGAAGGCCTTCATAATTTTTAGGGGTGTACAAACTTTTTTTTAGTTGACTTTTAATGTAGTATTTCATTCATTTCTGAAAAGAAAACTAAACAAATGTTTTGTTTTTAAAGTTCTGATCAATAACCCTAAAAAAATTACTCTCTGTGAAACAGCCTCGTCCTACGCAGTTAAAACAACCACAGAACTAATATAAGAAGGGCCAAGACTTGGGAAGAGGAACACACTGAATTTGTCAAAAAGAAGCCTATTAAGTATGTATGGTTTTTAAAAATGATAAACAAATAAATAAATACATTAGACATACAGAACTGTCTCAGAAGTTACTAAAAATATCAGGAAAACTCATCTCTGATTCACAGGAAATAATCTGCTCAAAATTAATCCAAATCGCTCATTTTACTTAAACTTCATGCAATTATTGCAGTCTGTACTGTAAATGTTATGCACTAAACATAATATAAAATGTCCATAAAATATGTCACTTAGTCAGGGGACATTAGTTTCTCAATGATAGAAAAGGGGTCACTTAAGAAAAAAAATTGGGAACCACTGGTAAATTGAAATAATTTTGCTTCACATTTTGCTCCAGCCTCTACTTTAGGTTTCTATTTAATATAATACTTCATTATCTCAATGAAATGTCCTGAAACAAAAATGCATGTGACATGACAAGGCAATTTATTATTTTGGAAGGTAAAAAATATGCTTGGCCGGTGGATTTTTTCATCTGCCAACCTCTTGGCTCAAATCAACTCAAAAAGTTAATTTTGGACACTGGTCTAGTGTATGTATGGTCAAAGCATTGTTGCAATTTCATAAACAAATCTGTAGCCTACATCCAGGCTCTATCTCACCACTGCACAGTAGACTACAACTACCAAGCCGAATGGTGCGATCAATTTACCGCGCACACAGGTAAGCACACAAACGTTCACCTTAACCCTCCGGTCCCTCTTAAAAAAAAAAATCACACCTGTCCCCTTCGGGACGTTTTTCATCCTTGCTGAAAAATAACCATAAAAATCTTGAATATTAATATTTTTTTCTACTTTTTTTTGCTTAAATCTTTTAACCAACTCCTACTCAGATTATACATATCAAAAATTCATTCATTTTGAGGATTTTTAACCCTTTATATGCCATTTTCTGTACATAATGTCAGTGTTACTTTTATGAAAAAAACATGAATTCGATATTATTTTCTAAATTTCTAAATTTTTTTGAATTTTTTTTTTTTTTTAAATTATCACAGTCTGGAATATGTGAATGAATAGTGACAACACCAATTTTGATGCATCATTATTTTTTGTGCAGTTTCAGTTGGAAATAAAAGCCGACACCTGTCCCCTTTGGGACGTTTTTCGTCCTTGCTGCCATAAAGATATAATAAATTAATGTTTTTTTCTACTTTTTTTTTGCTTAAATCATTTAACCAACTCCTACTCAGATTATACAAAAAAAAAAAATTATACAAAAAGTCAGTGTGTGAGTGTGTGGATGAGTGAAAGTGGATGCATGTGTGTGTGACAGAGAGAACAGTAATGTAACCTTGCAGCAATCTGCAGCTCATAATTTGCATAATTTTTGCTCCATAATTACACACATGCACATGCACACACACATAGACACACAATATTTTTTTAGTAGCTACACAGCCACAGCCCCCAGACATCCATATAAACACTAACCTAGCATTTATTTTAAATTTTTTTGCAGCAATGGCTTGTAAACCTGAATAATGGAAAAAATAGGAGAAAACTACAGGCAATTTTACTGCTTATTATTTAGTTTGTGTTTACTCTGCTGGGGAAGCAGGAGAAAATGTATGATTCAGCTGGATTTTAGTAAAAACTTCAATTTTGATGTCCTAACTCTGGAATGCATGACTAATATCATCAACTTCATGTTTCTAAGTTGCCATGAGGATGTGATGAAGAAATATGGTATTTATGGTTTTACCGGGGTTTTACATTAGCTATATTTTCACATAGGGATTTGACACTGTGTATTTTAAGTCCATGTACACACACACAGACACACACACTAATATTGGAACATTTTGATACAGACCACACTGTCACATCCTTATGAGCACAGCGAGACCATTTCTTGTTCTACTCTGCATTTGCCCTCCCTGTTCGGGGCCTATAGTGCTTCAAGTGGCCAAACCAGGAATTGCATTGAAAAGACAATAGGGCCCCAAAATGGAAAATGGCCCCATCTGGTATTTTTTTTTATTTTTTTATTTTTTTTTTTTTTTACAATTCTTGGGTCTCTCTAACCAACCTGACTACCAGAGATAGAAAAAAAATCACATTTTTTATGTAAATTGAAGGGGAATCAAAAAATGTTGTTTTAATGGGTTTCAATGGGGACGTTTGTGTCCTGAGAGGGCGAGATTTCGTAAAAGGTTGCCATTTGTGTATTTTAAGCCTGATTTAGGAGTGGCTTTAAAATTTCAAAATATCACCAAAAATAAGTTTTCTGACCAAATGTCATGCTGTATGCATGAACACAGCCAAAGTTATCAAAAATAAAAACTGAAAAATGGCTGAAAAGGACGTTTTTCGTCCCAAGAAGCAGCTCTGTCTCATACACACAAAGCACAAAGATAGATAGAATAGGTGCTAAGTCATTAACCTCTTTCATTGCATAAGCTGATTTTGCCGTTACATGTGGAACATATATGCTACACTCTACAGCCCTGCTGGTGTACAGGTTAAAACATTTAGTTGCCAAAGGTTAACATCCTGTGGCCTAAAGTATGGACATCCCAATACGGGTACTCTTCTCAGTACTTTAAACTCAAGACCACAGCACGGAGGAGTCGTTCTATGATCCCAAACCCAATCATTCCCCAAACCACCATCAATGAGTCAGTAAGGCAGCTTTTGGCAGGGGCAAGGACTCCCACCTGATTAAACCCATGTGTGATGTATTTAAAGCCTGTTATTCAAACACACTGAGATCTGGAAGAGAGGATCTTAAACATGTCCTGCCATTATGCCACTGCTCCTGGCCTTTCACTCTGACATCATACCAGTCCTTCACAGATGTTCGGAAAACATGAGTGGTTTGTTGCAGTTCCAGATACGCAAAACAATACAAAATATGCAATATGAAAAGAAAACAAAAGGTAAGACTTAAATTAATTACACACAAACAGACACAATTTACTGCTTCCCTCCTTCCCTCCCTCACAATTCATAAGTATGGCACCTTGAATCAGAGCATTTAATTTTACATGGCTTCGAAAAGATTTCAAAAGCCCTCTGGTAGTTGAATGCCTCTGGGGCAGGCCCATTTATGGCAACCCACTGGATGATGACCTTTCTATTTTAAAAAATTCCACTTGCTTTGACCTAAATCCTTCACTACAACTCAAAGAGAAAATGTGAACCCACAAATATTGAGTACCCCAGGGTTTTATACTAGAAATATACATTGTGGGTCTCAAGCCATTTAGAACTAAACTGCTGGATGCTAACTTGCATACGTTGGACAATTTGCTCAATTAGCAGAGTTAGCATTTATTAGCACAATTACATATAGACTATATTTCAGCAATTGTTTGGTCAACTTTTTACTGAGGATGCCAAATCAATTTCTTATTTTTTCAAAATTCAAAGTGGCAGGTTAAACCAGAAGTGGCTACATTTCATCTCCAAGTGGGCTGATTTTGATTAATTTTGAGTCGATTTAAGAGTTTTAGAGGACGCTGAATTTGTGGGTTGGAGAGATAACTGATATCGTAGTATTTAATATCAGAGGGCTCAATTCTCCATACGAGATTTTAGATTTCTGATGCAGAAAGAAGATATACATTGTGACATTTCAGGAAACACATCTCAAACCAAATTATATTTTCTGGGGTTAACGGACCCTCTCCTTACAAGTATATATCTAAAAATGTGGTTTATATTATGGTCCAATTTAACTCATACACCAGTGTTTGGAGCAGCAGAAAAATTCTTAAAATTTAAAAGTGTGTGGCGCAAATCATCTCTGCGATGTCATTTTCATTCTGTAGGGAAACGATTGACTAAGATTTACCATTACTCGCTAGGTTCAACAATCACGTGTAATTGGTTGTGTTTGTTTATTTGTCGATATTACAATAAAAAAATAAGTGATAAAAAATTGTCTTTCATAGAATTTTCCCAAAATAGAGACGTGTAATATTAAAACCAAACGTTTTATCAGCATTTTATAACAGATAAGGACCAACACCCCTTAAATATAGATCGCATCCACTAACATCAAAAGAAATCATCTAATTTTAAGAGCACTAAACTGGAAAACACTGATATTAATACAGTGACACGGTTTGGGGGGGGGGGGGTAATCACCATCCAAGGGCTGCCGTAGAATGGTAAGGTGGATGTCAGCCGACCAACACTCGCTACCCGGTCCCTGGTCGCGGCGATTTGCGCTAGTTAGATGCTAGCTGGCTAGCATCTAACTAGCAGCCAGTACAGTACAGTCCTCTCTCGGCTAGCTAACATTTAGCCGTGTTACTTACTGATCCATTACAAAGAAAGCTAGCTGGACATCGGTTCTGAAGCCTCTTTGGTCACAGAGCTCCCTCCATCTGTTGAATACCTGACTGAGGTTTACTCTTGTTTTTCCTCTTCTTTTATCACTCTCCTTTTTGTGCATCCTCGCCTCCTCACACAAAGGAGCTCGTTTTCTTTTGGGAGGCCGTTTTTCACTTATCTCCAAACTTTGTCTGTCTGCCATTGTGCTCCTGACTCAACTATCTCATGCCCAGCCAGTTCCTCAAGGACCAGCTCCAGCTCCAGTCCCTGATTGGCTGACCGACAAGTTTGGCAATACATGACGCATTTCCTGCCGTAAAGCAGATTTTTTCCACGAAAATTCATCCCCAGTGGCAGAAGCTTATTGCAAAGATTGCAAAGCCACTAAGTAACCTATGTAAACGCTCATAGACTGGTTTTACTGTGTATACTACCCTGTGCAACCCACATTATTTCAATGATGATATATATATATATATATATATATAGGCAAAAATGCTGTCTGTTGCTTCTTTAATTCATTGGGCCCACTGCCTGCAACTTTTAAGGTGGAACGTTTACTTGTAATGTTACTCAATGCATGAGTTGATGTCCTGAATCCATCGACACACCTTAAATGTTACATGACAACTTTGAGCATTCCATTAGTTTTTTGTTTTTTTTTAACAACTTTATTTATGAGTTATGCATATAACATGTAAGTGGAAGAACATTCATGACATAAAAGTGTAAATCCCTGACCCCCCTCCCCCCATCCACCCACTTCCAGGCGGCGTTCACACATTGACGTACAAAAGACACAAGTAACACAATCCAAGTAGATGTGCATAAAGTAGACTACTTATGTATACATATGAATATGCATACATTAAGGTATACATATACCCATACAGATAAGTGTATAAGAATCATTTACCTCTGCAATATATAATACAGTACATGCAGGTTTACAAAAGAAAAAAAAGAAAAAAACAAGAATAAATAAATAAACAAATAAAATAGAAAAGATAGGAACATAAATAAGTGAAATGTAAGATTGCATAAGTGACCCAAACAAGCCTATTCAAATAATGTTACTATGTGTTACTAATAGTAGTAATGTTACTAATATTATCAACAGTCTAGACCCTTTAAAATGGCAAGTACAGTTTCAACCTCACATCCATAGTCACACACATCACCCGTCAGCGTGACAGAGTGTCACAATGGATCAAGCTACAGATAAACCTCCAACATGGATGATGAATGATGCCCAAGTTTTATCATATTTATCCTCTTGCCCACGCGTCATATATCTAAGTTTTTCAAGACCTAGTCCAAACAACATCTCCCTCATCCAATGAATATAGGCAGGAGAACTACTTTCTTTCCAATTTAGCAGTATCAAACAGCAGGCAAGTAGTGACGCATAGGGGATCGCATTTCTATGAGTGCGGGAAATCTTGCCTTCATTCATGACTACTCCAAAAATGGTCATTGAAGGATTTGGAGACGGTGTCCTGCCAGATATCCCCGAGTGATTTAAAGACAAAGAAGTTGTATAGTGAAGGACATGACCAGAACATATGTCCCAAAGGAATAGTGGCACCTGGGGCAGGTTGGGGCAACAATGGGATATAGTTTAGTCAATCTGTCATTGGAGTAACGTAACCAATTTACTACTTTAAATTGGATTAATCCATGTCTGATACAGAACGATGAGTTATGTATTGTCATCCATGCCAAATCTAATTGAGAGGGTGTAAAAAGATGATTAAACAATATTGGAGAGAATCAACACGTTTTTCATATTGAAGTGTTTCCTAAACTGGCCCAAAATCTTAATTGAGTTTTGTACAACCAGATTTGCATTTAATTCATCTGTGCTAAAATTCAATGGGAAAGGAGCAGTTAAAAATGAGATTGGAAAAACAGGAAGTGTAGATTCAAACTCCATACTAGCTCAAATAGGGCCTTCTCTTTCTGTAAAGGTGGTGATCCAATACGTCAACTTGGCAATATTAGCTGCCCAATAATAAAATAGAAAATTGAGCAAACCCAGACCGCCCTCAGATTTACCTCTTTCTAGGCTGGCTTTTTTAATACGTGGGGGTTTCTTATTTCATATAAACAAGGAGAAAAGCCAATTAAGCTGGGCAAAGTAGGATTTTGGTAGAAATATGGGAATTACTTGAAAGAGGTATAGGAATCTGGGCATTATTGTCATTTATACTGAATTTATCCTCCCTGCTAACGAAATGGGAAGCTTCGACCACCTGTCCAGATCTGTCGTGATACACTCTAGAATTGACTTGTAATTGTATTTATAAAGAGCCTTGACTGAACTTGCTATCACGATTCCCAGGTAGGTAAATTGTTCATTTTCAATTTTAAAGGGAGGTGATCATAGTTGATCAGTTTTGCCAAATTGTTCAGTGGAAATAAAGATTTCGACAGACTGATTTTATATCCTGAAATATTTTCTTACTTTAATTTCGCAGCAAGGCAAGAAGACAGGGGATACTCTCCAATGGATCCGAAATTTGCAAAGGCAGGTTGTCTGAGTACATAAGTTTTTTATGGTTTGTTTTGCCCCTGGAAATACCCCTGATCCTGTTTTCTGATCTGATGGCAATTGCCAATGGTTCAATTGCAATGTCAAATAGAAAGGGTGACAGACAGCAACCCTGTCTTGAGCCCCTGTGTAGCATCAAGTATTCAGAAATCAGGCCATTTGATTGCACAGAGGCCGTGGTTACACCCCGCCTTTCTGAAATCCCGCCTTTCCGAAAATAGTCCTCCATTCTTCGTAATGGCGGGGTTTTTTTCTTAAGGCCCTGCTATTCCGAATATTGGGGACAACGCCCGCAGTTTGTCAACAGGTGCCTCCAATCATCCACACACTCAATCACAGATCCACTCCGACCAGCATCCCCCTACAACTACAGCTCCACTCGGCTTATTGTTGTCATGGATAGGCCTACATCGTTGCTTCTAGCTGGTGACATGCTGTGATGTAGCCCTGGCTATATGCTCATTATATCACAGTTAAGAAACAATCAGATTGACTGATTTCACCTTTCCGTTTTATAAATGCATTTAATATATTTACTCCAACCAGAAGCCAGATTATCACTAGTCTTTCTGACCAGATGGGGCAGTGTGAGTGCGGCCAGGAGTGCGGCCGGGAGTGGGGATTTCAGCACCACGGACAGCGTGGATAAAAAGACTTGACAAGTATCTCCTTTTAAATGTGTTTGCTGCTAGCGAAATTATACATAATAAATGAAGACAGTGACATATTTTCAATAAAAAACAATGAGTTGAACATTCATTTCAAGCTTTTGTAGTACAACGAATTTCAGAATTGTGCGAGCGTGGCCTTAGATCAGGCAGCGGTGTTTGATGCAGGAAACTCGATATGGACTTGAAAATCAGTTTCGGAGTGGGAGTGGTTCGGAACAGCAGTGTTTAGGAATGGAGGGCTGTCCCCAGAGGCCGTATGTGCAGAGTATAAAACTTTAATCCAATTACAAAAAACGGGCCCCAATCCCAATTTCTCTTCAGGGATTGAAAATAATTAGCTCCACTCAATCCTATCTTTTCAGCGTCAAGGCTTAGAATAGCTTCCGGTTGTAGAGTAGATTGTGGAGATAACAATATATTAAATAACCTTCGCACATTAGGGATGACCTGATAGCATTTGCTATTTCTTCAGATGTTAATGGCTGCTCTAGGGATGCCTGAGCTTCAGGATATAGTTTTGGGATATTTAAAGAATTAAGAAATGAATGGATTTCAGACAAATTGGTATCCACATCAGACTGTTAGAAAGGGAAGAATAATATTGTTTTAATTGGTCATTGATGATTTGAGGATTGTAGGATATTGAGTCAGTACCTGTGTTAATCCCTGAAATCATATGCTCAGTTGACTGCTGTTTGAGTTGAAGGGCAAGGAACCTCCCAGCTCTATCTCCATGTTCATAGTAAACCTGTTTTGATTTTAAGAGATGTTTTCAGCTTTCCATGTAGAAAGTATATTAAATTCAGACTGAAATAGCAACTTTTCTTTAAAAAGATCAGGTGTGGGCGAGAGAGCATAACGTCTATCTATATCTGCAATATTGTCTATTAAATCTCTAAGTTGTTTATTTCGCTCCCTAGTTTGTGTGCTATATAAGAAATAACTTGTCCCCTAATGTTTGTTTTCAAAGATTCCCACAAAGTACTCCTTGAAACATCTGGAGTGTCATTAATTTCTAGGAAGGAGTCAATCTGGTTACTAAGATATGTTCAGAAGTGTTTACATGAAAGCAAATGGGTGTGCCAGGTGCGCTGGGGCGCTATATTATCTGGAAATATCATGTCTGTATGTACAGGACTGTGGTCTGATAGAACTATGCTATGGTACTGACTTTTAGAAACCAAACGAATTAGGTGATTGTCTATAATGAAATAGTCAATCTTGGAGTAACTATGGTGGACGGGGGGAAAAAAAAGAAAATTGTTTTACAGCAGGATTTTTAGTCTGCCATGGGTCTGACAAGCCAGACGGAAAGAGTTAATGGCTACTGTAGCCGATGACAGAGTGCTATTTGGTCTTGGATTTCATCTGTCTAAATGGACATGAAGAACGAAATTAAAGTCTCCACCCAACACCAATTTGTAAGAGTTAAGATCAGGAAGTGCTGAAAAGAAATTAATAAAGAATTGTGAACCATCCCAGTTTGGGCCATAGATGCTAGCCAGTATTAAAGGTGTATTAAATAGCCTACCAACTGCAACAACATACTTGCCATTAATATCGGAGATAACTTCAGAGAGTTCAAAAGGAACCCCTTTCCTGATAAGAACAGCCCTTCCCCTGGCTTTAGAGTTAAAACGTGAATAAAATGTTGGTCCAATCCATTCACATCTTAACCTCTTTTTGAATATTCAGATGTGTCTTCTGCAAAAACATGATATCGGGCTTTAACAATTTCAAATGACTGAATATTTTACTAAGTTTGATCATATTGTTCATGCCTTTGACGTTCCAACTGATGAAAGAAGTTACACCTTGTTGTCTATCTACATTGTTAGGAACCATATTTCAGTAATTTGAGTGTAAGAACAGGTTCCATATCCTGACAAAGTCTGAGTGCGTACTGCGAATGCTTGAGTCTTAGCATAAAACAAAACCAAAAAGAAAAGACACAAACGGATAAAAAAGGATACATGAATGAAAGACACCGTCCTGAATCCCTGGGCTGGTCTTCCCGAAACTCGAGACTGCCCCAAAAACACTTATCCCCCTCTTGAGCATATAACTCGTCAAACTAACTTAAATTCTCATATGAACTGTGCAAGGGTAGAACAACAAGCTACATATTTAAAGGCACTTATTTGGTCACAAGCTGGGATATCACCTTACACTTAGACTTGCAGTTGGAGGATATACCTGATCAAGGTAGACACAGATAAAAACTAGATTAAGATGAACTAGCTGAGAAAAAATGAGTCACAATTCAACATAAGAAATGCTATTATAGCTCTGGAATTCACATAAAAATAAATAAATCTCAACATTAGAAAAACATTTTCCAGGTCAGGATAAAGTGTGCGTGTAAAGTCTTAATACCTGCATTCAACAAGTCTGCCACCGTAACCTGATGTCTTTTTGCCACACGCATTTCCACTGTGGCTCTCCAGTTCCCAAAGTACTAAATTTGCTTTTCCGTCTATGTTTCCACAATGGCTGCAAATGTCCCTCAGTCTCATGCATATTCCAAATGTAAAACGCAATCAACTGCAGTGTCGTAAACAGATCAGTACTTGGCCAGCTTGTGCCACCGGCTGCGGCTTCACAATGTAACATAAACAGTACCTGTCATGGTCCCAAATGTTGATTTTCACTTTCCCTCTGTCTCCCGTGGGCGCAGGTTGGCCTCAATATAGCGCTTCGCCTTGGTTGGGTCCTCGAAAGACGTTTGTTCACCAGCTGGGGTTGTGATCTTGAGTGTAGCTGGATATAGGAGACCATATTTCACACCTGGGCATCGGCGAAGTAAAGCCCCGGACATCAGTGAAGGCTGCTCTCGAAACTTTGGTACTTTAGCCAAACTCTTACGCCCGGTAAACCAGAAAAGAGAGAAAATTATTTGAAAAATGTTCTTTCCAAGCAGAGCTCACAAAACTACATCCTCAAATGTCGCTGCTCCCCTAGCGTCCTCGAGCATTCCATTAGTTTTTATTGTCTCTCTTGGATGACATACACTTTAAGTAATGAGTGGATCTTCAAGCATTAAAACATATATATCAATTTCCAGCTGGATTATGTTAACTGCACATATTCTAATCCTACAGCAAAACTAAACCCCTGAGCTTGCCTGACAAAGACTAAGGGTGAATCCCATTTCTACCCCTTAACCCTCGTCTTAGCCCCTCCCCTTGGTTTTGCGCGTTCATGTAAAGGGGAAGGGATGCATCTATTCTCCTTTTGATCCAGGGCAAGGGCTAAGGGGTAGGGACAGATGGGGTACATGCAATTTACCAGTATGCAATGCGAACACCTGAACACTGGAAGAGGAGCACAACAGTGGCAACATGGCAGAACGAGCAGCCAAAGCTGGCCATAAATGTACAGTATTTTCTTTTCTTCTTGTTTTTTTTTGTTTTTTTTTTTACTTTACGACAGTCATGTTTTTGTTATATGTTGCTCTATGGCTAGCTACTAAAGTTACCACCAGGTTCATAACTGAAACTTTTTCCATACAACAGTCATGTTTGTGTTATATATTACTGTATGGTTAGCTGCTAATGTTACCAACGGTTCATAACTGAAATGTTCTTGATTGCTAGTTTGCCGTCTACAGTCGTGCATTGTTAATGTTGATTTGTAAGATGATGTACCACATTTCTTCATATGTCTTTTGCATGTGATAATCTTAGAATTATTAGCATACCATGTGAATAACTTGTCCACTTTCCTACATTACCCAGGGACGCCTGAGGAAACCAGACGGCTGATCTGTTTCAGGGCAGAAAATGAAAAGGAATTTCTAAAATCAAAATACTCTGCAAAACTACTTTAGGAGTGAGTCATTCATCTTCCCTATTCTTGTGCTTGTATTGTGTTAAATACTCTATGGTCGCCTCATTGCTGTTGGTTCTGATACAGGAAGAAATGGGGCTGGAAGGAGCGGTGAAAGGCCAACGGGCAGCTAAAAAATGGAAAAATTTCAAGCAAAAGTACAAGGTATGTGGTGTTCATTTAAAAAATGTTTTTAAAAACTCTGACAATCTCAATGCCAGTCATAATTAATGCATATATTACTGTATATCTACTGATATTAATGATATCATTAGATATCAATTAACATCATTAGAATTATATTATTAATCAGGTGTGTGTGTGTCTTGTTTCAGGAGCTCAGAACACCAAAAACCGGTTCTGGTACTGACAAGGGTGAGATTACAGCTTCCACATGGCAGTACTTTGAGGATATGCACGGGGTGTTAGGGTGCCAGGCCTTCTGTTGACCGTCCTGTAGTGGTGGCATCCTTTAATGAGGAGGATCCCACAAAAACCCTCTTGGTAATGTTAAAGGGATAGTTCGGGTTTTTGGACATGAAGTTGTGTGAAACGCTGACCATCTGTAGCTCTGATGTGACAGTGTCACTACTGTCAACGAGCCTCCTGCTTTGAGAAATGGCCCGTAGCTTACCGGGAAAAAAGTAGTTCTTCAGATATAAGGGGGACACGTAACCAAAAGGTTTTAAGCTACAAAAAAGTATGCATGTGTTTTGTTCATTTCAAAAATTTTAAAACATCCCCGCATTACGTCAGACCCTGCTATCAATTGGGACTATTTTCTGATCAGTATCACTCCGCCGTGCAGGCCTGCAAGACAGCACACCAACAGAAATCAATTAGACAGTTCATCACCACGCCGTGCAGGTGCGCAGGATAGCAACGGCTAACGCAAACTTCATCAGCTGTTTCCAACAGAGAACCAGTAGGCTATTATTAGTAAGGAAGAGGATGTACTAGCCCTATATATACCTACTACTACAGCGCGAACACCGGCTCAGGCTCACAACACAACCTCGTCAGCTGCTGTAGGTAAACAGAGGAGAATGGTTGAGCCCAGTCATGCATCTACAGCCAGCACTGAAGGACCCTGCTCGCCACCAACCAGCACCTCAAGAGCATCAAATGCTGCAGGATGTTCCATGGCCTCTGCAAGCCCCCCAACTCCCTCACCCGTCAAAAAAAGAAGAAGAGAAAGACACATCCCATTGTGAGTTTCCTGATGGAGGAATCTCAAAAGGAACAGAATCGCCATGAGGAGACAGAGGCCAAGATGAATAGGTTCTTGGACCTCAAGCTATAATAAGCTGATATTGTTAGGTGTTACTTTTTTCTAGAAATGTGACTTTTCTAGAGATAATTCTTATAGAAATATTAAATTTTTCAATCTAGAAATGACTTTTTTTTTCTTGAAATACTAAATAAAGTTGGGTTGTTTTTTTTTCAGAATAATAAGCTTTACTTTTTTTTTTAGTGTTAATTCAATATGCATGAATTGCCTTGTTTACATGTTCTATTGCACAGCCATTCCTGGCTATATTTTTTGTTTAGACCACTCTGTTTTGGTTGTGGTATTTTATATGTATGAGAGTCCAACCTCCCCAGAGTTATTATTATTTTTATACTGACTTTCGGCTGAATTCAGTTAGTTGTAACCGATAAGTCGGTTAATTGCACCGTAAATTCGGTAAAGATGGTAACTTTTCCGGCTGCGATTAATTGCCACATTCATGCGTGTTTGCTTCCTCGTATCTCTCCATCGAAGAGACTGGACGACAAGAGCGTTCACTGCCGTGCATCGTCTGGCAGCCAGGTGAGTTGGTTCATTAGGACATAATGAACGGAGGGAAAGCTCTTGTCATCAAGTGTCTTTGTCTCTGTGGGGGAGGCGGGGCTATGGGCTACACACACACACACACACACACACACACACACACAGTGCGATCTTCGTGAGGTGGAGACGAGGCGGAGAAAAGAAAACACAGAGTGTAAGAGAAAGACAGGGAAATTGTTCCTAAACCAAATGCCACGGCCCCTGTGTAGGAGTTAGGGCTGACCTTCGAATCCATATTTGGACATTCGAAGCTTCGAAGGTCAGATCGAATATAATTCGAAGCATTCGACGACGGGGGGTGTTTGACTCCGCGGAGGTCCACGCGGACGGACGTCCGCAAGCCCTGTGCGCACGGACTCCGCTCCGCGCACCAATGTCACTCAAAAGACTGCTCGACATGTATTTTCACATCGCCATGACAGAATTGCAAGAATTGGCGGTAATGTAGTGTTTCATGGACATTTTTATTGGAAACTACAACGCGGAAGTACGCTCAACGCTCCGCTTATAGTGCACCCAAGTCTGTGAGCACCTTAAATTAAAACTCTCGGCGCACACTACAACACAATCACACAGATATGCAACTCAGAGCATCAGAAGTGTCTCTGACACCAGACTCAGAGCGGCTCTGAGTGCACTCGGGGCTCGTTGACGGTGTTAGTGTTGCGTTTAAGGCCTCACCCCCCCAAAAAAACGGGAAAAAAAGCGTCGAAGCTTCGATTTTTTTTTCCACAATCGAATCCCGTGCCATCGAACGAAGCTTCGAAGCTTCGAATTTTTTGGGTCAGCCCTAGTGGGAGTGTTATGGATTTAAACCAAATGACAGAGGGAGGCCCAGTAATTTGGACGAGCCGGTATGCCGGGTTTGTTCTGAAACCATCTCAACAAAAAGAGCGAATACGACCAACTTAACTGCACACCTGAGAGTGAGAGACTGACAGTCTATTTTATGTATTTATTTATTTAGATATTTTAATTTCGGTAAGTTAAATTTTCTTTTTTGTATTCCTAAATATTCTTGTTGAATAAATGTTTATTTCTCTTGAAAAGGGTGTACTTGCATCAATATGCCTTTATTATCATTATATAAGTTTAAAAAATGGTCTAAATACAGCAAAATTACAACAATAATAAAAATGGTTTTAAAGCACAATATTATGCAATATTATCGCTTATCGCAATCATTTCTGACGCAATTAATCGCCCAGCAAAATTTGTTATCGTGACAGGCCTAGTAAATATTAGTATGTAAATATTAGTATGTCAAATGCAATTAATGTTTATTATAAAATGTTTCTGTAAAATAAACAGTAATAAGTGAAACAGATAATTCACAGTTTTTATGAAAAATGTATTCACAATAATGTATGCCAAAAAATATTACAAAGAAAGGTTAACATTTGCATCAAAATACAAAATTACCATTAAAGCCAACATTTATGGTAAATATACTGGTGATAAAATAAACAGTAAATATTGAGAAATAAAATATCCAATTAAAATATCCACCATTGGCTGTTTTAAGTAATATTTCAGTTCAACTATAACAAAATACTTTGTACACTTTTTGGGCAATAAAGTGAAATATATTTTAAACACTAAAAAAAGAATAACTGAAACATAACATTCACATGAATGCCAACATATTACAAACATATTTACATGCATGTTTGATGCAATTTGCACTTGTAAGCATCATCAAAATATGATGAGAGCCCAAGCAATGGGAATTACAAGAGTCGTCGCCGGCATAATGAATGTTGTGATAAACAGTTGTCACCTCTGCTGATGTAGCAGCAACGTTTGATGACGTCGCGCTAATCGAGTGGTGTTCCGTTTCTTAGGGGAATGATTTCACCCCTTCCTCTTGACAGGGGGTGAAGACGAAGATGAAGGGGAATAGGGTATAATGTAGAAATGGGATTCACCCTAAATGCACAGACCCGCTATTTTTAAATATCCCACAAAGAGAGACTCACTGCAGTCTGTTTGTTCTCTTTTGTTCTGAAAATGTCAGTGTGCAGCCCAGTTCTGTGGACCATAAAAAAGGTGCAGGCATCCATCTGTGTCACTAGTGATGAGGAAATACAACAAGTGCTGGACAGAGCAGTGAGTGACAACAACCCCACCCACATTTAACAGTACTGTTTGTGGTGGAAATATTAAATGGACCTATGTTCTACAAACCATGTCTGAAAGGCTACTTTTGATTCCAAAGGAACTATACCAAACCAAGCTGAGAGGTACTACAGGGTTAATATAAAAATGCTGATTAGCGCATCTACTGCAGTGACCAAGATATATGAAAAGTGGGAGATTTAACACTATAAAAATCAACTTTTCAGCACTCCAGCAAGTGCTGGATGGAGCAGTGAGTGACCACAACCCCGCCCACATTTAAGAGTACAGTTTGCAGTGGAAACACTAAACAGATAAAGGGCCTATGTACCATGGTGGTATATTTTAAGTCATAATAAACAAGTGCATTTCAGGGAAAGTATGAGTCATATGCACCTACAGTAAGCAGGAAAAACTATTTTCAGAAAATAGATGTGCATGTGTGATAGATGTGACAACCCCAGCTGACAGTAATATCAGGAAGAAAGAGCATGAAAAGACTGAGAAGTACCAGGGGCTGAAGGAACAACTGGAACAGATGTAGAAGGTGAGGTCCAAAGTGGTCCCATTGGTAATAGGGAGAGTGGCTCCAACAAATTCAAGGCACAACACCTGATATCTGTCCAGAAGAGTGCAGTCCTAGGAACAGCTAAGATACTGAGCAGAACCCTCAAACTCCCAAGACACATTATACTGCCCATTGCTGCAGCACCTCTGTCTGAAACGCTGTGTTTGGCTGCCGCAAACAACAAGCTATGGCTAAGCTAACAATGGCAGCTGTTCACCCTCATCAATTTGAGTGAAGAAACACAAGCCGATAGACTCCGAAGCACATTCAAAACAAAGACTGGAGCAGGACGTTTCACAGTGTTAAGTTTTTATTTTGTAGCTGTCTTATATTTCAGCTGTAACATGATAACTGTAACTTATCTGACCCTATGGTAACAACTATGTCTGCCCTCTGTCTGAATGAAGTTGTAAACGTCTTCTCCAGAGTACAAAGGGTTTCTAACAATATAATCAATTACTACATAACGTGGAAACACCAACAGCAGCACTCAGCTGTTATGCAGTGGCGTAAAGCATAACTCCTTTTTTAAATCTAGGCAGGTTTATCTATGATCAGACGAATGTAGCTTGTGTCGGGTAATAATAGCAAAGTTATTATAAATTCTGTGACAAACACGTTCCCTGTTAAAACCCACACAAGTTTTAACCCATGAATTCATCATCTTTACCACGGCAGATTGAAATGACAGATTCCTGTATATACAAAAAATGAAATGAATAAAAATCATTGGTACATTCAGTTGTCTGAGTTGTCATGTTTACTGAAACCATTCTACTAAAATGTAGTTGATTTTATAATCATCTCATGATTTTAATCTACAATATTTACAATTTACCAATGTGTCACAGTTTCTCCACATTTCTATGAAATCAAAGTTTCATAGTAAAACACATGTTGCTTCCCGTATCAATATTTGTTCTATGCAGTGTTACTGTCTCCTGAGTCTTTATTTGCTTACTTATAAAACAGTATGCCCTGTGTCTTTTTTACTTATTAGGTTTTGGGGTAATGAACCAGGTTCCAGGTCATCCTACATGCCTGATACACCATCCAGGCTTGGAGTCTGACTGAAGCCATACACCCTGCAGAACATCCAAAGCATTTACAGGTATGACTATGGACCCTTACAGCATAGAACTGAAGAAGAGAACGTTTTTATGACATGTAATGAGATGTATCTCATGAAACCTTAGTGTTCAGAATTGAGTTTACACAACTGTGTAAACTCAATTCTGAACACTAAGGTTTCATTATACCAAAAACCCACTAATAAATGAAAAATAAGTCTTTTGTCAAAAGAACTACAAAAAACTTAGCAAATGATATAGATACATAAACACAGCAGTGTTTCATCTATAACACTAACAGTGTCCAATTCTTTCCATTCAGGTGTCCATCCCGCCTTGTGTTGTACTCCAGATACGCCAGGAGTTTCCTGATCAGGCTGGTCAGTGCATTGGCCTCCAGCTGCCCCTTGGCTAAGTGAGAGATGTGTAAGGCAACCACTTCGTCCTTTGAGTGTCCCTCATACTGGGATGTCAGGTCCTTTGGGATGGAGATTTGGGGGAAGACGAGCCTCATCAGGTCATCTACAGTCTGTAAAATATTGAATTAAAATACTGATTTCCTTGTCTTTTTAAATAAAGTGCTTCCCTGAATCCACATTTCCTTTATATATTTCAAGTGTTGTCACAACTATGTTATATATTTTATCTGATGTTATTATGTTGGTCATAAAAATGAAATTATTTACAAATTACTGCATGTGGGGTCTGTTTTTACAGCCTTTGCTGGGGGTAAAACTAAACTAAAAGAATACATTCTTGCTCAGATTCCTCTGTAATAACACAGTTGCCAGGGTTACATGTTGAGTCATGAGGGTCTACTAGCACTGTTTAAGTTTCTCCCTCTTTTTCATCCAGCTCAACACAAGGTCTCGTACTTTGAAACTCTCAGTTTGAAACCTATGCCCTTAATAGGTGTTGATGACAGCTGAAAGTCCAAATGAAAGACAATTTTTGTGTCTGTATACATATATATACATATATTTATATACATACAGTGGTGGAAAAAAGTTTTCGGACACCCCATGCATTTGTGAAATATTGCATTAAGAATCACTCTTAGGTCTTCAAGCACAATTTCTTTTAGTACAGTCACAGCCAAAATACTAAATAAATCCTAAAAAAGCCATTAAAAACTTAAAATTGATTGGTTCCACAAAAATACATAAGAAATCTTGAGTATTGGGTCACTTTGGTACCTGATGAAGGTCGTTCTTTTTATTAAAAGACACAATTTTTGTTGCCAAGCTTCGTGTCTACATAAAGGCAGCACATTTGAAAGTTCTTCAGACACTAAAATGGCTAAAACAAGGAACCTAACACAGGAAACACGCCTGAAGATAAAGATTCTCAGCCAGGAAGGGTACAGCTGCCGCCAGATAGCCAGGAAGTGCAGATGCAGTCCTTCAGCAGTTGGATACACTCTGCAGAAATACAGACAAACCAACAGCTTGGAAGACAAACCAAGATCTGGGCATCCAAGAGTTTCTTCAGCAAGAAATGACCGCATCCTGATCCGCATGTGCAGGCAAAACGGCCGAATGATATCACAGGAGCTTCAGCAGCAGTGGTCAAACCAAACTGGTGTCCAGTGTTCCACCCGCACTGTACGTGGCCGACTTTTAAATCATGGCTTAAGGTCCTACAAGGCTATCAAGAAGCCCCTGATCAATGAGAGACAGAGGTTAGCCCGGCGTCGTTGGGCCCAGGCACACAAGAACTGGACAGCCAGGAATTGGAAGAGGATTTTGTGGTCAGATGAGTCCAGTTTCCAGCTTTATCTTCCTCCTACTAATGTGAGGGTACGCAGAAGGCCAGGCGAAGCATTATCTCCAGCATGTACAGTACCTACTGTCAAGCATGGTGGAGGCAGTATCATGGTTTGGGGATGCATGAGTGCTGTGTTGGTCATCTCACTGTCTGTGATGGCACATTGAACTCTACCAAGTATTGTACCATTCTCGAAACCCACATGCTCCCTTCTGCCCGTGCTGTTCCTTCGAGGTAAAAACTGGATGTTTCAACAAGATAAATGCCCCGTGCCACACATCCAAGGCCAGTAGAACCTGGCTGCAGGAGCACAGTATCCAGGTCTTAGAGTGGCCAGCTCAATCCCCGGACATGAGCCCCATTGAAAATCTGTGGTGGATTATCAAAAGGTCTGTTTCAAATCATAAACCAAAGAATTTAGAAGAATTAAAAGCAGTAATTCAAGTAGAATGGGACAAGATTACCCCTCAGCAGTGTGAAGGCTCGTGGGGAACATGCCAGCCAGGATTAGAGCTCTACTACGTGCCAATGGCAGGAATACTAAATATTAATTTGATGATGTGATGGTTTATTTATTTTTTGTTCAGTTTTGAACACATTCTCTGTTATTTGTTGACTTTAATACAGACAATGTTGAGAACTGACATATTGAAACTGTCAAGAATTTAGTTTTGTTAGTTTTTCTTGTAAACAATAAACAAAAACATATAATTTGTATTTGTGTGTATCTGTCTAATGCAGCCACACCTTCTGAAACACAAAAAAGATTTTTCCACAAATATTTCATGATAATATTTGAGATTGTGTAAAATTGTAAGCGTGTCCAAAAACTTTTTTCCACCACTGTAGTATCACAATACCACAGTAAAAATTAGGCAGATGTGCCTTTTGTCATTTATAAAAAGATAAATCCCTTTTCTATAATACATCAATGATATTTCAATGGAATAAATTACTTACTGACTTACTCATACTTCAAAAACAGCATCAATAAGTGATTAACATAGGGGGATCAAAATAAAATAAATGAATAAAATAAAAATCAACCAGCCACCCTCTTCCCCTGACTAGTAAAGAACAGTCCCGTCAGTGCTGTGAGGTTTGTGGACCGTTACCTGCCACAAAGAGAGAAATGTAAACGGCTCGTTTCTCCACTGACATCTCACATACCTGTGTGCCGCTATGGCTCGGCTGTTCATACACTTCTGGTACATCTCCTTTTTTGGCCAGCTTATGATCCGGCTGTTCATGTACTTCTGGTACATCTCCTCTTTTGGCCAGCTTATGATCCGAGCTGGGTATCTGAAGACTGGCAGTGCATACATGTTGATGGCTCGTACCTTGTTCTGGCCATTCAGCTTACTCCTCAGGACTTGCCTTACTCTCTGGAGGTATTTGGTTGTGGTCGACTTCCTTGTGGCCTCCTCATGATTTCCATTAGCCTGTGGGATCCCAAGGTACTTGTAGCTGTCCTGGATATCTCCAATGTTGCCCTCTGGCAGTTTGACTCTCTCAGTTCTGATCATTTTGCCTCTCTTTGATACCATCTGGCCACATTTGTCTAATCTGAATGACATCCCTATGTCCTTGCTGTAGATCCTGGTGGTGTGGATCAGTGAGTCAATTGCTCGCTCATTCTTGGCATACAACGTAATGTCATCCATAGAGAGCAGATGGCTGATTGTTACTCCACTTTCGAAATGGTATCTGTTGCTGGTCTTCTTGAAGATCTGACTGAGGGGATTCAGGCCTACGCAGAACAGCAGTGGTGACAGTGCATCCCCTTGGTATATGCCGCATTTGACGTTGACTTGGGCAATTGGCTTTAAGTTGGCCTCTAGGGTCATCTTCCACATTTCCATGGAGTTCTTTATCATGGCCGTTAGTGTCTTGTTGATCTTTTATAGTTCCAGACATTTTAGTATCCATGTGTGTGGCATTGAGTTGTGGGCTTTCTTGAAGGCTTTCTTAAAGTCAATCCAGGAGGTACACAGGTTGGTCTTCCTGCTCTTGCAGTCTCAGGAGATTGCTTTGTCTACCAGTAGCTGGTGCTTGGCTCCTCTGGTGTTACTGCCAATTCCTTGCTGTGCCTCGCTCATGTATTGGCCCATATGCCTTGTTATCTTAGCTGCAATGATGCCTGACAGGAACTTTCATGTTATGGAAAAACAGCTTATTGGTTTGTAGTTGGATGGGATTGTTCCCTTGTGTGGGTCTTTCATGATCAGGACTGTCCTGCCCTGTGTCAGCCATTCTGGGTGGGTCCCATCCCCATCCCCATCCCTTAGCAGCTGGTTCATCTGTGCTGCTAGGCAATCATGGAGTGCAATTGGTTTCTTCAGCCAGCATGTATAGATCATATCTGGGCCCGGTGCTATCCAGCTCTTCATCTTTGACACTCTTTCTCGGATGTCTGCCATTGAGATGGTTAATGATATTTGTTCAGGGAGATTGCTGTGGCCAGAACTTAGGTCCACTAGCCATTGGGCATCAGTGTTGTGTGAAGCTTCTCTTTCCCATATGCCCTTCCAGTATGTTTCCATCTCAGCTCTTGGTGGGTCTGATCTACTATTATGTCCTTGCCACTGAGAGAACACTTGGGCTGGTTCAGTGGAGAACATCCTGTTTATTCTCCAAGCTTCTACTTCTTAGGTGTATCTTTGGTGTATCTCTTCAGCTGGGTGGCTTGAAACCCTTTTGTTTTTGTGCTGTTTTATTATTATTATTATTATTATTATTATTATTATCATTATTATTGCTATTGTTATTATTATTATTATTATTATAATTATTATAATTCATGAAATTTTCACCAATCACTGGAAGTTGTGTGCTGCTCAAAAAAATTTGAAGAAAAAAATTAGGTTTGAAAGGCCACCACCCTCACCATGTCCGCCATATTGTATTTTGTGAAATACACCATTTTTACATCTCCTCCTAATCTGATTTGCACCAAACATTATGTCGATCATCATGGCATGGAGCTTTACAAAAGTTGTTAGGACTTTTTAATATAAGTAAAGATAAACAAAACACACACATCTGACAGTGAAGGTTCAGGGTACTGGATCAAAAAATGTGAAAAATAAAGGGATGATGGGCACACCAATAGAAGCTCCCATAGACAAATTTATTCTCTCACAGTGTGACTTAAGCCTGAGGCTGAGCTTGCTGGCTTGAAACGCCTATTGGTGTGCAGATCATCACTTTATTTTTCACATTTAGGACTTTCTAATATGTCATTGCGTTTTGGTGATATTGACCATTGAACTTTATAGGGGGACAGACAAACACACAACGTCCTTTCATCACATAAATACCTCCCTAGCTGTATAACTCAGACTAACTACAATGTTTAGTAACGATATTGTGAATGGCCTCCATGTAAGACACAAGGTAAAAAAACACAATGTACATTTTCCATGAAACATATAAAAACTCTGAGTACAGCCACACATTTTGACAAATAAATACAGGTCTGACCTCCAACCATGCTGTAGGCTAATCGCCCCCGCTAGTGGCAGTTAGCTGCTGAGATTGGGCATCACACATTGAAATGTCGACCCTTTTGTCAATATGGACATGCTGCACATTGTTCGCTCTGTTAAATTCTCCACAATTAAATCATTAAATTCATCTTACTGAGACTAGCAGTTTAACTTAACGTTACTGCATGCGTAGCAAAATGTGTAGCAAAAGCATTTCAAAACAATAACGTTGGTTAGCCAGTTAGCCAAGACTTAGCGCTAAGCACTGGGTGTACAGCCTAACGTTAGCTCCTACAGCCATCTACTCCACACTTAAACACTCAGGAGCAGCTTCCTGGTTTGTTTTTACGCAACAAGTTCACAACTCATAAAGCATACTTACAGGTTGTGATCCCAAATCTCCAGATTTGCCCAACAAAGTGGGAACTGTCCCGTCTTTTAAGTGAAATCGCTTTGAAAATCCAGCTGTAAACTGTTGCCAGTTTGAGAAACAATCATCAGATAAATAGAGGGAAAACAATAAAATGTCCAGGTTGTATTGTGGAGGAATTGTATCAAAAATAAATTCCAACCACTTCGTCTTTGCTCCTTCGTCCTTTGGCAGTCCAAACAAGGGCAATTTTTGGTCACAATGAAGAAAGCAGCGTGTCCTAGACATGGCATCTCCTTAACAGCTTCTCAACAGTTAAAACTCTGCAGCCTCTGCTCCGGCTCTGCTCAGGGCAGGTGTGTTTGGGGGTGCAGCTCAGTGGCCAGCAGGCAGGCACTGTGTGCATTACTAATTTGTACATGGTTAGGAAATAACTTGGCGGAAGAAAAGACGGGAAATTCAAACAAGCTGTTTTAGGCAGGTGAGGACCTGTGTGTCTGTGGGGAGACAGACCTCCCTTAAGCATGGACTTATTTTTATTTATTTTTTACTTAGCAGACCTTATAGAGGCAGAAAAATGCTATATACACACTAAAGAAGAGGGAGAACCCCAAAAAGCATAACCGGTCCACTTTAATATATTGAACTGTTACAGTGATAAAGTAAATTCAGTAGGCATTAGGCTACCTATTAAGCCTTTTAGTACAGTAAAGAAAAATAAAGGATTTTGGCCGCATAAAGAATACCTCAAATAGCTGTCACTATCAAATAAAAATTATTTAAAGCTACAATCTCTAAGACCTCCTTTGTGTTGTCTTTGTTGGCACCTGTGGAGATAAGCAGTGGCTGTAGTGTATTTGTTGGCAGACTGGCTTGAGACCAGACTCAGTTTATTTGGGTAAATTGTAAATGGAGTTGCACTTATATAGCGCCATGCTAGTCTTCCAACCACTCAAAGTGCCTACTACAGAGTCACATTCACCCATTTACACACTGTAGGCCGAGGCTATCCCACAAGCTGCCACCTGTTACTCAGTTTAAATACACTTGCACACCAATAGCACAGCCATCTGCAGCAATTTTGGGCTCAGTATCTTGCCCAGGGATACTTAAAGCCACAGTGTGTAACATTTTCAGTTGTTTATTGGCAAAAATTGATATCTGCATTCATAAATATGTCATCACTGGTGTACTATTATCTCCACCAATAATCTGACTTATTCTCGTAAAAGGAAAATTTCGGATTTGTTTGTACATTGTGCGGGTAAGTCGTCTGTGGGGTTCCATTACGGTTCGCCATCTTGAGAATACACCCGCCAGCAAGGGACATACAGCACCGCCTTCTGCGTTTTCGTTGAAAGCCAGGCCAGCACTGCCTGACTGAGGAGCCAAAGGAGAGGAGCAAGAGGCGCTTCGCTACTACCCTGGCAAATTTGAAACAAAGTCCCACTCTTTGAGCATAATGCAGGATCATGCATATGCAGCATCATGGGAGACGTAATCATTGTCGCCAAGAAAGCGCAAAAGGGAATAGAAAAGGTAGCGTGACCGGCTAATTAAAAAAACGAAGGCCCACATCCAGGTAGCCTTTCCCAGGTAGAGAGAGCTGCTGAGCGAGGATGGTAATGCAATCACAGGCCAGCGCCACTGTTGGCTGTTAGCCCGTGTTAGCGGCAAGTCGCTAACAGCCTCATCCCTCTCCTCGCATCACTGCGCCGCCGTTAGCCGTTAGCCGCCGTTAGCGCTGGCCTGTGATTGTATTACCTTTCTCCTTCAGCAGCTCTGTCCACCTGGGAAAGGCAACCCCAATGCTGACCCTTGTTTTTTTAATTCGCTGGTCACACTGCCTTTTTGATTCCCTTTTGCACTTTCTTGGCGACAAGGATTCCGTCTCCCGTGATGCTGCATAATACATGATCCTGCATTATGCTCAAAGAGTGGGACTTTGTTATGCGGCAGTAGTGCCGCTGGCCACTATCAGCTGTTTCAATTTACATCCGCCCCAACAGTCCTACGTTGTAAACACAGCCAGCATGGTGAGGAGGGGGTTTGTCAACTCGCGTCGCGTGTGTCTGTGTAGGAGCCTGAATTAATACTCCATGTAGTATCGGATGACATGGTTTCATCAGTGTTATCATACCTTTTTGGCACACAGCGGCTACAGTTGTTGCAATACGCGTTTGAAACAGTAAGGCGCTAGAGTGCGCCATCTGTTTGAATGCAATATGTGATTTCAAAGTTAGATGGGAAAATTCCTACACACTGTGGCTTTAAACATGTGAACAGGAAAAGCTGAGGATCAGACTGCTGATCATACGATAAGTGGAAAACCCACTATACAACCTGAGCCACAGCTACTGTTATATCAAGTCGTCTTATGAGTCCTGCAGCTGGCGAGATGAAAGGGTTACCATAGGATAGATGAGTTGCGCGTGTGTGTGTGCATGTATGTATTATTTTGGTGTGTGTCAGAGCAGAATACGACTTGGCGTCCACATATGTAGACATCACATTTTTGGTTGTCTGCACCATAATACTTAATTCTGTGTAACTGGAACCTGTTGTCCACAAACGTGGTCCACAAAGTCAGGCAGCCACACCCGACCAAAACGTCACCTAGGTAAAAAACCTGAAACCCAGAATTTCATTGTTGATTCTTGTTAAGGTATGCTTAATAGTGTTGTATGGTTAAAAAAATCCACACATGTGGACAGTGGGACTCAGCCTCGTTGAAAATGTAAAAATGTTAGCAAAGAATGTAAGTGTGAAAATGTAGTTTGGGAAGATTTTGTCAGAAAACAGTAGTTTACAATAGCGTACAACATTATAAATTGACATTGTATGTGTGATACATAACTTTACATTGATTTTTATTAGATTTTTCTCATGATATCATTTCCAGAGTGTCTTCCTCTGTCAAAGGCACTGGAATTAGTACTGTAAACAATTGCTGGGGACAACTCAGAGGTAGAGGAATTGTCTGAGGATGCTGATTACCATCCTCCACAACAAGAGCCAAGCAGCAGTGAGGAGGAGAGGAGTGGGAATGAGGACCCCATTCCACAGCTCACTGAGGCCAGCCAGGGACGTAAATGTTTCCGTGGTGAAACTAATGGTGAGCCAGTGATTTAGTTTGTTTTGCATAAAATCACAATAACAATAACAGTGGAACTGAAACACACAGTTGCCAAAGAACAAGATGTACTGTGTTGTGTCATTGTTGCAAGGGGCTAATTTACAACACCAGTCTACAGGTTATCGTTCAGACCGCAGCACTGACATATCACGCATTCCCAGATGTCAGCCCACTGTGGGTTGAGTCTGATAGCCAAAACGATGACTCTGAAGAGCCAACACCAGGACCACCTGTTCTTACACATTGAATTCTTTATGTGATATCTCTGGCAATACACCTCAGTGAATCCCATGTATGGAGATATGTGTAAACTTACTTTGCAATATTTTCCTTCTGATTCTGTTTCTGCAGGACGTGGGGTGCGCTGGAGGGCTGCTCAATTGACACCAAACCTAGCCCAGTTTGAGCCTGAGGAGGAAACTGAGCAGGACAGAGAAGGCTGGACTACACTGGACTATGTGAACCAGTATATTGATAAAGATTTGATGTAACTGATTGTATAGTGCTCCAATGCTATGGCACTAGCTTGGAGTGGGTACCCACTCAACACAACAGTTGATGAGTATCATTTCTTTGGTGCCTCAATTTTGATGTCCTGTGTGCCATCACAGATTCACTCACAACAGATTTTTCAAACTGAGCCAATTAATAAATCTGGTCATTGATAATGACATTCCAGAGGACCTGAGGGGGTGTGACAAATTCTAGAAGGTGAGGCTTTTTCTGGACTGCATTCTGAAAGGCTGCAGGCTTCAGGCAAGACCCGAGTGTGTTTCTATTGATGAGCACTGACAGGACCTTGTCCATATCGACAATATCTGCCAATGAAGCCAAATCCAGTTGGCATGAAAAACTTTGTTTGTGCTTCAGCAGAAGGCATCATTCTCAACTTTGAGTTGCACTGATTGCGCAGGTTCAGGAACCAGGGGAACTGGGTTTGGGGGGCTTGGTCATTGATTGTCTCTCTGAAACTCTCCGTCCTGGTAAAGTTGTACTGCAACCGATTCCTCACATCCATCAAAGCTGTGAATTGAATAATGGCGCAGCAGCTGTACCTGACTGGTACAGTTATCAAGAATCAGGTTTCTTAAGTAGTACAGAAGCTACCAAGTGACAAAACAATGAAAAAGAATGGAAGAGGCACCTCAGCACAAGTTACCACTGAAGATGGGAACATTAAAGTGGTATGACAACAAACCAGTATTGATGCTGTCTGTTGCTCATGATGCACAGCCTGAAGATAACAGCGATGGAACAAGAAAGAGAAATGATATGTGATATCAGATGACCAAGTGTTGTCTGTGAATACAACAACAAGATGGGTGGGGTTGACATCATAGACAGGATGATCAGTTACTACAGGATGAGCGTCCGTATCAAGAAGTGGATGCTTCGGATGCTCATGCACTTTACAGATGTTGCTTTGGCCAACAGCTGGCTACTGTACTGCCAAGACCACACAGCATGCCACACACCAAGAGAGGGCATCATGCAGTTTCTTGAATTTCGAATGGAAGTGGCGAAGACATTCTTGGCCCAGCATAACAATGTACAGGAAGACAGTACAGACCTCTCAGAGGAGGAAGACAACACAGACCATTTTGAGCCAGAGAAAAAACATCCCATGAGGGAAGTGCCCCACATCACCCTCTGCAGAAGGGCTAATAATGCACATCTTCCAGAGGTGGTCGACCTGAAGAATGCAGTGCGCTGCAGAGCGACAGGCTGTCCTGGGAGAACTTGAGTCTGATGTGTAACATGCAAGGTGTTCTTGTGCTTGCAAGTTGCATGCAGCTGTTACATAGGCTTTTACACAGGTTAAGTGTGATCAACTGTTTCCACAGAAAAAAGGACATTCCCAACAATGTTCTTACAAAAAAGTAAAAACAAAACATAAGCAAATTGTCAAGGTTTTAGGATATGCTGCATGTTTCTTGTAAATTGTGTTTTTCCATATCCATGTTCAGAACATTCAGTAACATTCAGTTACATTATGCAACAGTGACAAATGAAAAAAAAGCCAGCATTCAGGCTGGAAATAAAAGAGATTTGCACTTTGTTAAACAATGGTGCCTTGACTGTGTTCTGAGAGAACTCCACCAAGTGTCCCCATGTGTGGATACATTTTTTTCAAAAAGTGCTACATGTTCAAAGAAAATATCTGGTTATTATCTTTATTGGTTCCTCCTAACTCCAAATAGCTAGAAGAAATCTAAAATGCAAGCCAAACCAAGGCCCAGGTCTTAGGAGGTTAATGTCTGTGTGCCACTGGTGAGTTTTCCTGGTATTGTTGCCACAGGCACCTAGTTCATAACACAACACAATGGCTTTCATCAGGGCAGTCACCATTGTGTTAGCTCATTCAGTTATAATGACTTACCAGACATTTATTCAAATGAAAATCTTTAGGATTAGTACTTTAATTTGAACTTTTATTCATTACTTTGTATTTATTACAATGACACATTCAAAAGTCTATTCTAACAGTTGTATTCCCCATGCTTTTTTTCAGTCTCCACAAATAAAAACACTTTAAGTGAGGTCACACTGGCTATTCTACCTGTATTTTTTTTTAACTAGCACATGTCCATTGTGATGTGTAGCCCATTTTAGAGCACTGGTTATTCGGATTTGGTAATCTTGAAAAGCCTGAAACAAGGTGATCTACTTGAATGTTACTTTGATAAACTAGCACAAAAGTAAGATGGATTATCTGATCCTAGAAAGCAAAACATGAGACTCATCCAGATTTAATGTTTTGAACAGGAGAATATCAGAGCTGGTATACTAGTAGTTCTGATTTGATTTCTTGTGTCTCCAGGTAACTGCACACACTACCAGAAGGGAGCGTGGTGGTATAGCGCCTGTGCTCATTCCAACCTTAATGGTGTGTGGTACCGCAATGGGCATTACCGCAGCCGTAACCGGGATGGAGTATACTGGGTCGAGTTCAGAGGAGGAGCTTATTCTCTGAAGAAAGTGACCATGATGATACGTCCCAATGCCAAAACCTTCCATTAACACTTAAAAAAAGCATTTAAGTTGTAATGTGGAGACAACATGGGCATTACAAAGAAGATGTGTTGTATTTTATCACTCAAAATGTTTAAAAAACACGTCGTCAACCGTTTCCCCTGGAATATTGCTGAAACAGCGGAACCGCAGCTTTCCAACAAGACCAAGACCACTTGTTGGTAGACCAATGATTTTACAAGTGTAGCCCGGATGTTAAAACAGGGGAGGATTTAAATATACAAGTTACTTCTTAGTAATTCCACATGGAGAGTATTCTTTAACGTTCATTAAACTGAAAATGCTTTAGTTTAACATCAATTTCTTAAGATGTAAAATGTAATGTGTGGTTAAAACAAGCAGTTCTGAACAATATTGAAGGTTAACTGAAGGAAAACACACAGATTGTACCTTTACTTCTGTTCATTTTGTTTTATTGGTTGCTTGATGTGTAAATCAGAGTTACCTGTGGCGATTGGGCAGAGAAGAGAGGAGGCGGGGTGGGATAGAAAAACGAGGAAAGGGTGAGAGAAACGAAAGACAGACGAAAAACACGGACCAGTGTGGTGTTGAAGACGTGTGGATAAAAGTATCCTTGCAGTATAAACTCACAGTGAGTCAGTGTTGTCGCTGCTTTTAGTTAAGTGCAGTATTTTATTTCAGTTGCCGAAGTTGTTTGTTTGTGTTTTTCCGGCCGAGCTGATAGCCGCTAAGCTAATAGCTGCTGAGTGATAGCGCTAGTTGTTAGGCGCTAAGCTAGCGCCGTGGACACCGAAATTAATTAGTTGACGCTAAAGCCAGTTAGCACCCTGGTCTGTAGCCTACAGCCTGCATCGGAAGAGAAGAGACGGACGAGAGGATACCAGATAGCGCACTTGGCTACCAGGGAAGCCCTGTTGCACCTCTGGCGGCGTGGGAGTAGAGACGCATCTGCTTCAGCGAGGAGGCCCTGCTGTAAGGAGCTGCCGTTTCGGTATAAGGGACTGCAGCGAGCGGGACTTTTGGGAACGTGCCGGAGCTTCTGGTAGGCCTACTTCTGACCGTGGTTTTCATTTTGGAGCCTCTCGACTTAAATACACTTGAGGAAAAGAGGTGTGGTGGCAGAAGGTGTTTTGTTTATCTTAAGTTATTATTTGTATTTATTTATTTTTTCTTTTCCCATTTTAAGGTGGGAGTATTTGTGTTAATTGAAAACAGACCAACAAGCAGTAAACGGTCATTATTATTTCATTTAAAATGTTGTCTGGGGTCAGTTATTTCAAATAGTGGTTAAAGTATCTATCCGCTGTTATCCAGTCAGTTAAACACAGGATTCAATAAAGCCAGTTGAAGCCGGGACTTGTTTTGGATCCTTTACTGAACCACGGTGTGAAACTGCAACACAATGCATTACAGAATAAACATGTAAATTTCGGCCGTAACTCGTAAAATAACACATTCTCAGCATCAATATAGACATCAAGAACACATACTTACAGACAATGCGTCTTAATAGGCATGTAAGATGACGGAGAAAGTTGTAGAAAACACTCTGAAAACGATCTGCTAGCTTCCCGTTTGTGTACTTCCGGTTTTCTGCCGTCACTTCCGGTTTTCGCAGGAAGTGACGTTATCTCAGAAATAAATCGCAGTTTCACTTTAGAAGAGCAGTAACAACAAACAAACAACTCAAAACAATTTACTGTCCTTAACACTTTTCATAGTAATTAGAGTGCAGTCAGAGTACGTTTACTTCACTCAACATAGGTAAACCTTTGTGGTATCTACCTGACAACGAACCCAAGCGCCCCATCATTCTTGTTAAAGGTGAGTTAAAGTAACTGATAAATAGCATAGGGTGCTGGGGTGCTACACAAGGAAAAAGAATTATACAGTTACACTAAAATTATGCAGGCTATACCAAAGCTTTCATACAGCTTTGCACACACCATATACATAGACTCACAAGACTGATGTCTTTCTCCCTGACTTTGTGTTTAGATGGGCGGATACAATTTCAGAGTTTAAAAAAACACCCTATGTTGCAGAACCAATAGTAAATCCGAAGGGCGTCCTTCGGTGGTTCGCTGAACTCTTGTACTTGTAAACATAGTCTGACTGTGTTAAAAGTTTTAAACAAAGCCACTCTAAGTCCTTCATTTCCACAATCTTGTGGACTGAGGACACATTTGATAAAACGGAATTAAATCTCTCAGCATTCATTTTCAAGCTCTCTGTGTGTTTGTTTCCTTGCTGACGAGAAAAGGGGGAGCACACATTTCCGGGAGGGCGTGTCCTTTTAAAAAATGCAGTGTTGCTATGTTGCCGGCCGTTTTCTGTGTCCCCAGACTATCAGAGGGCGGAGATCTCTGATTGTCTGGTGGCGAGACTACCATATACATTGAGGGGGACACGTCCCCCTCCCCCGCAATATATAACCGTAACCATTCAGGTCAGCACAGGGCACAGAGAAGTAAGTCAAGATCATGTCAACAAGAAAAGGTCCAGTTTTTTTTTGTTTTGTTTTTTTACTGCAAACAAAGTGGCAAATATTATCTTGGAGGACATCATTGCACTTGGTTGACTATTTTTCTATTATCTTAGATGTAAATATTGCATGTGTCTTTCAGATAAAACACATTTTTGACTTGTGAATGAGTCAATGGAGTTTCTTGCAATAATGAAAAAATACTGGCAATCATGTCCGCCTGGCACAAACCACATGTTTTGGACAGCTGTGAAGTAACAGAATGTCCCACCATCATGGTTCTTATATTGCCAGATTCCAGAGAGTCTCCCCTCTTCAGAATATGTCCAACTTGCTATGGTTAGATACATGTCAAAATGTAAGAATTTAGTAACAAATATTTGTTTTTTTCATTGATATAAAAATTAATATAAAATACGGGCACATAGAAGGACATGGAATGATGGCAAATCTGGTTAGCCCAGATTGTCCTGAAAAACAAAAAAAAACAACAACAACAAAAAAAACAAGATATGGCATGTGTATGTAGTCTTTATAATGACTGTAATGTGAGCTAAAAAGTAAAGGCAGTAAAAACTACCCCCAAGAAAGGCCTAGGGCCCAAAGGGTTAAGTTGTAGGATATGCCTGCAATTATTTATTTAATCAGAACACAAAATGAATTTCCACTTAGCTACAATAAAATGTTTTCTTATTAAGATTGACAATGACTAAGTGAATACCTTACTCAATTTTATTTGATTAATGGGAAAACAGGTCATTTGTGTAGGCAAACTGATGAAAATTAGTCTGTTGATACCACAGGAGATTGTTCAGTCATTGTAGAGCTAAATTGATTCAAATTTACCCATTGACGGGTCACCTCAGCTATCATCACAACAATTGCCACCCCCCTGAGAAATCTGGCAGGAGTCGCCACTGGATTTACAATCTATATTCTAGAGTCATGAAAACAATTTTCTGGGTTAAAAAGAAGCTGACACTGACTAAATCGTGAAAAGAAATACCCAACCCACATAGCACTCCAGATGCCTGAAATTCAGAATTGCCTAGTTTTGCGAGGCCTGGTGCTACACACTTACAGATACTGAAATCAGGTGTAGGCCCTCGAAAATAATACCCTTTTTGATGAAAACTTCCTCTTACATCACAGATTTCTGGCCACTGGAGACTCCCCCAGAACTATTGCCTTCAGCTACAGGGTTGGATTTTCAATGGTGGTGGGTATAGTGCAAGAGGTGTCTGAGGCACTCTGGTCATGTCTGATCAGAAAATACATGCCATTTCCTGGAACAGACAAATGGAATTTTCCAAATTGTGTTGGAGTTATTGGCGGAAAGCATGTCACCATTCAAGCACTGGCAAAGAGTGGCTCCAAGCTCCACAATTAAAAAGGCTCATTCTCTATTGTCCGACTTGCTGTGGCGGACACCAGATACCACTTTAGGACGATCGATGTAGGAGCATATGACAAGAGCAGTGATGGAGGTACACTTGATGCCCTCAACCTCCCATCAGATGTGCCTCTTCCAGGAGCCGAAAGAGACATGCCCTTTGTTTTTATAGGAGGTAAAGCATTTCCCTTGCAACGGAATATGTCGCAAGGGAACCCATCTGCCACAGGAATTTCTCCCATCTAACGTTGAAATCATATATTGCATTCAAACAAATAGGGCACTCTAGCGCCTCACTGTTGTTAGCGGCCAGCGCTGCTGTTAGCTGTTGGCGCTGTTAGCTGTGATTACATTACCTTCCTCCTTCAGCAGCTCTTTCCAGCAGGGAAAGGCTTTTTGATTCGCTTTTGGGCTGTCTTGGTGACGAGGATTCTGTCTCCCGTGATACTGCATATACATATGATCCTGAATTATGCTCAAAGAGTGGGACGTTGTTATGCTGCAGTAGTGCCGGGGTAATAGCAAAGCGCCTCTTGCTCCTCTCCTTCAGCTTCTCAGTCACGCAGCGCTGGCCTGGCTCTCAACGAAAAAGCCTAAGGCGGGGCTGTATGTCCCTTGCTGGCAGATGTATTCTCAAGATGGCGAAACATTATGGAACCCCCCAGATGAACTGCCCGCACAATGTACTAACAAATCCAAAATTCTCCTTTTACGAGAATAAGTTAGATTATTGGTGGGGGTAAGAGTACTCCAATGATGACATATTTCTGAATGCAGTCATCGATTTTCGCCAATAAACAACTGAAAATGTTACACGATGTCCCTTTATAGAGAGTAATTCCAAACAGTAAATTATGAAACATATATGTTGTGATGTTGTATTTATGCAAGTAAAATGTCTTTGTGACTGTTCAATGTCAGCAGCTCAGTACATACTGACATGTATAAATTCACAAAAACATGAAGACATAAGGGGATAAGACTGCTTCTCTTTCCATTTTAATTATTTTGTTCAACACAGAAAATTGGTACAATTATTTCAATAACTGGATTACAAAAAATTCAAATGATTTCAATAGAAGATTAAGCTATATGAACTGGGCAAGTGTTTACAATTTTAACATACTCACAAAGTCTAAAAATATAACAATTTAAAGGAATTCCTAGTTAGTATTTACAATTATTCAAGTACTTGGGTTATAATATTGTTTGTGTCTGTGTGTGTACAAGAGAGACATAATGAGTTAACCAACAAAGCAACTCTTCATCTATTCATCACCAAACTTTGTTTCAGTTAGAATCTGCATTAATTTTAACTAAATTTCAGTGCTCTTCCTTGGTGGCAAGCATTTTACAGCAGGGTTCAAGCTCATAAAAAATGTTCATTCTCATCAAGAGGTTTGTTGACAGCTGCCAGGAGTTCTCTTTGGTATCCTGTCAACTCTACTATTTCACCTGCTCTCCTCTGCTACCTCTCCCAGTCTCTCTGCTCATTGGATAGGAGTCTTTACAGCCTTGGGTGCACCAGGTGGATGATGTGCTGGGTTGTGGAGCACCTCAGACCCTGGTGGCTGATGTTGTAGGGCATGCAGGGGATGGCTCCAAACTCTCAACAAGCAGGTCATCTTCCTGACAGAATAATGCAAAGAAGTGTAAAAACACTGCAGAAAGTCACAGTCCCTTTTCAAAACAGACATTTTGATATGTCATCACAGAATAAACCCAGCTGAAATTAAGCACATCAGTGGTGGTATAGTGCATACTACCCTACCCTACTGATGTAGCTGTAACACACCAAAATAGGATGGAAGCCAAACAAATTTACATCTGTGTTCAGACAGTCAAAATGATTGATGTATAAAGGACTCTTCTGACTTTGACCTCACTACCATACTTCTCAACAGGTCCCTGAGAATTGCTTCACCTACCTCAACTTGTGACACCATAGGGAGTAGGAGAGACTCAATAGTACAATCCTGGCTGCCTAGATCAAATGAGCAGTTGGTCTCAAGGAATGATATAATAGCCATAAAATTCTTTCTTCCTTTTCTGTCTGCCCCCTTCTGCTCCACTCCTTTTTTTTTCTCTGCCCTCATTTCTTTCAAATACTTGACTCAGATATTTCCATTTCCATCTGCACTCCTCCTCTAACAAAACAAGGTAAAAAGAAAAAGGAAGAAGAAGAAGAAAAAAGAAGCTAGCAAGCTGACTAGCTAGTGATGGCCGAAGAGTAACACCTCCTATCTGAAAAATGCACTTTTTTGAGAAAACTTATAAAAAACTTGTTTCTTGCAGAATGCTATTTGTTGAGGATACCCAATAGATAATACACTGTTTTGGGACTATATTACGATATTATGTGTTGACAATACCAACTAGGTATTAGTGCCATTTTGCAGATAGGAGAATTTATGCTTTGGCCATATGTCCTACAGCTTGTCGAGGGATACAGTGAAAGTGAACTAACATTCACTTAGCACATAGCTATCAACTGCATGCAACCCAACTGTTATGTTATTTGTTAATAAAGTCTATGTATGAAAACTACTTACCCGAAACTTCAAGTACTGCACTTATATGCTTCCATGCCTGCTGTTTTCTGTTGAGATCATGGTTACTGCAGTCTGTAAAGTCGTAAAGCTCTGGGTGTCCAGCAACGGCTACCACCGGTTTTTCTTCCATTGTTTGCCAGCTGTAAACTTGTTGTCATAACCACCACAGAAGGCCCGCCTCTCGAATCATCCGATTGGACAATGGGGAAAAGGGAGAGATGATGTGAGGCGTTTTTCTGCTCAGAGTTTACGTTTTTTCAAGTCGAGGCGTTCAGAGCGCTACGGACAAAAATGCTATGGCACTTGGAGCACAGAAGAATGAGGCGCATCGCAACGCAAAAACCACAAGCAGAAGACAAAAAAGTGCCCCCAGCTGCTAAAAATGCATCCTGTGTTATCAGGGCCTTAAAATTAGGTCATAGAGAGCTGGTATCAATCCATCCTGAGCTTCAGTTTTGACACCCTCTTCTTCCCACATTTGCCAGGTGATAGCCAAACAGAAAGATTGTTACATCCTATGTCTATTTTTTGTTAAGTTTATTTACTTTATTAATCCCCCTGAGGGGAAATTCAATGTTTTCACCCTTGCTTCTCAATCACACATAGGTCCGAAAGACACACATGCACAAACAAGACCTATACATGCACAAAGTGGAGAGATGTCAGAGTGAGGGGGCTCCCCTTGGTGAGGCGCCCCGAGCCCCAGTGCCTTGCTCAAGGGCACCTCAGCAGTGCCCAGGAGGTGAACTGGCACCTCTCCAGCCACCAGTCCACGCTCCATATTTTGGTCCGGACAGGGACTCTAACAGGCGACCCTCCGGTTCCCAACCCAAGTCCCTATGGACTGAGCTACTAGTAAAGGGCACTGTGTTGCTTTGTTTCAAATGTAAAGGTAAACATCAACACAAATCTACATTATAAAATTATATAATAACATGTTGCATGAAGCAATAAATTTAACAGAGAGAAATATGCTTCTCTCAGGGTATTTGGGCAACTGTTAAAGGCGTTCAACAACACCTAGATTAACATCATGGACCATGCAGCTGAATACTCCAAGCCTATAACAAAGTTCAACACATCTTTAAAGTGAAATCCCAATGAGAATGTCTCTATGATGCTGCAATGTAGAATCACAACGAGAATGTTGTGTAAGGTGTTCAGGGGATTGGAAAGCACTGGCTTGAAGAGGATTAAAAGCAGGGTGTGTTGAAAAGATATTGAGGCACAGATGGAGGACTTACCAAGGTAAGGAATACAGGGCACCATCTTCAGAGAGCGGATGTATTCTCTCATGCGGGTGTAGTTCTCTTCCTTGGATGTCAGATAGTTAAGTTTCTCAAATGTCGCCTTGTCTTTACGACTAATCAACTACAACAGAGAGAACAAATTACACACATTTAATTAATCCTTCTTGTTTAGAACATATTACGTGAATGGAAACTATGGCAAACACAAAACAATTACATCATGATGTCTTACACAAAGAACAGGGTGCGTGTGTCCCAAAACCCTTATTGTAATATTAAAATTTTTACAGATTGTTTGAGCTACAGAATAATTTACAAAGGAATATACTTACTGATAATTTGTCAAGAGACATATATCAGAGGTTATTCTGTCTTTACATCTGCTGTAGACTGCTGTCGGCTAATGAGGCACATTGTACAGTCAGTCTGAGGTCTGCATCCTGAGCAATTCAAACTAATTTGGCAAACTCCGGTTTTCTTTCTTGCCAATATGTGACCCAATACTTTTCCGTAGGCCCAAACAAAATCCTGAGTGGTATTGGTTTTCACAAACTATACAAAACAAAATAAAAGGTGAAAAATAAATTAATGGGTGAATTAGACCTATGTCCACAAACAAAACATGTCAAAGTCTTTTATGCTGTAGGATGAGCATCTGCTTTCATGAACTATGAAACAAATGCCACAGTAAATTAAAAACAACACTAATGTCACCCTATTATGGAAAATACATTGATAAATATACACTTCAGCAGGCCTCCAAGAATGATAAAAAAAAAAATAAAAATCAAACAATAAAATGGCTCCGTCATATGTTGGAGAGCTCACAGTGCCCTATTATCCCACCAGAACACTGCGCTCTGAGAATGCGGTGTTACTGGTGGTCCCTAAAGTCTCCAAATGTAGATCATCCTTCAGCTGTCAGGCTCCTCTCCTGTGGAATCATCTTCCTGTTGCGGTCCAGGAGGCAGACACAGTATCCACATTTAAGACTAGACTTAAGAGTTTCCTTTTGGATAAAGCTTATCGTTAGGGCTGGCTCAGGCTTGCCTTGTATCAGCCTCTAGTTAGGCTGACTTAGGCCTTACGCCCCCCACCTACACTCCTGGCACACTGCTTCAACACCTCCCCCTTCAGCAGCTTCAGACCGGTGGTATTAACATCACACCTCATGAAGACTGGAGCACCTGGTCCTGTCTCGTCTCCGCCCCACAGTAGGCTCTTCAGTGGACCTGCTGCAGTTTGTCTACCAGCCTGACACTGAGGTGGATGACGCCGTCATCTTCTTCCTGTATAGAGCTCTTTTTCCCCTGGAGAAGCCCTGAAGCTCTGTGAGAATCATGTTCTTTGACTTCTCCAGCGCTTTCAACACCATACAGCCTGCGCTTCTGAGGGACAAACTGGAGCACATAGGGTTGGCTAATCACCTCACATCCTGGATCCCAGGATTGTGTATCGGACTTGGTTGTCTGCAGTACGGGGGCCCCGAAGGGGACGGTGCTGACACCGTTCCTCTTCACCCTCTACACTGCAGACTTTTCATACGACGCCCCCACCTGTCATCTGCAGAAGTTCTCCGACAACTCTGCCTTGGTTGGCCTCACTACAGAACGTGGGGAAAACCAAAGAGCTGGTGGTGGATTTCCGCAGGTGCAGACTCCTCCCCCCAACACCGGTGAACATCCAGGGAAAAGACATTGAGATGGTGACATCTTATACGTACCTGGGTGTTCATCTTAACAATAAACTGGACTGGACTAATCACATAACAGCACTGTACAGGAAAAGCCGAGGAAGACTCTACATGCTGAGGTGGTTCAGGTCTTTTGGAGTGCTCCTGAAGACCTTCTTTGACCCTCAGGTGGCATAAGCCATCTTTTACAGAGTGGTCTGCTGGGGCAGCAGTGTCTTGGCTGCAGATAGGAAGAGACTGGACAAGCTGATCAAGAAGGCCAGCTCTGTCCTGGGATGCTCTCTGGCCTCTGTGCAGGTGGTGGGAGAAAGGAGTATGACAGCCAAGCTATCATCTCTGAGGACTAATGACTCCCATCCCCTGCAGGAGGAGATAAAAGCTCTGGAGAGCTCCTTCAGCGATAGACTGCTTCACCCAAAGTGTGTAAAGGAACCCTATCGCAGGTCCTTCCTGCCTGCTGCTGTCAGACTACATAACCAGCACTGCTCACAGTAAACTGCACCAGGGACACTTTAGGGACACTATGGACACTTTATAAACACCACTATAAGCATTGCTGTCCCCCATGTTGTTGTTTATTTGCACATACCAATATATTCACTTTGTACTTAATATGTTCACTTTCATCCATTGCTCACTTTTCATCCACTGCTCATTATTATGATTATTATTTATTACTGTTTCTTGTATTTTTTGTACTTTTTTTTGCATGCCTAGTTTTTTAAGTTTTTAAATGTTGAAATCTTTAATCTGACTCTTTCCCCATGACTGCTGTAACACCGGAATTTCTCAATTGTGGGATCAATAAAGGTGTATCTTATCTTATCTTATCTCTTATCTTATCCACTCCTCCCAGTCACAGTAATACCCAAATTCCTCGAGGCAGCGGTCGAGGAGGGGAGTTGCAGCCATTTTTAACTCAGGTTTACCAATCAGCCCTACACCTAAACTAGATTATAAATCCTTTGAATGCCTTGTCCTTAGTCCTTTACATCCAACCTGGAAAACCTTGCAGCCACTTCTTTTTGTTATAGTGTATCGTGCTCCTGACCCGTATTCTGATTTTTTTCTGAGTTTTTATCCAGTTTAGTTCTTAAATCTGATTAAGTTATTATTGTCAGCGATTTCAATATTTGTGTTGATGTTAATGACTCCCTCGCTACTGCATTTTTAGATTACTGGACTCCGTTGGCTTCAGTCAGAAAGTACATAAACACACTCAATGTTTTAACCACACCCTTAATCTAGTTCTGACGTATGGACGTGAAATTGAAAACTTACTATTCTTTCCACAGAATCCCTCTCTATCAGATCACTACTTAATAACTTTTGATTTCTTTCTACTTGATTACACACCACTCAGCAACAGTTACTATACTAGGTGTTTACCAGATAGTGCTGTCGCAAAATTTAAGGAAATGATTCCACCGGCTTTAAATTTAATACCATGTCCCTCTGTAACAGAGGTTTCCCATACTGACTTTAAACACTCCGAAATTGATTATCTTGTCGAAAGCGCTGCAGGCTCGCTGTGAACAACACTCGACTCAGTGGCACCTCTTAAAAAGAAGTTAACAAAGCAAAGAAAGTTTGCTCCTTGATAGAACTCCTAAACCCAAAAATCAAAACAAATATCGCAAAAAAATGAAAGGAACTGGCGATTAACCAAACTGGAAGAATCTAGTTTGGTCTGGGAAGACAGTCTCAAAACATAGAGGGCTCTCCGCAATGCCAGAGCAAACTATTACTCATCATTAATCGAAGAAAATAAGAACCCATGTGCACATGGTGTGCACATGGGTTCCAATTGTTGAAAAACGCACACTGAAGTGCCCTCTTGGTAGCCAAAATGCCCTCCTGGGAGCTAAAACATGCGCTCAAGTGCCCTCTTGGCAACCAAATTGCCCTCCTGGGAGCCAAAACACACGCTAATGTGCGCTAACTTGTGGCCCAATTGTTGAAAAACGCATGCTAAAGTACCCTCTTGGGAGCCAAAATGTGCGCTAAAGTGCCCTCCTGGGAGCCAAAACACGTACTAAAGTGCCCTGCTGGCAGCCAAAATGCCCTCCTGGGAGCTAAAACATGCGCTCAAGTGCCCTCTTGGCAACCAAATTGCCCTCCTGGGAGCCAAAACACACGCTAACGTGCGCTCTTGGGAGCTTAACCTTAATATACCTCAATATATCTCTATTAAAGCCTTACCTTTCTGGAAATTTTACGATTTTCTTTGTTTAGGTTAAAATGTTATTAATAAGCTGATGGCACACTAAAATGTCAGTGAATTCCACCAGAGATAAAAATTCATAATTATACTATTCTCATATGGTTCTAAGACAACTCAGATCAATCATTGCATTCAGACTGACTGCCCCCCGTGGAGGCCTCCGCCTGACGTAATCACTCACGTAAAATGATTTGTGATATTGGGCTTTACAAAGTTGGTTGGTTGGTTGGCTCTGCTTTTGAGCGATGGCGAAGACTGATGCAGCTTCATCCTGAGCTAAAAAGGGATGAGATGGTCGCAGAGTTTCTGCTGGACAGGTATTTTTTTAGTTAGCCTCTAAGTTTGAATCAACATGGCTGTGCGACCAATGCTTGTGGCAGCCTCTGCGTACACTAGTGAAGTGAACACGGTGCAACAACAAGAAGTAAGTTCTTCAGTGCAATACAGTGGTGAGTTTCTAACAGACATATGAAACCGCTGCAAAGACCTAATGCTATAACTGAGAGGGCTCAGGATGTGTAGCAAGCTTGGCTAACTCGGCTTCTTTACCGGAGCCTTTGTGCTCCACTGTCTGGCAGGTTACCTCGTATCGCCTCTGTGCCTGGATCGTATGATGTGGTTGTGCTGCTGCCATGGTCCTGCCTGATGCCGCCTACTGCTGCTGTTATTATTAGTTATACTTCTACTGTTATTATACACCTATGATTAGGGGTGGGTGATATATATCGTTAACAATAATATACAATAACAATAACAATAACCTGATACCAGGTTGAAACCCCACACATTCACCGAACAAGAGTCACGTAACTTGTGTGCAGCAGCACGCCGCAGTATGCCTAGATGGTCACATGATCTCTCACTGGCACCTTCCCGGCAGGTTAGCCTGCTGCTAAACAAACTATTAGCGAGACAACATGGCAACACCGCCCACGGATGCTCCAGCAGCTTCGGAAGACGTGGGTCGACTGTAGTGATAGGTCCCAGCCTGTCAGGTGGAAACTCATGCTGTATTGTGTTGCAGGGGAACAATTAACGGGTTGCTCAAGTACCTGAAGCCTGCGTGGTTAATGAGTGGTTTGCGGTTATACCAATAAATAACTGAGCATGGTGTCAGAAGTAAAGTCAGAGGCGAGCAACAGTACTAGTGACTTAGTCTGCATATAGCGACACAGAAAAGCGTCTAGTTGTAGGTCGGGAAAGTTCGCAGTATCAGAAGACCATCTACAGAACTACCTAGCCTAGCCACAGTTAGCTAAACAAAGCAGCAACATGGCACAGTTTCAAGTCTCCCCGCCGGAAAAGTTCACCTTCAAGGCTGAAGACTGGCCTAAATGGATTAAACACTCGACAGATTCCGCATTGCTTCTGGATTGGAGACACAAGCAGAATATAATCGTAGGATTGTGAACTTTGAGAGAGCAAAGTTTAATCAGCGGCATCAAGAAATGGGCAAGACGGCCGACAGTTTAATTATGGTGCTGCACTGCCTGCCTGGCGGAGCACTGCAGTTACTGGGCTCTACATGATGAGATGGTGAGGGACAGGCTTGTGGTGAGTCTGCGGGACAAATGCCTATCTGAACAGTTGCAAATGGACCCAGAATTGACGCTACAAAAGGCCGTCACCGGAGTCAAACAGAGTGAGCAGGTAAAAAAGCAGCAAGAAATGTTAAGAACATTTTTCCTTTAAAACATTGTGTCCATTAATATCATCCATGAGAAACAATTAATGAGCTATAACTCAGGCTGTTAAAAACACATATTTAAAAGAATATCGTGTAATTATCGTTATCATCAAAATCCCCAAAAATATATTATTTTTTGTCCATATCGCACACCCCTACCTATGATTATTATTGTCACATACACTATCATATATTAACATATACTTACAACATATTGCACCACAATAGCCATAATTGTTATTATAATGTTATTATTTAAATGAATGCTGTTGTACGCTACTGTCATTACTGTCTGTCCTGCATCTCTCTCTGTTCCGTCTCTTTTTATGTCTCATTTCGTCATATGGAATACTGTAAATGTATTATGTTGATCTCTTCTTGTGCGACATCTATTGCATGACTGTCTGTCCTGGAAGAGGAATCCCCTCAGTTGCTCTTATTTTTTTTTGGGGGGGGGGGGGGGGGTCCTTATCCGCTGTGCTGTAACACTCTCTGAGGCAAATATAAAAATATATATATAAATGATAAAAATACAGATGAAGTTATCAGTTACTGAGCAGCAGTGTTTTCTCTCTGTCCAACAATCATCTGCACATGAACAACAACCTGCTTTCTGTATTTATAATCCATACTGTGTCCTGCTCAGAGTCACACTATGGGCCCTATTTAGATAGTCTAAAACATGAAGCACCAGGCATATGGCCCATGGCTGTGTCCCAGTCACTTGCTAGTTAGACAGCGCGTTTTTAGACTGTGCGCCATGGCGGAGAGTCTAAAAGGGGTTGGACTTACTCTGTGAGCTAATCATGGGTGTGTTTTGGGCATATCATTCAATAAGCCAAACGGAGTGTCACCTCTCATTCCCTTTAAAAGAGGTGCGATTGGAGCGCATGGCGGAGAGCTAATTAGATGGCGGACCTACCAATTGGAAAGAGTGAGTGTTTTACAGCAGAGGAGACGGATCTTCTTGTGCGGGAGATCAAGGCCCTATCAGAACCAGATCTACGAGGACAGCAGACAGGCACCCAAGCTCCCCGAGGTAAATCAGGCGTGGGATCACTAAAAAAAGAAAGATCTTACTAAATATCTGTGGAATATTTTTCAAACCTGTTTTCATCACAGCTGCCAGGACTGCCGCGGAGCTCCTCAAGGTGCTGATCCTGCAGCTAGGACCTGTTCAGCGTTTTTGTTAATTGTTTTTATATGTTTCCTAGAGCTGTGTTCTGCCTCTTATTTGCATGTGTGTCCTCTCTGCACTCTGCACTAACAATATAATAATATAATATAATGTAGCCTAGTGTATATAATGTAGCCTAGTATAACATGTTAAAATAAATGCAATGTGTGGGCTTTGGTTTCAATCAAAAAAATGATTGATTGGTCAGATAATTTCACAATTTCATTTGTCATTATTACAAATTATGATGATCATTATTACTGCGATTAGATCATTCTGATTAATGACTGACCATTAAGACATGTTTCTGATAAATATTTTAATGTGCACAATAATAACCTTTCACATTGTAATCATATTTTTATTTATCTTTTGCATATGTGTGGCTGCTCCGTGTGTGTCTGAGCAGAGTGCACGCGCATTGTGCACCCGCCTAGAGACACATATTACTAACCTGTTTAACAGCGAAATACTGTGCCATTGAGTTTAGACCAGGTTTTTGTTGGTCACTGGCGCATTTGCTTTTTAAGTCATCTAACTAGCAATGCGTCATGACTGTGCCTGACCACTCCTCGTTTTTAGACCAACACACCCAGAGAAGCGCAAGTTCATTTGAGTAAGACGACGAGGGCGCAGGGCGTGAAAATGACAACTGCGCCTGCATCTAAATAGCAGTGACACTTGTGACATGGATTATGCGCCCTCCGCCGTCCGCTTTAGACCATCTAAATAGGGCCCTATGTGTTTATGTGATTTATTCATTATTTGCTGACTGCTGATTGGGTCCATAATAAAAACTGATGTGGGATATAACAGATTATGAAGATAATTTGTCTAATAAATGAAGAAAGTCGTTTGTTTCCTTTTTTGTTCAGATTTTTAACTTGATGGTTAATCAGAAAACAAAATATAAAACGTGGCAGTGATACACTTGAGTTTAGTCTGTTATCTGTCTTCACGCTTCGCGCTGTGCTGTCCAATCAATAACCGTTATCCAATCGGTGTGTTTTGTTCGGTAAAAGACTTCCGCGAAGGCTGCACTCGTATATCCTCGCTTCCGTCTCCTCTGAAAGCTCCTCCTCTCTCCTCAACTCCTCTGAGTGCATTTCACGTATTGAGACGTCCGACATACAATCAGCACAGTTTTTTGTTTTTAATTTTCTTTTTATTTTGAAAGGCAAATTTCCATAAGACACAATTTACAGCAATTCTTTGTCCATAGTAGATCATATGGAGGGCTGCGAACCAAGAGGATGTGACATTTCACCAACTTTACAGGAGAGCCAAAACAAAAATGACCATACTTTGCTCTTACTCTCTGTACTGTTTTCACCTATTTAAAGCACATTTATTGACACAGATGGATGGCACAATACATAATTAATAATAATTTATCTTTTAGTCAAAAAAATATTTTTTCTACATTTCTAAATTTAAAAAATAGTCACATACGCCTTTTTGGCACCAAGGTTTTCAGTACTTTTGTGATCGAGGGTCGAGGGTCGTGATCGACGTCATGTCCGGCTGAGATGCTAAAGACGCCGCTGATGCCGCTAATGCCGCTGAACCCACAGAAATTAATTTAAAACGTTAATTTTACTGGGTGGAACTTTTGAAACATAGTCGGTCACCTAGAAGGGTCGATTTAAAACGAAAAATCTGAACTTGATGTCCCCTAAAAATCGAGGGAAGAAAAGCGGGCAGGTGACGCCTATTGTACTACCTGTTGAACCTGCACCTGTGGAAGACAGCATGGATCGAACAGAACTGGCTGCTTTAATCCGCTCAATAATAAGAGAAGAAATCAAGGAGGCAATGAATAAACTGCAGCCTCAATTCGATTCACTAAAATGTGAATTAAATGAATGCAAAGGAAAATTAATGGATGTGGAGCAAGCGTTGTCGGGGACGCAGGACAGAGTGGAGGATATGGAGAAAATCTGTAACACGCTGCGAAAGGAAAACAAAGAGCTGAAAGAAAAAACGGAGAGGCTGGAAAGCTACAGCCAAAGATTTAATATCAGAGTCTTTGGCCTGGATAAAGATATTGAAAAGGGAAACCCGACTCAATTCATGTCAGCTTTCCTGAAGGAGGTGTTCAAAGAAAGGGAGATTCCCTGTTTACCCGAAGTGGAAATAGCGCACAGGGTGGGGCAAGCGACAAAATCTGGTTCCAGGCTCATGATTGTCCGACTACAGCAACAGCTGGTCAAGAAGGCGATTTTGGATATTGCAAAGAAAGAAAAAGTGCTGAAATACAAGGACATGAAGAAAAAATATTTCCGGACTTGACGGCGGAAATGGCGAAAAGGAGAGCGCAGTTCAAAGACCTGAGGATGAAATTATATCAAGCGGGGATTAAAAACGGCTTGATTCATCCTGCAACGCTCATAATAACTTTTGATGGAGTGACAAAATATTTCCAAGACAACGAAACAGCAGAAAGGTACTTCAATCAAAACATTCAACCGGTCGGGATGGAAAGGATGAATGAGAGGCGAGCAGGTGAGAATCACCGATAGAGCTGACTCATTATGTACAATATAAGATGAACAATATACGCTCGTGAACACGAGTATTGAACATACATGAGAAAAGAATGGGAATGAACTATCGATACTTCTTGGACTGATAAGCACATGATATGTGCGAAGTGAACTGTTGAAACTTTCACTGATAAAGTTAAAATAAACTATGAAATTTAATTTATAATGAATAGAGGCTACAATTAATTTCTAAGAGTGTTAGTGTACAAAGTAGGATGTATTTCAGTTTATTGAAAGTTTTATTTCTTTAGTCTTTTATGACTTCCTAATATTAGTTTAATGGATTACAAAGAAGCAAAATAAAGTCTACAGTGGCCTATAGTGCTAGTGTTAAGTTTTGTATGTGGAGGTCCAGTAATTGAGTTTGGCTTTCTGAAAGCGGCATAGCACTTTTGTGACAAACAAAAACTATGTCTAAATTGATGTCTGTGTGTTTATGTGTGAAGAAGTGTTTAAATGTAACTGTTAAATGTTATTTGTTTTGCTCCGAAATTACATCTGTCAAATGGAAACACCTGAATAACTTAGATTTGAGAGATGTCATTTAAATTGCCATGGAAAGGTCTTCGGATAGCCCACATAAACATATGTAGTAGCAGGAATAAGCTGACAGAAATATTGCATATTTTATCTTCAAAAAATCTACATATATTAGCGGTATCCGAGACTCATCTAGATTCGACATTTGAGGATGCATCCTTAATGATGCACGGATATTCTTCAGAAATGACAGGAATGCGTATGGAGGAGGAGTGGTATGTTACATTCAAAGTCATTTACCTGTTAAAGTAAGACAAGATTTAATGGTACCGGATATTGAAGTTCTCTGGCTGCAAGTTTGTTTAAATCATCTAAAACCAATATTAATAGGATGTTTTTATAGACCTCCCAATACTAATATGCTATACTTAGATAAAGTGTGTGATATGCTAGAACAAGTTAGTTTTATAGGGAATTAAATTTATTTTTTGGGTGATATGAATGTTGATTGGAACTCTAAGTGCTGTCCAGTGAGAAAGAAAATTATGAATGTATGTGCATCCTGTGGATTATCACAAGTTGTAAACAAGCCAACTAGAATAGGCTTAAAGAGCAATGGTAAACGAGTAGCAACCTGCATTGATCAAATTTATTTAAACAACCCAGAGGTTTGTTCTAAGGCTATATCTGTGCCGATTGGTTGTAGCGACCATAATTTAATAGCTATTGTAAGAAAAACGAAGGTACCGAAGCAAGGTTCGAAAATTATCAGGAAAAGATCATATAAACGGTTTGACCAAGAAAAATATATTGAAGATATTATGAATGCCGAATGGTCTAATGTATTTTTACAAATTGATCCTGAAAAGGCATTTAGTATCTTCAATGAGATTTTAATGGAAATTGTTGACTGTCATGCACCAATAAAGAAATTCACAGTAAAGAATGTCACTACCCCATGGTTGGATGAGGAACTCAAAGAATACATGAAAGAGAGAGATCAAGCTAAATTAATTGCTGGATCTTCAAACTTTACATCAGATTGGCAAGTATACTGTAAATTAAGAAATTTTATTTCTAAATTGAACAAGAAGACATAGAAAAAATATTATGAAAATGTTGTGTATGAAGCAAAACATGACAGTAAACAGTTATGGAATAAATTGAATTATCTATTAAAAGGAAACCTTAGGTCCACCTCATCTTGTTTAGATACTGGAGAGGATTTTCTAACCAAACCCCAAGAAATAGCAAATCATTTAAATAATTATTTTATAACAAAGACTGATAATCTAAAAAGTACAGTTCAGCACAAGAATAATTCCTTGGGAGCAATATTAATTAATCAAATTATGGAGGCTAAAGAGTGTAAATTTGAATTTATAAATGTTAGTGTTGCAAAAGTTGAATTAATGTTAATGACCTACAAGAATAAACCTCCTGGAATTGATGAGCTTGAGGGAAGATTGCTTAAGCCCATAGCTTCAATTATTGCCCCTATGGTAACGCATATTATTAATCAAAGCATAAAGGAAAATAAATGCCCACAAGCTTGGAAAATTTCTAAAATTGAGCCAATACCAAAAAACAAACGGTTACAGTTTTCAGAATCAAATAGTAGGCCTATAAGTTTACTACCTCTTTTAAGTAAAATAATGGAGAGATGTGTGTATGAGCAGATCCAGTCTTATTTTTCAAACAATAACCTGTTTACGAATTTTCAGCATGCATATAGGGAAAAATACTTGACTGCCACTGCCCTTGAGCAAATGGTAGATGATTGGTATAAGGCAATAGAACAGAGGAAACTTATAGGAACAGTATTTTTAGATTTTTCCGCAGCTTTTGATATTCTAGATCATGATTTGTTGTTGGAAAAATTAAAATATTATAGATTCTCTCATTCTGCGTTATTGTGGATTAAAAGTTATTTGCATGACAGACATCAAACAGTATATTTTAATGGAAGTTATTCAGACATTAAACAAGTAAAGTACGGAGTGCCCCAAGGAAGTTGCCTTGGACCGCTTTTGTACTCAATTTTCACAAATGATTTTCCATTAGTATTAAAAACAGCCCAAATTGCAATGTATGCTGATGACTCCACTATTTATTTAGCTGAATCAACAATTGAAAACTTAAATGCAAATTTAAATGAAGAGATGAAGACAGTGGTGGAGTGGATTGATAGTAATCGACTTATTTTGAATGTATCAAAAACTACTTGTATGGCAATTGGATCAAACTATTCAATACGATCAAATCCAAAGCTTGATCTTAGTATCAAAAATATGTCAATGAAACAAGTAGATGAAATAAAACTATTAGGAGTAATAATAGATAACACATTGACGTGGAATAAACAGATACAGAAAGTAGTTCGGAAAATGGGTAATACCATATCCATGATTAAAAGGTGCTCAAAATTTCTAACACAAACTATTGTTAAACAAGTGATTCAAGCTTTGGTTTTATCAAATTTAGATTATTGTTCGATTGTTTGGTCCAATACTTCGCAAGGAAATATAAAAAAACTGCAAATAGTTCAGAATAGGGCAGCATGTGTTGCTTTAGCCTGCAGTTTTAGGACAAATGTGAATAAAATGCATGAAAAACTCTTGTGGTTGGATGTAAATAACAGATTAAAATACATGCTGATGGTTTTTATGAGAAGCGTTATCACAACCAAGAGACCTATGATCTGTTATGAAAAGTTGTCTTTAAGTGCAGGAATACATAATTATGCAACAAGGCATGCGGCTGGAGGTTGTTTTACGTTACCTAAGTTTAACACAGCTGGGCAACGAACAGTGATGTTCAGAGCAATGAAAGAATGGAACTCACTCCCAGACTATATCACTCAACAGAAAAATATGACAAATTTTAAAATGAAACTAAAAGATTACTACCGAACAAAAAACTTCATTAACTACAAGTTCTGAAAGTTGTCTTTTGGTTGTAATGACATTTCTAGAAACTGACAGATCTAAATGGAGGGGCTTTAATGTATTGTGTTTTGTGTACGTATACCCGTGCTTGTATAGACTTATGAAGTGATGAAATCGAGCTAAAAATGAACTGGTGCGGGAGTGTGTGTTGTTACGTGTATGTATTGTATTGTATAGTGTGTGTGTGTTGTAATGTGTATGTCCTTTATATTTTGTTACAGTGACATTGATGTTTTGTATTGTCACATGATATTGAGTTGACCCCAGGAAGAATAGCTGTGGTGTTGCCAAAGCTAATGGGGATCTAAATAAACAAACAAAATATAATATATGGGCTTATCTGATAATTTAATGAGAAGAAAAGAATATGAATGTGCTTTTAAAAGAACAACAGTCATTTTTACACAATAAAAGTCATTAAAAATATATATTTATATTTGATTATTTATTTCAATGCTATTTATTTTTGAGTAGTAATACCATTGACAGAATAGACAAAAAGCAATTACAATGATACAATACAATGAACATCAATGATAATTTAAGAATTAATTTAATTGTTAAACATTTCATTTAAATGATCATTTAAATTCATTGAAATTATTGTAAAAATCTGATTCCATACTATCAGTGGACTAGACAACAATAGGAATTAATATGTTTTAAACTATTTGGAGTAGGCCTATGCGCAACAGTATCCATGAATTAATGACATTGACTAAACTAATCATATGAACAAAATGAACAAAATATTAAAAACTGAACTGACTAGTAATCTACATTACTAGTCAGTGGTGTGCACAGGGGGAGGGGGGGGCGGTCGCCCCCTCTTGTGGCCCGATTGTTGAAAAACGCGCAATAAAGTGCCCTTTTGGGAGCCAAACTGCACGATAAAGTGCCCTCTTGGGAGCCAAAACATGCACTAAAGTGCCCTCCTGGGAGCCAAAACGTACGCTAAAGTGCTGGCAGATCTCTATAACAGACAGGTTCTGCGGAAGGCATGGTCAATCTTTGCCAGCCCTGACCATCCACTCTCAGAAGAATTTGTTCTTCTTCCTTCTGGGCGGAGATATAGGTGTCCCAGAGTTAAAGTTACTAATTCCTGATTTGACTGCGCTGCTTTGCAGCACTTTATTAGGGGCCAGTACTGTTGTTATTATGTTTATTCACTTTATTCTTACTCTTGGTTTTCATTGTAGCAGTGATTGTTGTGATTGTCTCATGTCCTCTGGTATGTCATGTTGTATCTGTTTTTGCCCTCTACTGCAAATCAAATTTCCCCTCGAGGGACAATAAAGGTCTGAACTGAACTGAACTGAAATCTTTGGAGCCAAGACGCGCACTAAAGTGCCCTCCTGGGAGCCAAAACACGCGCTAAAGTGCCCTCTTGGCAGCCAAAGTGCCCTCCTGGGAGCCAGAACATGCGCTAAAGTGCCCTCTTGGCAGCCAAAATGCCCTCCTGGGAGCCAAAACGCACGCTAAAGTGCCCTCTTTGGAGCCAAAAAACACACTAAACTGCCCTCTTGGGTGGTAAAAACGCGTGCTAAAGTGCCGTCCTGGTTGGCAAAACACACTCAACTGCCTTCTTGGGTGCTAAAAACACACTAAACTGCCCTCGTGGCTGGTTAAAACATGATAAACTTCCAGTGATGGCGGACACGGAGTAGACGCTTCTGCCCAGCTCTCCCATACTCTTTACAATTTTATTCTTGTTAACCCAACTCTTCATCTTTACCAGCAAGCTGGTTCATTGCTCCAAGACCTCAACGTCATATTGCCTCCTGAAATGGCAAGTAAGCACGGAAAACAGAGTAAAAAAGACCCCAGCAAGACAACTGCTAGCGACGTTAGCATGGCCACACTAACCAGCCTTCTGGAAGGCCACAAGGCTGACCTAGCAACGGAGTTCGAGGCATCCTTTTTGGCACTGGAGGCCAAAATAGATCTCGTACTGTGTCCAGCCACGGCCAGCAAATTACATCTCTGGAAACTAATGCAGCCTGCTAAGTCTGGAGGCGTCATGTGCAGAGCTAAGGGCAATCAGTGAAAAGCTAAAAGCTAAAATGGCGGACCTGGAGGCTCGAGGCCGCCGAAACAACGTTCGTATTATAGGACTTCCTGAGTCGATTGAAGGACCGCGACCAACTGATTTTTTCTCCACACTGCTGACTCAACTTCTGGGTGAGGAAATACTACCGACAGCACCCATGCTAGATCGAGCACACAGATCCCTGGCCACGAAACCCAAGCAAGGCGAGAAGCTAAGCTCATCGTCCGCTTCCATGATTATCAAACCAAAGAAAAGGTTCTCAGCGAGGCCCTCAAGAGGAGATCTGAGCTGCAATATCACAGTAAACCTGTGGTCTTCTTAGAGGACTTGACGCCCGAGGTGAAGGAGCAACGGGCTGTATACCGAGAAGTTATGGGTCTCCTCTACAAATGCGGACTGAAACCTACTCTTCTTTACCCGGCGAAGCTGTTTATTACAATAAAAATGTGTCTTTCATCAGTTGACGAGGCCAAGGAATACCTGACAGGCAGTGGCACCTAACATGGACTCTAGACATAAGGTAACAGTGCCTGGCTGCTAGTTGTGTCGCTAACAGTAAACAAACACAAACTGGATGGCGCTAAAACCTTGACCATTTTTATATGCAGTGGTTTGCTTGTCTTGTGTTAATGCAGAGGTTGATGTTTTGTTAACTGAATAAGCAACTGACGGGTTTTATACTTCTGCACTAGGTTAGATTTAATCAGTTCAAATTAATATTCACTTTTCCTAATGTTAGTCTTGTATGGAAGCTGACAACAGCAAGCATGTCAAGAGGCATAAACTATACTTCTCCAACTGCCACTCAGTGTAAGGTTGTTGCAGTTTTTTTGTTGTTGTTGTTGTTGCTGCTTGTTTCTGTTATTCTAACGGCCAATGAGGCTCACCCCTCAAGTTATTATTACCTTCACGGTCAATAGATGTGTGCATGTGTATATGTGTATATAGATCTACATTTCATATAATTGTGTTCATAATCAGGAGAGGAGCGTTAGGCTCCTCTGGATAGCCTCTCAACCCTTGACTATGCACCTAATACCTCTCACATGGTTGCCTTTCAACAGTTCATTTTTATTTTACTGTTTTACTTATTCTTTTTTAAAATATCTCAGGTGGGCTTAAGGGTCCAAGGTTGCTTTTTCTTTGTAAATTTGGTTTAACCTCGTTTTATGTAGCCTTATGCCATATGTGTACATGTGTATATGCATGTGTGTACATGTATGTTTGTGTATGTTTATATGTATACATATATGTATACATATACATATATATATATATATATATATAATGTCTTGTACAAATTATTGCTCTGTGAGACTTTTTCATGAATAGACGTTTTAAGTTGTTATAGATCGTTGCCTAGAGTTCTTGGCTTAAAGGGGAACTTCGGTATTTTTCAACCTGGGCCCTGTTTCACCATGTGTGTGTGTGTACGATTCATAGGTACAACTCGTTTTAAAATTGGTTCAGTATTGAGGGAGGCGGATGCGGCCGGCAGCCGCGAAACGAGTTATAACGGCAGCTGTGGGGGCAAATGCGTTCCGTATAAATTTGCGCATTAAAAGTGTTTTTTTTTCGCCACAGTCCAGCTCATATGTCCAGCGTAATCTCTGTCAACAGCATGCAAATCGTCTGTCTTGCCTTCACTTCCTCTGGGCTGTGTAGCGACATGTCACGTGACCTGTTGCCGGAGGTAAACAGACGAGCCATGCTCAGAGCCGGTCAGAGCGCAGTTGGTTGTCCCGGAGTACAGCTGAGAGTTTTGCTGCATCAACTGAAAACAATGGTTCGTGTTTGTGCTTATCCGACTTGCAAGAACAGGATGTCGCGCAACACCCCGCACAGCTTTCATAGGCTGCCTTTGTCGGACGGCGAGATGCTGAAGCTGTGGCTAATTGTGCTACAAATGGATGCTAACACTCCTGTCCAGACGCTGCGCCTTGCAGACCATCGCGTCTGCAGCGCACACTTTTCCCGAGATGACTACTGCCAGCCCAAGAGGAGAAGACATCCAATCCCGAAACACTTCTTCCTCAAGAAAACAGCTGTCCCATGAGTAGAGAGACCAGCTACAGACACAGTGGAGGTAATGTTATACAAACAATGTTCAATTATTTTCCCTTTTCAGCAGTAGAAATTCACAATTATACGATATGATTGATATAAGAAGATGTAGTTGTCTGTATGAAAGTGTCTCCAAAGTGTGTGAAACGTAAACAGTAATTTATGCTTTCGTATATTTAGATATAGTAACTCTTTTTATGCCCACATTCGCATTTACTAGACACGGCGACAGGGATTTTCCAAGTTTGAGAACGCAGTTATCACTTCAGACAAAGAAAAAATGCACCCATCCCCCCAGTGATTTACTGGGATAGTTTCATTCACCTGGGTGACAATAGAGGTTTCCCCTCAAACAAAACGCACCCCTCCCCCCAATACTTTACCTGTGTTGTTTCACTACACTGGATGTCTACATGATCATGATTATGTTACTTGAACAAAGGTGGCCTGATACAGTAAATTTGCTCAAATCTAATATATTTCAGAAGTAGCTGTATTATCAAGAAGCTCATAATTAGGCTATTACATCGTATCTCGATTTGATGGTAATGTAATAACTTATGTAATATCTTGTTCAATTCTATTCTCTGAGCATGCCCAGACACTATTTTGAACCCCACTGGGGAGGCCCACTTCCCATAAATGCTGTATTTACACATATCACAAAGATTCATAGTGGGAATGAATGATGATGACGATGATGATAGTTATTCAATGAGTGCCTTTACATGGTGTGTTCACAGAAGTTTCACCTTGAAAAAGAATATGGACTTATTCTATGCAATATTCAAGTTGTGTGAATGTTTAGATTTTATACCACACATCCATACTGTATGGCTATTGTGACTTCAAGAATAGGAGAATTGATTTATATAATTACCGTTTTTTCCCAACATTATTATGATTTGTCTGAAAAGTCATCTTAGTTGGAGCAGTAAAATAACTTTTTATACTTGGCTGTAGGCAACACCTACTTCTTTTTTGTCTTTCTAGGGAAGTCATGGTGGTGATGTTTCTCCAACAGAAAGTGAATTTACCAAAGTCCCACAATCCACTCCGACCAAGAGCCTAAAAAAAGATGTTCTAGAAACATCAGGATCAGTGGGCCCTAGTCTGACCTCAAGATTGCGTCCTCACTCTGTCACACCACGCACCAGGCTGTCTTCATCTGGAGTGTATCTTGCACTGCCTCCTACTATGGCATCAGCAGTTGTAAGTGTAGCAGTGCTCACACTTTCTCTTGACAATTGAATAGTAGCCTTGAACCTCCTACATCACTGGAATTACATCCTGTGTATGTTTTTTGTGTCCTAGGACTGCACAGCCTCTGCATCAGCCACATCTTTGGCTGTCTCACATACAGCCAGTCAAGACGTGTCACAAGTGAGTTGAATGTCTTGTTTGTCATGTGTAAAAGGAAAAGAGCGATCCGTCCATAGTAATATTATCAGTGTGAGATTTTTAAACTCATTTTCAAGCCGTTATGAGATATAAATTCCACACTTATCCTGCCTCTTCAGACTGAACCTGACAGTCCAGAGGAACAAGCAGTGACTGATATCAGCATGAGCTTTGGGGAGATGTCTCTGGACCCATTAGACACCAGTTTTGCACCACCTAGCACGACCTTGCCATCCACCCAAGACTCTGGTTCTGGCTCTGCCTCAGGAAGCTCCCATGGGGATACCCCAAGTGGATCGGCTGAAAACAAGTGGCTGGGGAATGAGTCAAAGCTCATGGAACTTTTTAAAAGGTGCAGCATATGTGGCTGTTCAGTAGAGGACAAAAAAGTAATAACAAACTCAAGCCAAATTAAAATACACTGGACATGCATAAATGGACACTCTGACAAGTGGGCATCATGTCCGGACAGAAGAGGGATGGCTGAAAATAATCTGCTGATTAGTGCAGCAACAGTTTTTACAGGAGCAACATACTCCAATATAGCAGATTGGGCTGAACTACTCAATCTACACATCCCAAGGCAAACCCAGTTTTATGCCATTCAGTCAACCTACCTCATACCAGTCATACATTATGCATACAGAGAGCAACATGACAAACTCATGGATCGCCTTACTCGGGAAACAGCATCTGGGAGGAAAATTGAATTGTGTGGTGATGCCAGATGTGACAGCCCTGGTAAGCATTGTAGTTGGTCTTCCAAATGTGAGTACTTATTGTAATTTTACCAGTAAAAATAACATTTTTTTCTTTCCAGGATTCAGCAGCAAGTATTCCACATACTCCTTCCAAGATGACACCACAAAGGAGATTGTTCATTTTGAACTGGTTGAGGTAATTCAGCATGAATTGTGTTTGAATGAAATGCCACTAGTTGTCAAATTCTATGAATATACCATATTTGATAAGACATTGTTCTGCTGTAGGTTACAGAAGCATCCAGTTCTGTGGCTATGGAGGCCATGGGGTTTCAGAGGGGGCTGAACCACCTTCTCTACATGGGCGTGGATGTAGGTGTTATGACTACAGACAGGTCGCCATCGATCCGAAAGATTATGAGGGAGACCTACACCAACATCCACCATGAGTTTGACCCCTGGCATGTCAGCCAGAGTAAGTAAAATGTGTGTAGTTTATTTGTTTTATGGATAAGGATATATACATAATCATATTTTATTTTTGCTTTGATGATAATTTGGATTTGTTATTTGTTTTTCTCAGGTGTGAAGAAAAAGCTTGTTGCAGCATCAAATAAGAAGGACAACAAAGATCTCCAACCATGGCTGAAATCAGTCATCAACCACCTGTACTGGTCCTGCGAGTCATGTAAAGGTGATCAGGAGGTAATAATGAGATTATCTTGTAATTGTAACACACGATAATTGACTTGAGACAATATTGCAATCTTGGAAAGAATAATAATTTTTAGGTTACATGATAAGAATCACTCTGATATAATCCAAAAGGCTAAACGTAATTTCCATTCAGCTGTCCCAGATGTATAAGTTTTTGATGTCTTTCTGAAAATGTTTATTTTTCAAGCATGAATGTTTTACTTATAAATGGTTTTTATGTTCTCATTTCTGCAGGAATGTGTGCGTCGGTGGAAGTCTCTGCTCCATCATATTTGTGGCGTGCATCGATGGGAGGAGAATGGTGTGGAGCACATATGTCATCACCCACCTTTGACAGAGGAGCAGCAGAGAAGAAAGAGGTGGCTCAAAGCAGATTCACCTGCTTTTCGGGCTCTCAAAGCAATTGTGACGGACAGGAACCTCCTTCAGGATTTGAAGCAGATGTCTCGTTTCAAGCACACTGGTATGCCTTTTTTAGACTCTTTTTTCATTCAATAACACTTGTTTTGTACAACAGTAATAAAAAAATATCCAATGCTGTGAGGGGTACTAATACTGCCTACAGGTACTACAGTACAGTATTAGTACAGTACATATTACTAACACTGCTGCTAGTTTTACACCCACTGAGCAAAATCACACTTTCTGTATTTATAGTTGTTTTGAACAAGTTGAATATTAGTCAATTATTATTCAATTTTTTTATCTGGGTGTAGCAACAACTGTGGTTTTTAAACTTTCATCAACACAGGATCTCTGGAGGTGTTCCATTCTTCTATGCTGAAGTATGCTGAGAAGAGGCTGCACTTCACATATGACTCTATGAGGGCCCGTACCCAGCTGGCTATCATGGACCATAACACCAATGTCGGGAGACCTCAGGCAACCACTAGAGAAGGTAAAGATGTAATAAATTGCTGGGGCTGTGTACTGATACGTCTGCACGGTCTCAAGTGTTATGTAGTTATTTTTTACCGGCAGGTAAATTACTCTGGACAGAGCTCAGCAAAATCTGTCAAGAGTTATCAAAGCACTGTTAAGTATCTGTAATGTACAGAAGAAATATTTCAAGTAGTTCTTGCCTTGCCTGAAATGTACTTGGCAAACTTTGGTTTTTTAGTGTATAATATAGCTGACAGAGGGGGAAAATCTAAAAAAAACCCAAATTGAATATTGTTCATCACAATACACTAGTACAAGCTACAGTGATGTGGTGGTGTATAAAAAAATAGTGCTCATAATAATGTATAAAAATCTTTTTATGAACCACCAGTTTTCTCCTAAAAGCCACATTCATCTAATACCACCCTGTGAATTCACGTCTGTCACTGAGGAGGTCAGCTAGAATTAGACAGTAATATTTTTGTTGTCTTTTTGTTTTCCTCAGGGGAGCCACGGTACAAATCTGTTTATTCAAAACCAAGCCAGCAGTGGGTTGCAAAGCCAATTTATGAGCGAACCCAGCAGACCTTCCGACGTGACCTGGTGGAACGTGTCTTGAGAAGGCGAGAGGACCAGAGTGTTACTTTCACAGAGCCTTTGTCCCGTCGAAAACCACATCGCAGAAGACTACTGCACAACATTGCTCCAGTTCCCAGGTCTGAGAAAGAGGAGTTACTGGCTCAGCATTCCTCAAGATTCCAACAACACTGATGCTGAGTGGATTAGAATAGCACACCTTTTCTTATTTCTTCTTTTGTTTCACTTTTATTGTATATAGTTTTATAATTGTTGTATATTTACAGTTTTGTAATAAAATTTGTTAAACACAATTATTATCATATTACTATTTCTATTATTGTATCTGATGGAATATTATGTCAGCATCACTGTATAAAAATGCAAAAATGCAAATGGGGACTGGATTTGCTTTTAGAATGGCAGAGTGAAACTATTTGAAATGTAACACAAACAGAGGTCCTAATAACAATGATATTAGAATTATAATCAGCTTTATTGGCCACCAACATAACATACAAGTGCAAGTAATATGCCTTTTTTTCCACATTGCTCTCAATGTACCTACATAGCAGTAGGACAGATATAACAACAGGTAAAGATAAAGAGTAGACATGACTTATGTGCACAAGAATGTGAATGAGTAGGTGTATAGAATAAATATGAGGCAAGAGTACCTGACAATATAAATCAAAAACATACAGCAGTCTTGTAACTGGTAAACCTTACAAATATTGCAATGGAAAATAAAGCTGTATGGACATATATGGAATGGATGATTATGTACAGTAAGTATTCACAGTGTTCAGGATTTATGCAGGCTCTGCTAGTGTTTCAAAGACTAGAACAGTTTGTAGACTGTTCAGCAGTGCAGTCAAGAGAACAGTTATTGAAAAGTCACTCATGGGATAGGTGTGTTCAGACTTTTATCACATAATTCTGAACATGTCATCTGCCTCCTTGAACCCGTTGTAAGTACCAGTGGGGGAGGGGTACTTGTTTCTGATAGCAGTGACGATGCAGCTTGGCAGCACTCTTCTGTTGCCACAACCAAGACGCTCTCCTCTGAGTGCCCACTCCAGCACCACACGATAGGCCACAAGTCTGTACTGGCTGGACGAGAGGAAAGGGTCAAGATGATTTAGAAATATATGAGTATAACTAACATACTAGTATAAGTATAACTAAGTATAACAAAACTAAAATATTCAACAGTAAATGTGCGTCTGGCAGACAATTCTAGGTACCGGTATTACATGCATGAAGACATATTAGTTATACTTACTTGATGGATAGTTGACCATTTGGTCCCTGTGGTTTTGGTTGCCTCCTCCAGTTTATTTTGGGCACATGAAAAAAGGTATCCAGAACTGCCCTGTTGATCAGAGGGGGGAAATCCTCTAACGTGGTTACACAGCGTTTGGCAGTTTCTGTATCATCCCAGGACACATTGAGACCATGAATATTGGGCAACAGGTCCCACTCGTTGCAACACAGACATTCTTCCGCTGTGGGCATGGAGTCACAGCATCCACAGGAACACCACCAGTCTTCAGAGATTCGCGTTCGTGCAGCTGCTGTTTCACCCTCGTCTGATCGCTGCCCCTCTCTCTCTATCCTCGTCCGGTCTTCAATTTGTAGAAGCTCCTCATCCGTATACTCGGGCTCAAATAAATACGGGCGGCCATCGAATTCAAAGGTCTCATCTACATTCTCGAAATCGGGTAAATATTCAGCCATGATACTTCAATCGATGCAGCAAAACTCTCAACTGTACCCCGGGACAACCAACTCCGCTCTGACCGGCTCTGAGCATGGCTCGTCTGTTTACCTCCGGCAACACAGGTCACGTGACATGTCGCTACACAGCCCAGAGGAAGTGAAGGCAAGACAGACGATTTGCATGCTGTTGACAGAGATTACGCTGGAGATATGAGCCGGACTGTGGCGGAAAAAAAAAACACTTTTAATGCGCAAATTTATACGGAACGCATTTGCCCCCACATCTACCGTTATAACTCGTTTCGCGGCTGCCGGCTGCATCCGCCTCCCTCAATACTGAACCAATTTTAAAACGAGTTGTACCTATGAATCGTACACACACATACACATGGTGAAATAGGGCCCAGGTTGAAAAATACCGAAGTTATCCTTTAACCCTGCTGCTGACTGTCTCCCTCAAGGTTCCCTCCCTTTTAGAAAAGCTTCAGATGGTTTCAAATATCTTGGGGTCCAGGTGACGAAATCATTTACCGAACTATTCTCCAAAAACTTTAATCCACTGCTTGACCGTTATAAATTAGATCTTACTAGATGGTCCTCACTCCCACTCTCATTAATTGGGCGGGTCAACCTGATAAAAATGTCATTATTACCACAATATCTTTATCTTTTTCAACATATGTAGGAAAAATGCTCAACTTCAGCAAACACTGAAATGAAGAGACTCGGAGAACCATGGAGAAAAGTTACAGCCAACGGGGTTACTTTATTCGCAGAACGTAGCACACACAGTATACTAGTCTACAATCCGAATCAGTTAGAAACAGCTCTCGGACACTTCAAAATGCTTTTATACTGGGCGTCTGCTCGTTCATGTGTGTGTGTGTGTGTGTGTGTGTGTGTGTGTGTGTGTGTGTGTGTGTGTGTGTGTGTGTATGTGTGTGTGTGTTTAGGTCATATTTTCTGGGAATCCAAAGTTCTCCTGATTTCCTGTTATTGTTCCTAACGGTGGCCTTCGTGCGCCAATATTTTCCTGTCCTCTTTGTCTCTCTCTCAGAACTGGCAATAACAGTCGTCCTAGTAGCCAAACCTGACCCATCTGTTCCACCTGTCCGGTCATCCTAACCGAGTGCTTCGTTTGACTTCCCAGGGCTTGACTTACGCATGAACTACTCGAATTATCAAAACACCTTTTATGGGTCCTTTTGCTGCCAAATCTGATATTTGACCAGCTGCTTTCTAAACCTTGTGTAACTAGCCTTATCTTTCACCTTTAATATAAAATGATACATGATCTGCCTCTACACATATACCTATTTACATAAGGAAGACCTATTTTTCAAAACTTGACCAGTTGATAAGCTCCTTTCTTTGGGGTAATAAGCAGGCACGAATCAGTCGAGCAGCCCTCCAACTTCCTAAGTGCCAAGGTGGACTAGCACTCCCAAACTTTCACTACTAAAACTTTCACTACTATTACTGGGCCTGCAATGTTAACAAGCTCCTTTTTTAGAACACATGTAAAACAGTAGATGAACGACCACGGTGGGCTTTGCTTGAGATCTCCTCCTCACACTTCTGTCTTTGGTTGGTAGTATGCTCTCAACTGCCACTACCAATTAAACAGGTTAGTCTCAACACGGTTGTAACAAATACACTAATGATCTGGAACCAGTTCAGGAAAGCATTTGGCCTCCACACACAATCATGTCAATCACCAATTTATTGTAATCACCGATTTCTCCCCTCATGCTCTGACCCAGCTGTCCGTACCTGGTCTGATGGAGGCCTGGTGACTATTGATGACCTCTTTATCGAAGGTATTTTCTCTTCATTCACTGACCTGGTTTCAAAATTCAACTTACCAAATGCTCACCTATTCCGTTTCTTTCAGATGAGACACTATGTGAAATCTTGTTTTCCCCAATTTCCCAATAGACCACCGGAACCGCTGTTAGACCAATTCTTAACCCTCAATACTAAACGGAAAGGGCTTATAGGAATCATATGCAACTACATCCACAGACTGTCTCCTAATCATTTGAATTCTCTGAGGACCGCCTGGGGTCAGGACCTTAAGATTCCTTTGTCTGATGAACAGTGGGAGAAGATACTCAATAGTGTTCACTCAGATTCTATTTGAGCGAGACACAACCTCCTACAGTGTAAAATCCTGCACAGAGTTTATTTTACCAATGCCAAACTGGCTAAAATCTATCCTGATTGGACAGACACTTGCAATAGATGCAGACAGTCACCTGCTGACTTCGGCCACATGTTTTTGACCTGCCCGCTACTGTCTCAATTTTGGACTGCAATTTTTGAAATGATTAGCAAAGTAGTAGGCCAAACTATAGTATTTGAGCCTCTTACTGCCTTCTTTGGAATCTCAACCTCACTCAATGTCCCGATATCCACAAGGAAAATATTAGAGCTGTTTACCCTTTAATTGGTACTCTATTTGTGCATGTCTGATTATCTGTCTGAGTCTGTGATGGTATGAATGGATGGAGTGAATGTGTGGTATCCCAGGGTGGGTGGGATGGAAATGGGATGGGATGGAGGGATTGTTTTATGACAGAACCATTTTTTGTCATGAATGTTGACTAATTGCCTGTGACTTGTTGGGTTCTGTGAAAAAACAATAAAGAAAGTTCAAATTAAAAAAAAAACAAAAAACAAAAAACAACATGATAAACTGCCCTCTTGGGTGGTAAAAACGCGTGCTAAAGTTCCCTCCTCCTGGTTGGCAAACTTGATTGATTCATTCATTGATTCATTGATTCATCCCCTGCCACCTGCAGCAATGGAGCAGCACTCAGGTCCATGCTTCATCACAGTTTGTTTCTTTTAAGGTGTCAAATAAATATTTTAAATGTGTATTGTTCCCTGTGTGTTTTTAATCACAGAGCCATCTTGGGTGAAGAAAACACACTTAACTCCATAAGACTATTAGGACCAAGAAATACTATGAAACATTACTGTTGCAATGACTTTTATGTAGAGCCCTTTTTTGATCTATATTGAGCCAGAACTATATCTGACAGAACCAGTTTGGATTATCTGGTGCTAATATGGTGTTAAAATGCACTAGAATACAGGAAATGGCATCTACTTAATTGAAAATTTCCCCAAGACCCCCCAGGGATTTATTTCCTTCATACAGCCATGTCTCTGTGTGTTCTTCACAGTCCAATGTTGAATCTACACAGTTCTTGTGGATGCTGATCCTAACTACAAACTAACTTGAGTAGTCTGTCTAGTCTGTTTTAAGGCTATATAATGTGCCATTTGTGTAACATATAAACATGTCTAAAGTGCCCTTGAAAACACGCAGCACTTAGTGCCCTCTTCAGTGGCTGTATGTGCCCTTCAAAAAGTCTGTGCATGCCACTGCACAACACCACTTGGACAAACCATATTCAAGCACTGTGGCGTGTACCCCCAATATATATTTTATATATTTTAATAGCCCTTTTTAGAGAGGAATTGTGCAAATTTGCAGGAAATTTGCAGCCCAATCAGTCTTTTTCAGCATTGGCAGTGTAAAAACAACTGTTAAAACTTATCCTCATCAGTCTGACTCACAGCATTTTCTATAATACATAAACACACTATGTAAACTGTTTCTGTAATGATCTGCAGAATTTCCTTCACCTGTCTTATAACTAAACATGCTGAAATAGGCTACTAGTTTAGTAGGCTAGTTAGGCAACTAGCTTCTGCTCGCTAAAGGCTGAACTAGCCAGCTAAAGGCTGAAGGATACCTTTACTGAAACAATGTGGAGATAAAACTTACCTTCATCACTTATTTCTAGTGTTTGAAATAACTGTGACGATACCTCTCTACTGGTAAACACCATTTTTCTGTGTCAGCCTTTTCTAGTCCTACATTTACTATCAGCCATTTTGACTTATGTGCTGTCTTCAGACTTTGCCCATAATACATTTCTGAGTGCCAAAAGGGCATAAATGCACTTACGCCCTTTTGGCTCTCACTGCTTCTGTATGTTCACAGTTAAGACCTTTGGTTTTTGTTTAATAACTCTAAATTTATTAATATTTTACTTTTATAATTGTGTCAGTAGAGAGAGCTCATCAAGAGCTTTCAGGTGATATATATAACTCAATTTTGACCAAAATGTCACTTACGCCCTCTTGGTTCTCAGCCCTCGATATACCCATCCATCTATCCACATAATCTCCATATATATAATATCCATACTGCCCTTCCGAGGTTTTCTCTTACAGATCATAGGTTATTTTAGTTATGAACAACAGAACAAAACAAGGGAGCAAATCAGCTTGAACTTTCCAACAATCAAATGAAGAAGAGGGTTGGTTTACATATAGCACAAGTACAGTCAAATGAAATCAGATCTGATCCGTTTTACCTACTCAGTCCATTTGGTCCAGATCCTATAGAATTTTTCTTTTTCAAAAATGATAACTTCTCCATAACATAAATCTCATGTACAATGTCAATCCATTCGTTAATGGTAGATGGTTCTACTTTTAACCATTTTCTTGTGATCGATGTCTTGCTGGCGGCCAGGGCCGTGCCGCCCATAGGGCAGGTTAGGCAAATAGGCGCCAGCATGCCAGAGGGCGCCAGGGAGTGAGGTGTTTTTTTTGTTTTTTTCCGCATTTTATTAAAAAAATAGACAAGAATACACTACAAAATAACAACAGTACATATAGCCATACGTCTTTAAATAATAATGAAATAATATTTCTAATTTAAATTTCTGCCTGCCTGGCATCCTTCTGCCTCTCTGGCAGGCAGCACCAATTTCGCCACGGTCCCTAACCGCAACCCCCCCCCCCCCCCCCGCTACCTGCCGTCTTCTGTAATGTGATGCTGCTGAGTGACAAACTGACAGTCCGGTGCCATTGTCATGAAGAGGCTAAAGCTCTCTGGGGCGCAGTACAAAAACAAAGAAAAGAAGAGGAGGAGAAACGTGAACGAGACCGAGGTAATGATGTGATGTGATGAAACACTTCATTTAAAATGGTAGAAACACAACATAAGTTACAGTCACTGAAGCACTTGCAAGCTAACGTCAGCTCATTAGCCGCTAATATTTAGCGGTTAGGCTACTACTACTTAACGTCAATGTTACTGCGACTTCATTAGCCACTTGTTTTAGGAATACTTACAGCATTCAGCTAGAGTTAATGACATTTAATGTTGCTCCCATCTTAGAGAAAGTTGGAAAGAAAGACTAGTGTTTGGGGGAATGAATAGGCAACATAATTTAATATATTGGCCTATCTTTTCTTTTAATGTTTAGTGTGCTGCTGCACAAACCACTCACTGTTTACCAGCTAGGTATATATTCATACACTGTATATTTATGTTTTACAATTTTCAGATTTGTGATGTTACAGTTGCATTTTTTATATTTTGGTTGTTTGCTGTGTTTAAAATGTCATTAGATCAAGGCAGGCTGTAATGATAGGTGCTATTATATGCCATGATGGTTTCACAATCAACAGCTATTTGATTAATATATTGTAAAAGCCCAGATTGTCAAATATACGTATCTCCTCTTTTTAGATGCACTTCTGAAGTATTTGTGCCCCACCTCTGCAAATCCTGGGCCTACTAATGTAACTGCAGCCACCTCATCCACCTCAGCACCAAGTGATGCAGCCTCAAGTGCATCCCCCTCCCACACACAAACTGCCAGTGATGAAATAAGATTATTTAGTGAATGTAGACTGTTAAGAGACTATAATAATTTAGAGATAATTCTATTGCATGATCTAGGCTCAATCAATGATAAAAACACCACCATGAACCCCGATTTACGTTTTCCTGGAACCTCTTTTGTTAAAATAATTGCAGGTATTTAGTTTTGATCCTTCTGTAGGGCTTCAAAACTCTGAAATGTCCCCTCATGGACAAATGAATAATAGGTAGTCAAATCTTTTGAGATCCATATCTTAAATCTGCCATTGGTTCTATTTGGTGCAAAGTCTGTATCATAAGCACACCACCTCATAATTTTGGATGCATCTCTTAATCTGCAGATTTTAACCATTTCCTGCCAGGGCTTCAGAAAACTGCCTGTTATTGAGATTTCTGGGATCTCCTGTTCTCCCTGTAATTTGTTGTCACGTAGTAGGGCTGTTATTGGAATTCCTTTTATCATCATGCCTTCTATTTCCTTCCATGCTGCAGTGTATGTTGATGAACACAGGCAGACCAAAGGTCTCAGCTGGGCAGCATAGTAGTATTCTTGTAAGCAGGGAAGGCCCATTCCCCCCTTTTCTTAATTGCAGGGTTTTAAATTCTGGACCTATTCCCCTGCCACAGATATCTTGCTATTAATCTGTCCCATTCTACAAATTTTTGAGGTGGTATTTTGACTAGTACACACTGAAAGAGATACAGCATCTATGGGAGAATATTCATCCTAATGGTCCCTATCCAGGAGCTGAAGCTTAAAAAGGGAATAACATTCCATCTTTGTATATCAGAATTTATTGATGAATTTAAGGGGCCGTAGTTGACATCGTACAGTCTTGAGAGGTCCCTAGACAGTGTGACACAAATATTTAATGGATTCTGCTTCCCAATTCCAATTGTACCAGGTCTTAATTTCAGAAGGAGGATTATAGTTAAATGTCAGTACTTGAGTTTTGTTAATATTAATTTCATACCCAGAAACTGAACCAAATTTCTCAAGCAACTTCATCAGTTTTAGGAGTGTCTGTGTGGGTTGTGTTATACTTATCAATAAATCATCAGCAAATAGGGCCAGTTTCTGCTCCCCGGATGTCATTGTTACCCTCTTTATGTGCGACCTCTGCCTAATCCATTGACTCATGGGTTCTATAAACAAGATGAAGAGGAGTGGTGACGCACAACATCCTTGTCTCGTTCCTCTTTCCAGAATAAATGAATTAGATAAATCTCCATTAATCTTAATTCTAGCCGTTGGTTTATAGTATAGTGCTGCAAATCTGTCAGTTATAGTGGTATGAATCCCATCTCACTGAATTGAACACTTTTTCTGCATTTTTTTCTGTTTTTGTTTTCCAAAACCCAATTGAACGTTTTTAATAATGTTGAAATTAGTTGATCTTGCATTGTTTTGTACCATTCTGTGGGAAAACCATCAGTCCCGGGTGACTTCCCCCCTTTCATTCGCCTTATTGCAAACTGAATTTCTTCTCTTGTTATTTTAGATATTAATTTTACATTTTGTTTGTCAGTGATCTTCAGAAGATGTATCTGGGACAAAAAGGCATCAATTTGGGGGTCATCATTTGTGTGTGGTGGGGAATATAAAATTTTATAGTATTTTTGGAAGCACCTTGGAATTTTCTCCAGGCTAGTTTCTATTTCATTTGTTATGGGGTTTCTTATTTTGTGAATAGGTCTGCTTTTTTGGATTTCCTGTGTGTTTATTTTTATTTTTTATTTTTTTAGTTTTGTGATATTAGATTTGGTGTCGTCTTTAAGGGTTTTTGCATGTTTGTCCTGTAGTTTATTTAAATCATCTTCTAAGTTTTTGAGTTTTTGTTCTCTAATTTTCATCTCATATGAGGAGATGGCTATTTTACCCCTAATCACCGCTTTTAGCGCATCCCAGAGAATTATTGTTATATCTCCATTATCATTATGTTCCAAACACAACTTAATTCCATTTTTCAGTTTATCTTTGATAACTGGATTATTTAAGATGTTTGAATTCAACCTCCAGAGAGTAGACCTTATCTTACTATTTAGGTGGACTGACATATAGATGGAACCATGGTCTGAGAGAGTGCTGGGTCCTATTTCACAATTATCTACCTTAAAAAGGTCTCTTTTAAACATAAAAAGTAGTCGATGCATGAGTAGACATTGTGAGCGTGCGAGTAATCCCCACAATCCCCACTTCACGCATCCAAGTATTAAATCTTTTACTAATGTTTTTTGCATCAGATTTGCCATTTGATGAGTACAATTTTGAATTCAGCCAAATGTTGAAATCTCCGCCACATATTAAAATCCCTTGGCTTTTTGTTATCGTTAGATCAAGTATACGTTTATAAAAGGACCAGTCACTGCCTAGAGGAACATAAACGATAAGGAGACTCATCACAGTACCCTGTATTTTGCCTGTAATCAAAACAAATCTGCCTTTGTTATCCTTATGTTCTGATATATGTTTACAGTTTACAGCACTGGATATCAAGATCGCCACTCCTCTCCGCCTCCCCGATCCGCGGGAAGAAAAGTAAACATGTTTAAATCCTGATCTATTCAATTTAACATGTTCAGTCACTGAGATGTGACTCCTGCAAGAAAGCTATTTGGATTTTATCGTTCTTTAATTTTGACAAGATTTTCCCCCTCTTAACTGGACTGAGCATACCAGTGATATTACACAAAGCTATTTTTAAAGATCTGTTTTGCATCTATGTGATTCCCCCCTCCATCTCACTCAGAAACCTGGTGTGCTTCCATCTCCCTGCAAAAACCGGCAGGGGATGAACAACTAAATAGTGAACAACTAATATATAAATTAACATCCAACCCAGCTTAATTTGTCCGTGTGACTCCCAGTGTAGGGGTCTGTTAACTTGACCCTGTTGAGCTATCCGGGGCAGCTCGAAGGGAAAAGTCTCCCTCCTCAGTCTGCAGAGAGAGGCCTTTACCTGCGATGGTCGCATGTCGAAAAGGGAGACAGAAAAAAGGAAAGTCAAAGTTAGAAAAAAAAAAAAACTGACCCCGGACGAATCGGTCTATAGAATAGTGGGTCTCCACCACTAATTGCAATTATGGAACAGTTCAACAGATTTTACTCTTGACTCCGCCGTCCTTGAGCTGGGCATAAATCCTTGAGGTCCCATCTGGGTGTCGATGAAGGTCTCCTGAAGGCTCAGAGCTTCTCCTTGTACCTCAATTCACGTCCAGCTTTGGTTGTACCCCTCGTCACTTGCCTATCTGCTCTCCTCCAAGTCAGCTGCTGCACCTGTTCCATTAGCATTTCTGGAGGTCTGGTGGTCGTCACGGTGTAACCCCTTATCAGCAAGTCTTCTGCTGCCTCTTCTCTATAGAAGAGGCATAGAATTTTGGTATAGAATTTTGGTTCCGTCTTCATGTCTCACACACAGTCCGGCAGGGAAGAGGGTCTGGAATTGAGCTTTTTTTTTTCTTCAGCACTTTGCGGATCTCTGTATATTCTCTTTGTTTTTTAAGAATAAGAGGTCGATAATCGTGGTCCAGGTTTATTTGGTTTTCTTGCCAGGTAAATCCCTTTCCCTGCCATGCCTTGCTGAGTAATGTCTGTTTTCGTTTTGAAGCTTAAAAGCTTCACTATGATGGAGTGTGGCAGCGCATCCACCTGCAGGTGCGGACCCACCGACCGGTGAGCTCTTTCAATCTGCAAGTCTGGTATGTCTTCCGTTAGCCCGAGACCCTCGCGGAGTAATTTTTCCACGATTGAGACCATTGTTGTTGACTTCTTCTTGGATCCCTTTGGCAGCCCATAGATCATTACGTTCTCACGTCTGGAGCGGCTCTCCAAATCCAGCAACTTGTCCTCCAGCTTAACGTGCAGCTTTAGCATGGCCGTGATGACTTCTTCTGTGTTTTGGATCCTCTCCTCCACTTTCTAAATTCGCCCTTCTGCTTCGTCCAGTCTGGTATTTGCCTTCACAATTTCTTCTTTTATTGTCTCTAACTGTTTTTTGTTTTCTTGGCGAAACCCTCTTAGTTCTTGCAGAACCAGCTCCAAGTCGGCCATTTCTCCACACGGACCCCATTGCTAGCTTGAGCTTATGAGCCGCCAGTTATTCACATCTCTGCGCCCCGTCTTTCTCACCCACCTGTCTTCGGATGGCTTTTACTGCTCAGAGTGGTGGTAGGATTCTTATCCCCTCTCTCTAGGCTTTTAGTCGGAATTGTTTAATCAAGCTGTATAGGGGAATTTCTCTAATTACTCTGGTTCCACCAGGAGCTCTCTCGCTATGCGGCCATCTTGACAGTGTTCCAACCGTAAGTCTACTCAACAATCAGCACAGTTTTACCCACGACTAGTGTCACCAATTCAGTATCTGACCAAATGTCTCCCCCTCTGTCATGATTTGTGAAGTCACAATGACCTTGATCTTTGACCTCTAACCACCAAATTCTAATCTATTTATTCTTCAGTCCGAGTGGATGTTTGTACCAATTTCAAGGAATTTTCCTCAAGGCCCTCTTGAAATATCAAATTCACAGAAGGTCGAAGTGACTTTCACCTTTGACAACCAAAATCTAATCAGTTCATTGTTGAGTCAAAGTAGACATTTGTGCCAAATTTGTAGGGCTGTAGTCAACCAAACAAAATCTTGGTTGACTAAAGTCGCACATAATCTTCAACTAATCGATTAGTTGTGGGAAGAAAAAAATGTATATCTGTACGTTATTTTTACTTCTGTTGTGGTGTGTCTGTCACTCCGCAGTTACACCTCCAAAACACTAGTCGGTGGTGGAGGACTGTGTTAACTGCTGTAAAGTTTAGTTCAAATCAAACTTTATTTATATAGATTCAAAACACACATTAAATATGGCTTAATAGGGACAATTTCAAACACAAGTATGCAAATTGGCTTCATTTTAAATCGCAGAACTGACAGACAAACACTTATCTGGACACATTTCCCCCACCAATACAACATGCTAACATTATTAGCACAAGTCTATGGTGTTTACATTGTATAGATTAGCTTAGCATCTAGCGATCTTTTCCTCTTCTCATATAAAACTAGGGACAACAGCAACATGTAACAAAGGCAACGGCATAAATTGGCTCCATTACAACTCGCTACATTCACCAACAAAACAACTGTCTTATACTAAACATGTTTTCCAAGCAAATACGACATGCTAACATTATTAGTGCCAACCTATGGCATTTTACATTGTATACATTAGCCTAGCAACGAGCGGAGATTTCCTCTGCTCATATGAAGCCAGGATAAATCCCTAAGTATAGAGTGCCAAAGTCACGCCCCTTCCAGTGAAGCTCATGGGACCTTAGATCGGAAAAAATATGAATGGCAGTGAATGAGGAGAGCAATATTATCTTTTGGTCTTGTTTGAGTTGTGACATGAAATCCAAATATGTCGTTAATGAATTTAAAACATAAATTTTCACGGTCAAGAAAGTCATACTTTGTGGTAAAACTGTTGAGATATAAGCTTTTTAAAAAACGTAATTAGAAAAACTACACAGGAGGTGGTCGCGTATGTGACTTCAAAGCTTTTGCTCGCTTCCTGCAGCTTGGAGTGACTGCAACCTGGCACAAAACACACAGACATCTTCAATCATAAATCGATTAATCATAAAACAGTGGAATTTCAGCGGGGAGGCCAAGCTGCAGGAAGCGAGCGAAAGCTCTGACGTCACATACGCGACCTCCTCCTGTGTACTCGAGTCTTTCTAATTAAAAAGCTTATATCTCAACAGTTTTACCACAAAGTATGACTTTCTTGACCTTAAAATTTATGTTATAATTTCATGAACAACATATTTAGATTTCATGTTGCAACTCAAACGGGAACAAAGGATAATAGTGCTCTCCCCATTCACTGCCATTCATATTTTTTCCAATCTACTCTACTCCACTCTATACATCTCTGAAGGATAAATCACACACACACGACTTATAATGCTATTTTAGTAGAGACTTTACTGTCTTCCCAATTTATTGTTTCTTATCTGTGAAATACAAGTAAATACAAGCTTCGTTTCAACTGAGGGACATGGTTTTAGCTTACGGAAACAGACAAGAGGTCTGCGTCACCACGACGCTGAGCATGAGGGTGGGCGAGCTAAACTTTCTGTCAACAACAGAGGTACTTAGCCTGTCCCCCCGCCGCAGGAAATAATGGATTAATCCTGGAAAGCTGTTGATGTAGCACTTTTCTCCTTATGAAAGTAACACGACTATTATTCGACTAATGAAAATTTGGTCAGACGAGAGCATAGCGACCAAATAATCGACAAGTCGACCAGGAGACTACAGCCCTACAAATTTGAATTAAATCCCTCAAAGATTTCTCAAGATATCACATTCACAAGAATCAGACGGACAGATGGACGGGCAACATAAAGCTTGCAGCCACAGCTGTTGCCAGTGCAGAGGTATCAAAACAGCCAGAGTGTATCACAGCCTCTACAGAAGCTTTTTGTGTGTGTGTGTGTGTATGTGTGTGTGTGTGTGTGTTTAGTAAATGCTCATTAGAGTTTGCAGTTTGTGCACAAATTGAAGCTGCAGCTCCTCAAGACCAACAGATGTTTCCCATGTCTTGTTTCTCGGCTGCTTAGTGGAGTGATGGGGCTTAGCTCCAGAGTGAGTAGGACTCCGGCCCTGGGGACAAAACAAAGTATCTCCCCTTGTGCTTTCGGACCATGGTTTTGAAACTAAAGCAGGAAAAGCTAATGGCTTATACATCCAGCACATCCCTTTCCTTTAGAGCAGTGAAAAACACAGCAAGTGGCAGCCAATTGCTGCCTGTGGAGAGCTGCCATGCAATGTCTATGAAAAGCTGCAGCAGTTGCATTCTGCAGCCAATCAGAAACCAGAGTGCTGTGACTCCTGTTACATGTTGACTGTTGGTACAAAGAATTTTTTACCACGTGAAACACATGAACGTGTCCACACAGTCTTAGATTAGCGAATGCAACCTTTATAATACCCACACCAAAGCTCACCCCCAACTTTAAATCGTTCATGTTGTAAAAAGCATAACTTTGTCTTAGTATCTAATTTTTTCACTGTAGAAATTCTAAATGTAGTCACTACAATGGTTTGCAGACACTGACCGATTGACACGTACATTTCAAAGGAGTACTTGTTTTTTTTCCACTTCAAGTAGTTCATGGAGCTGATGTCTTACCGCCCAAGTTTTGCTGAGTCTGAAGATGGGAGCGCTTTGCAGAGCAGACACCACTGACACCAGAGAATGAAGGTTGTTCAGCTCCAACAGTTTCTGGAAACAAACAACAGATATTTTACAAACAACTTGCAAAGTTCACAGTCAGTTGGTATTTTGAACAATGCATCTGAATCGATATGACAACAATGAAAAAGAAAAAAACATAAATATCTTTAATAACGCCTCCATGGTTTAGAAGATTAAGATGTTGACCATATATCACAGTGTCCCCAGTTTTAAATTCAGCCAGGGACCTGTGATGCATCTCTGTCTCTCCTTCATCTCTTTCTCTTCAGCTCAGGGCTGACACAGAAACAGACAACCATTCACACACACATTAACACCAATGGGCAATTTAGAGTCAACAATTACCTAATTAAGCTTATCTGCACGTCTTTCGACTGTAGGAGAACGTCCACTCATACAAATTCCACACAGGACCCCTTTCCCCCCTTGAAACTTCTTACATGATATATAATTTTTCCTCTGTACCATAGAGCCCTGTTGTTGTCCAAAACCTATGAAAAACAGGTCAGTGAGCCACACTGCTACACTGGCTACTTTCCTTCATTACCATAAACACACACACTGTAGAGGATTTTGACTCAATCCCACATACATCGTCCAGCTGCCACAAATACTCATGACTGGAAAAATTAAAATGTGGATTAATCTGCAGATGAAAATATTTCCTCCCACTTGAGTAATGTTTGATAAAAACTACAAGACTGGCTGTTTCAGTAAATTGCTGTTTTTTTGTTGTTTTATTTGAATGAAACTGTACCAACTCCAGTGGGCCAAACAATGAGCTTGGAGCTGAGAGCTACAGACAAAGAAGGGAAGTCACAAAGTATTGAGAGTTGGACTAACACATTGTTAATATCAACAAAAATACAAGATAACATTAGACTTATAAATTAAACATTAGACAAATAAATATTATAGGTTTTATTGCAACTACTGATAGACTGCTTGACTGTATTACAAAAGTAATCACCTAGATTAGGAAATACAGCGACATCATTATAACAGTCTCACAGCAAAACAGGAAAATTGTTCATACTACAACAGGTCACAGCTGGGGCAGGATGTGAGTCTGTAAACTGTCATGAATGTTTACAACACACAGTTTGTGCTACAATTTTACCATTCACCTTCATCTTTCTAGCAACCCAGTTGCCAAAAGAAAATGTTGGCATTGTGTTTTTCAGCAAGACAGGTTACATTTGTGTATTTCATACATAAAATATTAGCATTTCTAAACATAGTGATGTAATATATGAGCTGACTTTGTCATTAGGAGGTGGTGGGGATGGTGGATGGTGTGTCACCTAGGCAAAATACTTGTCAAGCTGCAGACCACAGCTCAAGACAAACAACCAAACCAGGTGTTTTTTAGCAGGCTATCACTGCATTTCCATCTGCGTTTTAGCCAACAATCGTGGGTGTTTTTTAGTAACCTGTTGCTGTGTTTCCACTGCAGATAGCACGACGAAATGTGTTTTTTTTTTTGTTTGTCTGTTTTTTACAAAGACACTGTTGCATTTCCTGTGCTCCAATCATGAGCACACATTCACCCACTGAAGTTTGCATTAACATTGCTGGCCAATGGTTAATGGACCTACACTTGTATAATGCCTTTCTAGTCATCTGATCATATTCACCCATTCACACACACATTCATACACTGATGGCTGAGGCTGCCACCTGCTACTCAGTTTTTAACACACTCACACACCCATGGATGGAACAGCCATCAGGAGCAATTTGGGGGTCAGTTTGTTGCTCAAGGGACTGGAGGAGCCAGGGATCTTCCGATTAGTGAACGACCCGCTCTACCTCCTGAGCCACAGCCGCCCCTGGATACTGTGAGGAGCCCACAGTATATGAGGTCACAGCTGCCAGATTTCCTTTTTCTCTTCAGTGATGGCGAGTTGTCCACTGATCAGCCTGCTCTATGATTGGAGTCACCATTTCGGGAACCTGGTGCAGAACATGCAGAGAGTGGTGTTCAGCAGCCACCATCTTGAGAGGCCTGCGAGGCCTGCTATATGCTGCCCAAGTTTAGATGAAGCAGCTGCCTCTACGTGATGCTTCGCTTCAGGGAGCAGAAGCTCAGTATTAATGACGTCAATATCCCCACTCATACAGCAAACACGTGCCACCAACAGCAATGTTTGTAGATGATGGTAACATCTTATCGGTGTCTGTGGACTTGCCACAGGAATCTGCCGCTGACATCTGTCTGCCAGAACTTCCTGCTTTTGATGATTGTCTGCGGCAGGCCACGTTGGGCTCCTCTGCCATGGCTCTTACCAGTTGCATACTACCTGACCCTTCTACATCTCCACTGTAGCATCCTAGGTTATAAATTAGATGGGCTGCAGGGACTAAGCTCTAGCCATGATCAGTGTGGCTGGGTCAATGTTACGCACTCCACCCACTGTACCTATAGTGTCCAGCAGAGGTGTGTCATAAGGCCCGTTTCCACTGAAGAAGTTCCTGGTACTATTTGGGGGGCAGGGACTTTACAGGAATGTCCTCTCACTTGGCCCTCTCAACCGCCGTGACTCCACTGAGAGGGCGGAGTAGGAGGAAGGTTCCTGTAAAATTACCGGGCTCTGGATGTGACATAATCGTTGCACGACCATTTTGACCAGGGTGACGTGGCAAAGAAACAAACAAAGAACAACAACAACAAAGAAGAAGAAGCAGAAGTACAAAGCAGAAGTAAGAAGAAGAAAGCAGACATAAGATTATCAACATGGAAGGAGATGAGGTGCTTGCTGGGTTTCTGGCATGTCTCTTCGTTTACATGGTGGTGAAAGCTATGAACAAGAGGAGAAGACGTCTCAAAGAGGACCTTGACAGGGCTGAAAGGCCCAGACGAGCTGGCGCATGAAACCTTTCATGGATAATGGCCGCCTAAATGAAGAGCACACCAACTACAACGTCAAGCTCAGCAGAGCTAGGGTGGTGGCAGAGAATGCGTTTGGGCGACTGAAGGTAAGATAGCGATGTCTGCTCAAAAGAAATGACTGCAGCTTAGACACAGTCAAGTCTATGGTTGTCACATGCTGTGTCCTCCATAGTCTGTGTGAGAGCCATGGGGAGGACTTTAGGGAGGAATGGGCTGATCCTATTCACTTCAACCAGCCTAATGCACCGCTGGTAGATGGGGTAGATACAGGTGTGGCAGCACATGCTGCTCTAATGCATCACCTTAATAACCTTTGAACAATGTAAATAACTATATACAGTACAAAGTATTTGAGCTTGTTTGTCTTTTGTTATGTTCATGTTCTACTGATTTTGTTTTGTTGTTGTTTTGAATATTAAACTGTTGGTGTGCACCTCAAATGTCTCTTACTCTGAAATTTGAACTTTAGTCCAAATTTTTAGCTGTTCGGGGTCAAATTTAATCTACTGACATGTGTTTTAGTGAAATGAATAGTTAATAGTTTTGATAAGAGAGTAGTTATGAGGGTTTCTTTTTATGATGTAGCAGTGAAGACTGATGGCTCTAATGGTTATACAATAAACCCCAAATTTCCATAGAGTTCTTGTCATTTTCACTTTCAATAAAATACATTTAACTACCAAAAAGAGATGAAAAAATGACTTAAATAGACACAAAACTACAAAAAAGAGACTCAAAACTACGAATAAAATACATGTAAATCATTATTGTTATGTTATATTTTCATGTCTTGGGTAAAATAGGACATGATATTGTGTGATAGTAGCTGTTGTTTCTCCAAAAATGAGTGGTGTAAAAGCTAAAAAATACACTCTCTCTACTCTCTGAAACATCAATCAAGGTTTAATCACACATTTATTGATCAGTCAGACCCACTTTCTAAACACATCTGTGCTTCAAAATTTGGTATAGACACTTTTTTATGAGGGGAGGGTGTAGAATATGAACAGTATGTAAAGGGTTAAAGCAACAACAGTGTTTGTCTTTGCCGTAATTGTTCCTGCAATGGTTTAATTGCAAATAGAAACACAGCAATCGAAAATGCAAGAAAACAATGTGAACTATATACAGTGCAAACCACAATCCAAATAACTATAAAAAGTGCAAAAAAAAAAACCTGAATGTAAATAACTATTTACAAAACACCTGAGTGTAAACAGCGCAAAAACTAAACTATTGGTTATACTATGAACTATATACAAAAACTTGGTAAATTTAGTCCAGTGGTGGGGGCTCAGGCTGGGACTTGGGCTTAAAGATCATCCCAAACATGGCCAAAAGTCCTTGCTGGAATGCAAGCATCTGCTGCCTGGATTCCTCCGCCTCCTGTCTTCTCAGCATCTGCTCCCTCTCTCGTGCAGCAGCCGCCCTTTCCTCGTGCTCTGCGAGTGTCTTGAATAGTAGTTCACGCTCCTCCCTGGCCTCCCTCCTGCTTTCCTCCTCCAGCTCCCTCAAGACATAGATGTCGATCTCCCTCTTCCTTTTTTTCTGTAGAGAAATAGAATAGAAAACATAATTAGATAGGTGCCACCTTCATCAAAGCACAGCAGTTTGTATTAAAGCTTATCTGGGAATGTCCAGTCTGTGAAGTCAGTGTATTACGTTAGGTCATCCTGTGTTAAATGACTTGTAACTTTATATGATTTAATCACTGAATTGTCTGGACCCTACAGAGTGGCGAGGGGTACTGCAGGAAGGGGGCTTCATTAAAGTCACCTGCGTGGTCTTCAAGTGTTGCTCTAAAACACAAAAACATGGACATACATGAGAAACTTGCATTGCAGTACTAACATGCGACAAGCATGTTGCACCCACAGGTTAAGTACTAGGCTAAGTGCTAGCCATCTAACAATAGACTATTACCTGCTAACGTTAGCGTCCCTAGCAACATGACCAACACTACCAAGCGGGGTGAGGAAAACCAGCCAATAACACCAATATTTAACACTTTGATCAGATACATTACAGCAACATTCATCATTCAATAACACAATGTTCACCCCGAAAAGTTCTATGCCATCTAACTAACTTATAAAGGGTAGCAGACGAGTCTCAAAACCGAAGTTACTCATCTCCAGAGTGTAAGTGTAGTTAAGCAAATATTACCTGCAGAAAAACCTTGTTGGGACAAGCCGTCGACACGACACTGATATCCTCCAGAGCTAAAGTTGAGAACTGGTTTGTTGTCATCAACAGCGGCGGCTGTGGAGCTGAGTCCTTTGCTCCTGGATCACCGGTGTAAGCTGGCCGATGTCCGAGTATGGCATCTAACTGGGTGAACCATTTATTGACTTTTCTGTTGGCACCGCTTCTATTGTTGTGGTCCTTCAGCTTTTTGTAATCCTGTTTCAATTTCTTAAGTTTTTCGCGGTACTGTTTTGCTGTGTGGTGAATGCCCAAGGAATCTAAATGCGCTGGTATCTCTTGATAAATGTTCTTGTTTCGCCGAGATGACTTAAACCCCCGCTGTATCTCATCGTTGCCATAAAATGCCCACAATGCCTGGACCTCTTCTTTGATCCAGTTGTTGTACGATTTGTCTTCCATTTCTTGCTTTTCTTCTTACGACTCCTTAAAAATGCCACTCCTCGTCTGCTGAGTTTTAAAAATGCCGGCTATTTTGTTGCTTTCTGTTGACGTCACATCACTCCTTGAGTATATCCAATCAGCACCAAGTAAACCCCAAGCCCCACCCAAGAGTTTTTCGGGGCCGTTCTGAGTACCTACTCCGAGGCAGGGACTTGTTTAGCCCCTGTGTAGTTCCAAAACTCTGTCCTTTGGGGGTGGTTCCTGTGGTGGAGACACGTACAAATGGCCCCAGCCCCATAAAATTACCCCGAAGTTCCTGCAGTGGGAACGGGCCTATAAAATTAAGATTATGATATTGTCACCCTAGTTCTTGTAGCATTGAGAGGGTGTAGGATGTCTGACAGCGTCACATCCATCTTTAATACTGTGGGCTCGGCATACAGTATATTCGGTAAGCACATCCTATATGGCTGGCTATGTTCATGCAAATTTTAGTGTGCATGCATGTGATTGAAGGAGAGTATTACCCATAATTTCTTTTGCTTACCAAGACATCGCTATGTTTCTAGCAGGGACTCTGCCACCAAAAGTGGGCATTTTAAGCCCAAAGATAACATTTTCCTAACCATAACCAAGTGGTTTTTGTGCCTAAACCTAATCAAAGGTTAACCATAGCACTGTTGAGATTGAAGAAAGTTAACCAAAGGTTAACCACAGCACTGTTGAGATTGAAGAAAGTTAAAGTGTTAATGTATCCACCACATAGTTGCATACAAATGCAATGTATCTGTGGTTTGTAGAAATGTACAATACCAACATTTATTCTAGCAACCCGGTTTCACTCCGAAGTTGAAAACTGGCGCTTGATCAGTAACTTCCGCCGTCAGACATGGACAAAAAAGCCGTCCTTTCACATCGACATGATATGCAGCTGGTCGCCGTTGTTGTTAAACAGCACCCAGCAGTGTCAGGGGAAAATGTGGCGGAACAACAATAAAAGTCGAAGGAGGCAGAAGAATCCGTGTATCACTGGTTTATTCGTTTTTCAAAATAAAACCAAATATGAAAAAACAAAATAATGACTTGTTCAATATGTGTTTCCAATTTTCTGTTTAAATGGAAAATGGAAAAAACAGATAATGGGCCGGATTCGGGCCTTTCATACACTTTCAATATTTTCATCTCTCTGGAAGCCAAGTTTTTTCTTTTGCAAGCACTGGTTTCTTGTCGGACCAGTCGGAGTGACAACTATATCTGGTTCATAGAAGCTAACGCTTTGGCTAACAACCGCTGTGTGTGGAGGCTGCAAATTTGAAGAAATTGTTCAGTATGAGGTAAGTTGTGCTAAGGTAACAATACCTGCCAGCTTATTGTTTGCTTCTAAAGCTGACATATTAGAATGCGGATTTCAGCACTCATATGCATTTTCTTTGGGAAATGCCAATCTAGTTAATTTCTATAAACATTATAAAAGTACCATGCTGGGCTATAAATCAGAATCAGAAATATTTTATTGATCCCCGAGGGGAAATTATTTGCATTACAGGTGCTTCATGCAAGAGTGGAAAAATAAGTGAAAATATAAGAAATTTAACAAGAGTATTTACAAATATATAGTTCAAATAAACAGGATTATTAACAAAAAATAACGTAAAAAAAAATGACACCACCATCAGAGAGTCACACTCCGTTCCCACAACGTCACTGGCCTTGCGGATCAGTTTGTTGAGTCTGTTAGTGTCCGCCACCCTCAGCTTGCTGCCCCAGCACACAACAGCATAGAGGACAGCACTAGCCACCACAGACTCACAGAAAATCCTGAGCATAGTGCGGCAAATGTTGAAGGACCTCAGTTGCCTCAGAAAATAGAGACAGCTCTTGCCCTTCCTGTAGAGAGCATCAGTAATCTTAGCCCAGTCCAATTTATTGTCCATGTATACCAGTGGCGATTGCTGGTCTTTCAAACAGGGGACGCTCACTTTAAGTTTATATCATAAAAGTTGTCATATTGTAGCGAGGCAGTAACTTATAAAAGGAGCATGTAATTGAAGCTTTTTTTCAACCACACTCATGCCATAGAACCACAGCAAAACACACCTCAAAGATTTTCAGATGGGTGAAAAGAACTGTTACTTTTCCCCACCCTTTGCACCAAATCGATCTGTTGATCTGCCCTGCTGTTTAACTCTAAATTCAAATTGTCTGCCATTATGTGCAGCTTGCTAGCTCGCTCGCTTGCTAGCTGGGGCTGCTGTGCGAGGCTAGTGTGACCGCCTGTGAGTGCTTTGGGACGGTGGAGGGCTCACAGCAGCACCCACTGCTCATTGGGGACAGTAACTGCAGAGTGACAGAAGTCAGAGTCTCCAAACATGAGTACAGTCTCCAATAACACCAGAAAAACATGCTAGATTTGTCACTAGTCATTGTTAACAAAGAAAAAGTCACTAAGAGGATTGGAAAAGTCTCCACTCCAACTCAGAGCTACGGAATGAAACTCGAAAATCGCTCCGGTGGTGGTTTATATTTCAAGATCGCTGATTCGCTCATTTCGATGTCAATCAAAAAGGGATTCAGCCTCAGACAGATCATCCAATCATCATGCAGAAGCCCAGCATCCAGGCCAGCCGAGGCCAGCCCACTGCCCCATAGACCCCCAGAGACGCTGAGCGTCCGATGGGCGGGACAAAGCCGAGCATTTATCCAATGACTGTCTAGTTTCGCTGCAGTGGAACAGCCCACTCTATGCTTCCCCATTGAAGTCTTTGGACGCTGAGCTTCTACACTGTTTAACGGGATGCTACGGGAATGAATGAGAAGAAAGTCGCGTCAGTGACCTGTGATAAGGAGCTGATTCTGAACAAAAGTTGAACGCGCTCTAGCGCATATTTAGTCAATGAAATGTAAACACAACAGTACATATTTGACCACTTATTTTTTGACATTTTAGGGGAAGCTGAGCTTCCCTTGCAGTCTTAGAGCAATCACCACTGATGTATACCCCCAGGTAGTTATAGCTCTCCACAGTGTCCACACTGACCCCCTGGATGGAAACCGGGGTCACCAGTGTCTTAGTCCTCCTCAGATCCACAGCCAATTCCTTTGTCTTTGCCACGTAGAGCTGCAGATGGTTCTGCTCACACCATGTGGCAAAGTTATCCAAAACAGCCCTGTACTCCTCCTCATCACCCTTGGTTATACATCCAACTATTGCAGAGTCATCAGAAAACTTCTGAAGATGGCAGGTCTCAGTGCAATAGTTGAAGTCCGTGGTGTAGAGGGTGAAGAGGAAGGGAGAGAGGACAGCTGACCACTCTGTCTGACACACAGCATCGCAAGCGCACATACTGTGGTCTGCCAGTCAAGTAGTCTACAATCCAGGACACCAGGGGGGCACCTGCATTGCTGTCAGCTTGTCACCCAGTAGAGCTAAACGGATGGTGTTGAACGAACTAGAGAAGTCAAAAACCATGACCCTCAAAGTGAGTTGCTGGTTTGTCCATGTGGGCGTAGACGCGGTTGAGCAGGCAGATGATGGCGTCCTCAACTCCAAGTCTGGGCTGATAGGCAAACTGGAGGGGGTCCAAAAGTGGCTTGACAATGGGCTGGAGTTGCTCCAGGGTCTTCATGATGTGGGAGGTCAATGCCACAGGTCTGTAGTCCTTGGAGCCACTGGGACGCTATGTCTTTGGGACAGGAACGAGGCAGGATGTCTTCCACAGCATGGGGACCCTCTGGAGACTCAGGCTCATGTTGAAGACATGCTGAAGTACTCCACATAGCCGGGAGCATCCTGGGGCCGACACCATCCAGCAGTAAACCTGCTAGAAACTACTGAAGGACATTGTATACATATATATATATATATATATATATATATATATATATATATATATATATATACACATATATATATTTGGGGGGAGAAAATTGATTGATATATATCAATCAATTCAATCAATTTTATTTATAAAGCCCAATACCACAAATCACTGTTTGCCTCACGGGGCTTTACAGCATCTTTACGACATCCCTCTGTTCTTCGGACCCACACAGCAAATAAGGAAAAACTCCCCCCAAAAAACCCTTTGACGGGGAAAAAAATGGTAGAAACCTCAGGAAGAGCAACTGAGGAGGGATCCCTCTTCCAGGACGGACAGACGTGCAATAGATGTCGTACAGAACAAATTAACATAATACATTAACAGTAATCCGTATGACACAATGAGACAAAAAGAGAGAGAGACAGAGTGAGAGACAGAGAGAGATGCCGGACAGACGGTAATGACAGTAGCTTACAACAACATTAATGAAAGTAATAATATTATAATTAATAATAATACATTAATATCTGATAGTATACATGTGTGACAATAATCATATGTCATATGAGAGAGAGGGAGGGAGAGAGAGAGAGAAGGTGCCCGATGTATTATAGGGGGTCCTCCGGCAGACTAGGCCGACTAACTAGGGGCTGGTACAAGGCAAGCCTGAGCCAGCCCTAACTATAAGATTTATCAAAGAGGAAAGTCTTAAAGGGGAAGTTCCATTTTTTACAACCTGGACCTTATTTCTGGCATTAAATACGGTTGATTACTCACCCAGATAAGTTTGGTGTCATTTGGAGTCATTCGAAAAATATTTAGATCCGCGAAAGCCACGTACATCCATATAGTGGAAATGATCGGTGCACCGACAATGAGGCTCTAATTAACACATTATCTGCCGTGAAACTTGTTCATTTCACCAATATGTTTTTATGAATCGCTAGAGTTGCTTGTCATCATCATCATCCGAGTCATTTATACTGACCTACTAACCTCTGCAAAAAAAACAGAGGCAATTTGTAAAGACAGTCCTCTTTACCACCAAAACGTTCACCTTTCTGCTTCTCACTTTTTGTCACTGAGCACTATGTAAAAATAAATTCACGTTTTGCATAATTAGTGCCTCTGTTTTTTGTGCAGTGTGCGGGCCGTTCTACACAAGCGATGAGAAGAAACTAAAGACATGTAAATTCTAATAGTTATTTACTTATCAAGCAAACAAATTCAAGGAAAATAAACAATCTATGCATGAGTGTAGATTACTTACTCAATCGAAAGTTGCCTGTTCGGTCCTGCAGGCTTTGGCTGGGTCTTCCAGTTTACTTTCGGGACACGAAAAAAACAGCCCGATTGATCATAAAAGTGAAATCCTCTGTTGTGAGACAGTCATTTCTGAAGACATCCAGACGTGAAACGTTATCTCCTGGCCTCAAATCCCACTCGAAGCAACAAAGGCATTCCTCCTCTGTTGGCATAGTGGAACACTGTCCACAAGAACACCACCAGTTAGCATCTATTCTCGGACGTGCAGCAGTTTGTTGTTCTCTGGCCAGCTGTTCCTCTCTCTGCCTCCGCATCCTCCTTTCAAAGAGCTCCTAATCCGAATACGCTGGCTCAAAAGGACGTCCATCATATGCAAAGTCGTCGTCCACAACCTCAAAATCTGACAGATATTCAGCCATGTTTTAAAAAACTAACAGTAGCAAATTCCAGTTGTAAACAAAGCCGTGCTGCGGGTGTGCGGCAGCGCGCACACCTGGATGACGTCATCCAGGTCAGAGGTTAGTAGGGCAGTATAAATGACCCGGACGATGATGATGACAAGCAACTCTAGTGATTCATAAAAACATATTGGTGAAATGAACGAGTTTCGCGGCAGATAATGTGTTATTTAGTGCCTCATTGTCGGTGCCCCGATCATTCCCACTATATGGATGTATGCGGCTCTTGCAGATCTAAATATCCTCAGAATGACTCCAAATGACACCAAACTTATCTGGGTAAGTAAACAACCGTATTTAATGCCAGAAATAAGGTCCAGGTTGTAAAAATGGAACTTCCCCTTTAAGTCTAGTCTTAAATGTGGAGACGGTGTCTGCCTCCCGGACCGCCACAGGAAGATGATTCCACAGGAGGGGAGCCTGATAGCTGAAGGCTCTGGCTCCTGATCTACTTTTGGAGACTTTAGGGACCACGAGTAACCCTGCCTTCTCAGAGCGCAGAGTTCTGGTGGGATAATATGGCACTATGAGCTCTCTAAGATATGACAGAGCTTGACCATTTAGAGCTTTATAAGTTAACAGGTTAGCTAAAACAGGAGAAATATGATCTTGTTTCTTAGTTCCTGTTAGTACACGTGCTGCTGCATTCTGCATTAGCTGGAGAGTTTTTAAAGACTTACTAGAGCTACTTGATAACAGAGAGTTACAGTAATCCAGCCTTGAGATAACAAAAGCGTGGACCAATTTTTCTGCATCTTTTCGGGTCAGGATAGGCCTAATTTTCGCAATATTGTGCAGATGAAAAAATGCAGTCCGTGAGGTTTGTTCTAAATGAGAATTGAAAGACAGATCTTGATCAAATGTACTCCGAGATTTCTTACGGTAGTGCTAGAGGCCAGAGCAATGCCATCGAGAGAAACTATGTCATCAGATAAAGAGTCTCTGAGTTGTTTGGGGCCAAGAACAATAACTAATAACGTCTGAATTTAACATCAGGAAGTTGGTGCTCATCCAGGTTTTTATATCAGTTATGAAGTTTAGTTAATTGATTACTTCCTTCTGGCTTCATAGATTAATACAACTGTATATCATCCGCATAACAATGAAAATTTACGGAGTGACTTCTAATGATGTTACCTAAAGGAAACATATATAGAGTAAATAGGATTGGTCCGAGCACAGAACCTTGTGGTACTCCAAAACAAACTTTAGTAAGTAAGGATGATTCATTATGAACGTGAACAAACTGAAAACGATCAGATAAATAAGATTTAAACCAGCTTAGTGCAGAACCTTTTAGGCCAATTAAGTGTTCCAGTCTCTGTAGCAGAATTTGATGGTCAATTGTGTCAAACGCCGCACTAAGATCTAATAAAACAAGTACAGAGACGAGTCCTTTGTCTGAAGCAATCAGAAGGTCATTTGTAATTTTAAATAGTGCTGTCTCAGTGCTGTGATGCACTCTAAATCCTGACTGAAGTTCCTCAAATAAATTATCATGGAGAAAATCACACAGCTGGTCTGCGACTTTTCTCTCAAGGACCTTTGAAAGAAAGGGAAGATTAGATATTGGTCTATAGTTGGCTAACACCTCTGGATCCAGGGTGGGCTTTTTTAGGAGAGGTTTAATTATAGCTACCGTAAAAGACTGTGGTACATAGCCTGTTAATAAGGATATATTGATCATGTCTAATAAATGAGTGTTAACTAAAGGTAAGACCTGCTGAAGTAGCCTAGTTGGGATGGGGTCTAAGAGACACGATGACTTAGATGAAGAAATCACTGCAGTCAATTCTTGAGGAGAAATTGGGGAGAAGCAATCTAAATATACAGTCATGGAAAAAATTATTAGACCACCCTTGTTTTCTTCAATTTCTTGTTAATTTTAATGCCTGGCTCAACTAAAGGTACATTTGTTTGGACAATTATAATGATAACAACAAAAATAGCTCATGAGAGTTTAATTTAAGAACTAAGAACTATTCATTTTCCATGGTTTTCTTGATAATAACCAAAATTACTTAAATTCTTACATCAATAGCTATGGCATTGTACCGCCAAAAACACTACTTTTAAGCATTCCATGTTTTCTTTTCTGTTTGCTTTAAACACATGATACACACAAGAGTTAATACTTGATTGCATAACCATTGTTTTTGATGACTGCAGCCATGCGTCTTGGCATGCTCTCCACCAGCTTCTGACATTGTTCTGCTGTCACAGCAGCCCATTCCTGTTGGACAAATTCAAACAAATTTTCTTTGTTTTTGGGCTTGTGGTTCTCCATTTTGAGTTTGATGATTTTCCACAGGTTTTCAATTGGATTAAGATCTGGTGATGGAGCAGGCCAAGGCATGGTGCGAATGTTGTGGTTCTCCATCCAGGCTTTAACTGACCTTGCCGTGTGGCAAGGGGCATTGTCTTGTTGGAAAATCCAGTCATTCGAGGCAGGAAAGAGTTTTCCAGCTGATGAAAGAAGACTGTTTTCAAGGGTAGTCCTGTACATGACCTGGTTCATTCAGCCTTCACACAATTGCATTTGCCCTGTTCCACTCAGACTGAAACAACCCCAGATCATGACTGATCCACCCCCATGTTTTACTGTAGGGGCAAGACAGTCTGGGTTGTAAGCTTCTCCAGGCTTCCTCCTAACCAGTAAGTTGGCTGGAGTGGGCATCAATTCAAAATTGGATTCATCACTGAAGAGAACCTTAGCCCAATCATCAACAGTCCAATCCTTGTGGTCTCGAGCAAAGAGTAACCGGGCCTTCCTCTGCCTTTCATTGATGAAGGGCTTCTTGCGTGCTCTGTGTGACTTCAAACCAGCTTCAACAAGTCGGTTTCGAACTGTCCTTGCCGAACAAGTCACATTTCTCGACAGTGCCCACATTTTTAAGGTCCCTGGAGGTCTGATGACGATTCCTGACACAGGAACGGATGAGTGCACGGTCATCTCGTGGGGTAGAAAGATGTTTCCTGCCACGGCCAGGTAGCAATTTGGTAGTGCCATGTTCAGCTTGTTTTTTTTTGTTGTAATGAACGGCTGTCTTGGAGATCTTCAGTTTTTTCGCTACCTGTCTCTCACTCATGCCAATTTCCAGCAGTGCCAAGATGGCTGCCTTTGTGGCTTCACATAATTCTTTTGTTTTAGGCATTATGTGAGAGCTGACAACTTCTGAGTTGTGCTACGGCTTGAATGTAAGCAGGAAACCACTCTAGGCCTTTGCATGTGCAGTGCTGCTTGTGACATGAAATGGCCTCTTATATACCCTGGGAATCAATTAAGCTTAAGAATGTCAAATAGGACATAAAGTATTATGTGACCAGCTGCATTTTTTGTTGTGTTCATTGTATTATACGTTTAGTGGTACCAGATATTAGAATGAACAAGAAATTGAAGACAACAAGGGTGGTCTAATAATTTTTTCCATGACTGTATATTAGGTCTTATAGCTGTGTTTGAGGTTAGATAGGTACTATCGGAGGACAGGAGGTCATGAATTTTGCCACTAATCGTTAGAATTTTGTCATTAAAAAAGTTCATAAAATCATTACTGCTGAGGGCTAAAGGAATACAAGGCTCAATAGTGTTGTGACTCTCAGTCAGCTTGGCTACAGTGCTTAAAAGAAACCTGGGGTTATTCTTGTTTTCTTCAATTAATGCTGAGTAATAGTTTGCTCTGGCATTGCGGAGGTCTGCCCAGATTAAATGAGATTCTTCCAGTTTGGTTAATCGCCAATTCCTTTCAGATTTTCGTGATATTTGTTTTAACTTAGGGTTTGAGAGTTATACCAAGGAGCGAACTTTCTTTGCTTTGTTAACTTCTTTTTAAGAGGAGCTACAGAGTCGAGTGTTGTTCGCAGCGAGCCTACAGCACTATCAACAAGATGATCATTTCGGGAGAGGTAAAAGTCGGCATGGGAAACCTCTGTTACTGAAGGACTTGGTATTGAATTTAACGACGGAGTAATCATTTCCTTAAATTTTGCGACAGCACTATCTGATTAACATCTAGTATAATAACTGTTGCTGAGTGGCATGTAATCGACTAAAAAGAAATCAAAAGTAATCAAATAATGATCCAATAGTGAGGGATTCTGTGAGGGAGACTGTTAGGTTATCAATTTCAATTCCACACGTCAGAACTAGATCGAGGGTATGGTTAAAACAGTGAGTGGGTTCATGTACACCCTGACTGAAGCCAATGGAGTCCAATAATGAGATAAACGCGGTAGGCAAGGAGTCATTATCAACGTCGACATGAATGTTTAAAATCGCCTACAATAACAACTTAATCTGATTTAAGAACTAAACTGGATAAAAACTCTGAGAATTCAGAAACAAATTTGAGGTTTTCCATGTCGGATGTAAAAGACTAAGAACAAGGCTTTCAAATGAATTATAGTCTAGTTTAGGTTTAGGGCTGATTAACAGACTAGAGTTAAAAATGGCTGCAACTCCCCCTCCTCGGGCGCTGCCTTGAGGAATGTGGGCACAAGAAGCTCAGAAAAGCGTATAGGACTGCAACTCTGAGTCCTGATCTCAACTGGGTGGTCAAGGATTTGAATTACTAATAAAATTTGCCAGGTTCCTAGAAATGAGAGCAGCTCCATCCAATATACATATACATACATATATATATATATACATACATATACATACATATATACATGTATACATATATATACATACATACACATACATACATACATATACATACATACATATACATATACATACATATACATACATATACATATACATACATACATACATATATACATATATATATATATATATATATATATATATATATATATATATATATACACACATATACATACATATACATACATACATGAAAATGTACGGTGTGTGTGTTAGTGCTACTGTAAGTAGTTATCAGTAAATAGAGTGCATGCTCTGTTTCTTTGTGTAAAACAATATTGTTCAAAAATCGTTTATTTCTATCCAAATATAACTTGTGTTCAATATTTTTCCCTCTCTCTCTCTCTTTGTGTGCTTACGCTGATACTTTATCCTGGACTGAGTGAACATACTCGGGCGTACTATAAGCTATTAAATAGCTATTTTATCAAGTCTTCCTCATCACTTTTTATAATGACAAAAATTAAAAGCTTATCTGCTTCAAGAAATGACAGCTTTGCCAAGTCTAATGCTGTTACAGCAGGGGGGTAAAAATGACCCACTCTGGCGGTTTTAGGGGGGTATTGGAATGTTGGCAGTTTCAGTGTTAAATGTGTTTATAGCAAATTCAGAATTAGTTAATTAAGAATTTGTCACTGGCAGCTTTCACAAAGTTGATGAAGTTTCCCTGTCTTAATAACGCAAAAGTGAGATAAAGTGGTGCTGTTTATCTTTGAAGGTGAGGTAGCCCCCACACATCATTAACATTACCATGAACCTTTCTGGTCTTACTGAATGTGTGAATGTGCAATCTGAACAGCTTTCCAGCCCCCACAGTCACACACATCATCACACTGAGTTAACTGTAGGACTGTTGTTGCAAACATTCAACATCACATTGTCACTGTCAGTGTCTGAACTACGACATAAAAGTGACATTTTACAATTCTTCACATTATAAATAAAAAAAAAATTGTTTCTAAATTGATGTTAATGTTATTTTAAAATGGAAGTGTCTTAATGAGCAACTTTTTCAAAATGTAATTATTTTCAGGCACTAAATTATTTTCAGAACGATTCTCATTATTCTGAGAGACTAACTCAATATTTTCAGATAGGGGAGACCTGGGCCAATTGTAACAAAATTTTAGGTTTTACATTATGACTAATGTTTTTATAACACTGATGCTGCAGCAGATAAAGGTGGTCAACTTAATAACTTAAATAATGCTGGGTGGTCTATTGTAACCTGTAATAATATACCCCAGAAACGAATATGTTATTGTACAAAAGTACTGTAACTAATAGGCGAAGCAAAATAAAAGTAGTGCAATAAATGTGTAATATTCGCATCTGAGACAGTGGAGTAGATTAATAATGTAGCATAGAATGGAAATACTATTACTGTAGGTAAAGTACAAGCACCTCTAAATCTTTGTTATTTTTGTGTTTCTTTGAGGGAAGCGCCATCTCCCATATCATAGGGGCGGCAGACCAAGGCAGCCCCCTCACTCTGACATCTCTCCACTTTGTGCAAGGCACCAAACCCCCCAACTGCTCGGGGCCCCTCAGGGGGATTAATAAAGTATATAAAATTCAAATTAAATTAAATTAAATTAAATTAAATCTCATGGTGACACCTTGTAATTGAATAAATGGGCGTGTTTCAGTGGAATCTAGGCACACCCCCAGAAAGGTGGGGGGGGGTGGGGGGGGGGGATGGTATTTGGCTGGAAGTTGGCTGGACATTGGCAGGCTTCTGGAAGGCTTTCAGAAGGCCTGGAAATTGTGTATGCAAACTGGACATTTCCTGTGAAAACGAAGTATATTTTGAAAAGACAAAATGCCTGTAATAGGCTGAAGTTGAAGTAAAGTGATGAGGTCAGAGTGAGAATGTGCTGTTTCTGGCAATTGGGTTGCTTTAGCGATGTCAGCATGTTCCCAGATCTGTTGTGTTGTTATGTCATTATCTACATCTACAATATCATTATGAGCTATTAGAAAAAAATGGCTCGACAGCTGAAGTAATCAACCTATTACTCAACGTCATCTACTTTTAGTTGTCCTAGGAATAGAATTCTTCAGTACACACGCTTGACTCAAGTACTTTGAGTATATTTGATTTGATCTCTTATTTCTTTCTGATTTCAATTACCCCTTACATACCTCAGTAGTAGCTGAAACCCTAAAATGCCCAATCAAAACCACCATGGCAGAGTGATTCCCTATGGTGATACATTCTTGGATTGTTTATAGTCAAAGTCATGTGTGTAAAGCACGCTTCATTAGTTTTGTTTTATTTGTCAATATCTTTAGAAGTTACTGAGAACATTATGCCAAGCTTTCTTGTTTCCTTTCCATCTCACACTCTGACCTCAGTGGAAAAACTCCCTCTGCTGCTGTGTCAGTATCATGCCACAAGAGAAAAAAACCCATTTTGTTTTAGCCATCAGTCTCTGTTTTCTCCATCACTCCTCATGTATTATAATAAAGTACCTGGGAAGCTCCTGCATTTTGAAGCTTCACAGACAATAATGGATTTGAATAAATGAAGTGCTTTGCTGGCAACTGACAGTGACCCATGAAATGAAAAGCCACACTAAAACATAATAGCAGTTCAATAGCTGCTGATATCCGTTTCTAATCACATATCCATGTGTAATGATGGATGTTCTTACTGAAAAGCTCACCAAACATCAAATTGAGCCAATACTATGATAACAACTATGGAGGTCTCTGTCCTTTGGTTGTTATTTGCAAGCATAAATTACAAATAAATTATATTACTAAATATTTATCATAATGTTGTCAATGAGACCTCAGCATTTGTTCAGTATTTTCAACTCACCTTTGCTATTTTGACAAAATGGCTCAGTATTTCTGCTCGGATTTTCAGCGTCTGGGCAGTTAAGATTTCTCTCACCAGCCAAAAGCTCACCTGAAACATAACAACATAGAAACACACAACACACATGTCTAGGTGTAATTACAATGCCATCACTTTAGAATTGCACTTACATGAAGTTGTGCACTTGTTCAAGAAAAGCAGCAGAGGACACTGGATTCTATAACATAACATAACATAACATAACTTTGATGACACACTCTGGACATTATGGCACTGTGTAAAGGCTGAGTAGATTAGTGAACAGCGTTTGATGTGTAAAAGTGAAAAAGTCAAATTTCCCCTCAGGGGGATTAATAAAATATATAAATTAAAATTAAATTAAAATTGGTCAAGTCCTATTTACATGCCCACAACAGACTGTATTATACAAGAAAGTATTATTTGCAGGTTTCATGTTTACAACACATTATTAAAAGGAAACTTCCCCTATTTTACATGCCAGTGTGTGTTTCCAGGCAGTACTACTGCATATGTGAAACCTGTTATATAAACCCTTTGGTGTGTCAAGAGAGAGCTGTGTGAAGACTGATAAATATCTCACTTGAGTCAGCATCAGTGTGGTCTAAAGACTACAAGTTTGAAAGCTCAGTCAGTTTTTTTATATAGACCAATATCACAAATTACAAATTTGCCTTAGGGGGCTTAACAATCTGTACAGTATACGACACCCTCTGTCTTTTGAACATCGATTCAGATGAAGAGCCCGCCCAACAAGGGATCTTACTATGGAGAGGCATTTAATAGAATAAGCAACCTAATAAAGTAACAGTAAACCAATATTATTCACCTTATATGTGCTTCCCTTAAACATCACTATCAGAAAACACCCAGAGACTTTCTCTGTTATACAGATAATAACTAATTATGTATATTCATCATGCTAGAGGAAAACAGTAACAAATCAGTTAGCTAAACTTCAAGCATATCAGGGTGTAAAAACCTGGATGATCTGTAATGTCCTGATATGGAACTCATACAAAACTTAAGTGTTTGTACGTGGCTCCAAAAAAAAGGTTTTGTGTCCAGGTAATGAGAATCTTAATATTTAGGCTATAATTGCTGCTGGATGCTCAGCAGAGGAGCATTTGTTAGACCTATATGACTGACCTACCTACCTACCTTACTTGCTTAGTTACTTACTGACTTACTTATTTATTCATATTGGCTTATTGTCCTTGATTAATATTTGTGAAGACGTTCCCATATAATATAACTTCATGTGAAAATACTAAACACTGAACAAGACTTTATTAGGTGACCAAAATGTTACAATTAATTTTCATGAACTGAAAACACACTGAAATAGCAAAAACTAAAGCTATGCCTACAATGTATGACGCTAGGGTTACACCATAATTACATTAAATAGCTGAAATACCATGGTTGCTCCTTGTCAATGGACAGCACCCTTCTGTCACTCAATGTCCACGCCATTAATTATGCTTAACTTATAGTTACTCTACTGTTATTTTCTGAAAAGCACTTTGTAATTAAAGGTTATTTAATAAATTTCATTTAAATTTAAAATTTACATTATTTCTTTAAAGTAAAGAAACTGACTATGGTTGCCAACTTTGTGTATTATCCGTTTCACAAACTAAAATGATTTCATATAAAAAACAAGGTGATTGAGCAAGGAAACATTTGCTTGAGAAATTGTGTAAGACATACCTGGTTGAACCTGCGTGTGAATGCAACCACATTGGGGGCCAAACTATGTTTCTCTTTCCCATTCCATCCGCAGCTGGCCAGCTCCTGCCAATCAGAAAATCACATTACGTACCAGATTTAAGGAAATCTGTAACAATAACCAATACCACGATGAGTGTGGTGACAGGTAACAGAGCATGATACAACAAAAATGGTAGATGATAACATTACCAAATTTCTTTGACTGGAACTGACAACAGATTTGCGCCCACATAAAATTCCCTCAAATTAGATCATATTCAGGAAAAATCCCAGTGAACTTCTCCCTTATTGTCCCCTGAGAGCTGTTGCCTTGTCAAGGTGGGAAAGAATACAAGTGCAAATATTCCCTCTGGCAATTATACTGATAAATCATCAGGAACCAGTTTTTCATTGTCCTACCCACTGTGTGTCAGCCCACCTCATTTGCCGTGTTCTCGTGCAGAACATTAATAAACAAGGAAACAAGACTAACAAGGCTAAGAGTGTACAGCCTCCATATCTGAAATCTGGGGCTAATCTTAAAAAAAAAAACACACCTTGGCATTAAAATAGGACGTTGATGAAAAAGCAACATTAGCTAATACAAACCAACCACTATTTTTCTAAGCTACCTGTGGAGCACTTTGATTGATTGATGGATGTTTCTTCTTCTTTCATGTAAAAAATAAATAAAAAATAAATAAAATGAATGATAACTCACGACAAACTCAATGAATACATTTTCATAAACAACGAAAAAAGGGTGTAGGGAAGTGGCCCTCAAATGGCGGCTGCCTATTTGCGGACCGTGAACTGGACACCTGACTCCTTCACTGTGTGTGTTTTGGTTTGGTCAGCACGTGTAAATGGGCTGTCATCTCCATGCCAACGATGCGCTGATACGCTGTTAGTGAGAACGGTACTTTTTTACTATTGCTTTTGAAGCAGTACGCTCATCTATGCTTTGCAAGCAGTAGGAGCCTAGACTGAATGGAAATAGCATGTTCCAAATTTGAAAAGACAAGAAAGGTGTTGAAAGGTTTGGTTTTATTTGACTATTTATTTGAATTTATGTCAAAATGGAAATGGCATTTCATTTTATTTTAGTATGTATTTTTGTTGCTGTTTAGAATAAAAAGGACATGTTTTGAATATGACAGTATTATGCCTTGTGACTAGTAGGCTGTAAGGTGAACACAGTTATCGTTTCATCTCGTTCCGACATCTGGGGACTACATGATATTTACTTCATGAAAAAGATCAATACATGTTCAGTGGGAGTTCGTAGCTCATAACCCCGCAAGAGTCCTGTGATTGGGGTCGTAATTTGGCACTTGTTCCATCTGAGCGTAATGATCTGCTCCGCCTGAGTGTAATGGGTACGCGAGTGGTGGCACGGCCGTCAAGTGATCGCGCTACACCAATAAGGTACCCGCATTTCGTGTTGCCATGGTTCCATTCAGTGGAGGAAAACAGACCTGGAAGTCCCCAAAAGTGAGCAGAAATGAGCTGAAACAGCACTATTCACATTGCCGTGTTGCCGTGTGCCATGTTGAAATGAAAATGGAATATTTTCCTCAATAAACTCTGGCACCTAAAGGGATAAAATGGAGATGCTGCCCCTGTTATGTCTGCATGTAAGATGTAGACACGCACACACATCATTGCTGTGTCAGAAATCATTCACTACTTCCTACTCCCTACTCACTATATAGGGAATTCCCTATATAGAGGACTATATAGTGAGCTCATTAAAACACTTTCGGACACTACTCCGTCGCGAAGTTAAGTACGTCATTACTGTCGCACAATTAAAACGAGCCAGAGTGATGTCATCTGGTGGGTTTCCAAAATAAATAATAAATTCATTTGTGTGATAAAAACCTAATACTGAGCGTATTTTCCCGCATGAATTAATACAAAAATAACACACTACTACACTATTACTTATATTTGTATGTATTTCCCTGCTGCACCGGGTGCTCCTCCTCATTGTCCGCCATGTCTGCCGTCTGTTATTGGCGCCTCCGCAATGCATCACGGTACATATTGCTTGGTTAGTGACCAACGGTTGTACACTACTTTTTGCACTGCATTGTGGGATATTATGAGTCCACTATATAGGGTATATTAATTTACACTAAACATTCGGACAGCACTACAAAATGGCGAACACACTATTTAGTGCACTATTTAGTGAGTAGGGAGTGATTTTGGACACAGCCCAAGTTTCTGTGAGTTGGTGTGTGACAGCGGTTGCCATGGTAAATAAGTAGGTGCACCTGGCAGAAGAGCAGAGAGAGACAGACGCAACACTGAGAAGAGACTTCTTTTAGTGGAGATTTAACTCCTCGAACAAGTTCTTCCCATTCCCAAACCGTTGGTCCAATCATCAAAATAAAGTAATGGTGAGAGAGATAAAGTTATACAGAAGACCCGTTTAGCAGCAGCTGAGCTGGCATGTGTGCGTGTTTGAAACTGATACGATAAACGGTGTAGGAGGAGATGTTTTTTGAGGAAGAACACGTTTGAGGTGAAGTCTTACTTTGAAAGGGCAAATAGCTCACTTCCTGTTGGATTTAGGTCATGGGTGTCAGCGCACGACTTGTAGGTTGAACACACCAGTTTTGGTTTGATCTGTCTACGACATTCCTACGGGCCGCAGTGGCCATTTTAGTGCACCTAGGTGGCGCTAGAGAGCCCATTTTGGCACATTAGAGGTTAATAATATGGCTGTGTCCGAAATCATTCACTACTCCCTAAATAGTGCACTAAATAGTGTGTTCACCATTTTTGTGGTGCTGTCCGAATGTTTAGTGTAAATTAATATACCCTATATAGTGGACTCATAGTATCCCACAATGCAGTGCGAAAAGTAATGTACAACCGATGGTCACTAACCAAGCAATATGTACCATGATGCATTGCGGAGGCACCAGTAGCAGACGGCAGACATGGCTGCAAAGATTAATCATTTGACCACTGAATTAATCACCAAATATTTTGATAATCGACAAGTCATTTTTTTTTTTTTTTTTTTTTTTTTAAAAGAAGAAAAAGTCCAAATTCTCTGATTCCATCTTTTTATATTTTCTGGTTTCTGTAGTATATGACAGTAAAGTGAAGATCTTTGGGTTGTGTACTGTTGGTTTGAGGACGTCTTCTTGTGCTTTGGGGAACAGTGGTCAACATTTTTCACCATTTTATAGACCAAAAGCCGAACACATTATCATTTTTATTTACTTTTTGTAGCAGCTAAATATCAGCAGCAAAGTTGATTAAAAATGTAATTTTCAATGAATTATCATCTTTCTTGTGTTTATTATTAATGTGCATATAATTAAAGCAACCTCGTTCTAAATTTAAAAGTTTGAGTAATATAATAATTATGCCTGAGAAGAGGTATCTTCTCAGGCAAAAGGTTTACCGCGGCAGCCGGATGGAAGTGAGTCATGTCAAATTCTTTTGTAGGAGTATCTTATTTTAATGTGAATTCATAACAAAAGTAAAATTACTCTTAATCCTTTTACTATATTCCCATATATCAACATTGTTGATGATACTGATAGATTAATTTCTTGTTTTTCAATCCACTTGTTACGTTTTGTATTGTTGTAGAGCTGTACTGAAAGAAATGGGCTTGGCTGGGATGGTGAGCCCTGCCCGAGCAGCCAAGAAGTGGGAGAATCTCAAGAAGACGTACACAGCTTGTATTCATTGTTTTTACCAATAGTCCTAAATAGCGAAAGCATAGATGAAAGATCAGGTACTGTTCTCCTTGAGTAATTCCTTTGCTGTATTAAATTGCAATGTGTGCAGGAGGTCAAGAAGCCACCGTCAGGGGGTGGCACTGAATCGGGCCCAATTCTCAGGCCTGAGAATTGGAAGTGGTTGTCCCTCATGGATGAGGCAATAGGCGGGAGGCCATCCATCCAGCCTCCATGCCTCATTGCCTCAGCCTGGGGGGGAGAACACTTTAATGTCAGCATCAGCCTCCCCCGATTGAGTGCCATCAGAGCCAGGGAGTCAGACTCCAGATCCTGAAGAGCCAGGGCCATCAAAAAGGCAGAAGAGGGATCCAATACTGGAGCTGCTGGAGCAGGAGGAAAAGAGGGCAGAGGATAGGGCCAGGAGAGCGGAGGCAAGGGAGGAAATACTTGTGAATTTATTAGAAAAGACTGCTGAAAAAATGTAAATGGAAACAAATTGGTAAACAAATTCTGAAATAAAGTATTTTCCAAACGGCACTGGGAGCATTTTGCAGGTTGTCACAGGTATGACAAGGGAGAATTGAGCTATATTGTTAATAACCATTTACACAATTAGCAAAAGCAATGGAAACTATTTACATTATATGGACCTTACATCAAAAAACTTATATGATATATTAATGATTGATCTGATTGAAGATGATTGATGATTGAAGGTTTTTCCAATTGCACGTGTCTTAATAGTCATGACCCTGAAGAGTTAGAGGAGGGTTATTTGGTGCTGAGAGAGCAGCAGCAATGCGACCACACAGCCGTTCCCCACACTGCAAGTCTGGCTGAAGCTGACCGCCTCCATTATCTGGCCCCAATGCCTCTTCAACAGGCTCAAGAATGTCGCCATTCTTGAGGCAGACATTATGCAAAATGGCACAGCATGCGATGACCTTCACAGCAAAAACATGGTGCACTTCCAGGGCTTTGAAAAAGATTGAGCACCACCTCGTCTTCATGATGCCAAACGGAACGGGCCTTTGCATGGTGCCGGTGAAACCTGGCTTGAACTGCACCTCTCACTGGCTCCCTGTATGGTGTGATGACAGCAATGGGCTCTGTCATATAGCGATATCCTCCCTCCCCTAAAATACAGTAGCCCTCAGGTGGGTACAGACATAAATGGAGCTATTTCTGAGAACCCTGGCATCATGTACTGAGCCAGGGTAACCTACAAATATGTCAATGAACTGACACTGTGGGTCACACGCTGCCTGGAGCTGAACACAATAAAACAATTTACAGTTGAAATAACACTGGGCATCTGCACTTGGTGGTTTTATCCTAATGTGGCAGCCATCAATGCTGTCCACAACCCTCGCAAATGCTGCAGAACCAGCAAGACGGTGAAAGCCTGCACCAACTATCTAGCCATCAAAGAATATGGCCAAGACTGGCAGTTGGCAGTTCAGGACACAATACTGAGATGGTGGGCCATGCTGTAAAAAAATAAATATGAGGTGCGTCAGAAAAGAAACAGGACTGGGGTGACAAAAAATTATTTCAAATCTAAACTATAAATTACAAGTTTTCCCCTTCAGAATAATTCCCCTTGTGTCTACTGCACTTTTCCAAATGTGATTTTTTTTTTTGGCTCCAGGTGATTTTTTTCCGCAAGAGAAAGATCACCTGGAGCCAAAAGAATTCACCTGGAGCCAGGTCATGTGAGTAGGGAGGTGTTTATTTAATCCTGGGAGAATCCTTCCAGGAGTGCACGGAGGCGGAGAAGGATGGAAAAGCGTGTTAGACTCGAGGGGGATAATTCTGAAGGGGATAACTTGTATTTTGTAGTTTAGATTTGAAATAATTTTTTTGTGACCCCAGTCCTGTTTCTTTTCTGACGCACCTCGTAAATACTAATAACAAATAAAGATATTAAAACTTGTCATGAAATTAAATATGTGAATAAAAGCTATGTGACAATGTGATCACATTGTGATAATAATAGTTATGTATAATAGTTTACTGTATGTCAATGGTTCTCAAAGTGGGGTCTGACACCCAGGGGCTTTTGAGGAGGTTCCAGGCAGTCCCCAGCAAAAAGGGGAATAATTTATTTTCACTATAATTCCATCCAAGTCATACAATGACAGATATTCTGGCCATGTGTTTCAATATACTTCTTTATGTAATAACATCTACAAGATAAAAATCTTATCAAATGGGGGTCTGTGGTCTTATTTATATCAGTTTAGGGGTCCGGTAAAAACGGTTAAAAAAAAAAAAAAAAAGTTTGAGAACCACTGCTGTATGTGATGTGAAAAACAAAACTGTCATGTTTAACTTTCCCCAGGAGGGGGTGTCATTTGACCACTGGTCTGACACTGAAAATTTACATTGACAATTTAGAAATGATGGTTTGTGTATCTATTTTAAATATAAATGTACAGGCCTAGCATAATCTTTTCACTTACAATTCTACGACGTCTTGCTAGTCTAGCAAGAGCAGCACATCTCAGCCTTCTCTCTCTGGTTATGTGTGTTCTTCTTATCAAAATTATTTGGATAATTGTAAGGAAGAACAAAACTACGGTACCATTTGCTGGCATTTCTGCAACGTTTTGCTGTTTGTAAAATGACCGAAAAGGACAGGAAAGAATGCCGGTTTTGGCAGTTTATTGTTTATGGCGACCGCGAGACATTTATGAAGGTGATAAAACGGCAGTTGGGGGTGGATTTACGGAGGAAAAAACGTTATTATAAACAGAGATACAAGTACAATTAAAAAGTTAAATAGAATTAAAGCTGTGAGCAGCGTTGGGCAGGACCTCGGCCCTCGGCACATGATCGTACATGAATACGCAGCCGGACCGGCTTGTAAACAAGGGCTGGAGATCAACACAGAGAGAGGGTGTGTGAGGTCATGCTATACTCCAGATGAAATTTCACCTCTAGTTCTTCACATAGCAATTTTTTCATTCCTTCAGTCTAGAAATTATGAATTTCGCTCATTGCTCCTTTAAGCAAAAAAAAAAAAAAAAAGTAGAAAAAACTATTAATATTTTATATTTTTATGGTTGTTCTTCAACAGGGACAAAAAAACGTCCTGAGCGGGAATGGTGTCAGTTTTATTGAAAAATTGAAACCGCCCCAAAAAATAATAATGCATCAAAATTGGTGCTGTTATTTATCATTCACATATCACAGACTGTGATAAATAGAAAAAAAAAATATCCATCCAACATTTATTATATAGAAGGAAAATCATAATTCAAGTTTGTTTGTTTTTTCATTAAAGTAACAGTGACTTCATGTAAATAAAATGGCATATAAATTGTTAAAAATCCTCAAAAGGAATGAATATTTGATATGTATAATCTGAGTAGAAGTTGGTTAAAAGATTTAAGGAAAAAAAACGTTTAGAAAAATATTAATATTTAATATTTTTATGGTTGTTCACACTGTCCCAAAGGGGACAGGTGTAATTTTTTTTATAAGGGGGCAAGCAAGATTAAAAAGTAAAGGCTTCTTATGAAGGTGGTGTGAGCTTATATTTTGAAACTTGTAGACATAAGCCTAATGAAACTTTGACATGTGATGATCAAACAACACATCCATATTCATTTGAAATCATGTGGAAGCATGATTGATGTGTAACGGCTGCTGGGAGGATATAAGTAACAGCAGGCATACTAGTTAATGTCAGTGGAAAAACTGAGCAGGACTACATGTATTTTATCGTGTGGTGCTGCAGCACAGTTTTACCTACAGATTTGATTAAAATTTTAAATGAGGCAAAAGAGTTTGAGATCTTGTATTTACAAGTTTTTGGTATCAGGCATTTATTTCAAAACTTTTAGGAATGAGCCACGTGAGCTGGACAGTTTGGTAAATGTTATACTGTCAGGTGTGTGTGTGTGTGTGTGTGTGTGTGTGTGTGTGTGTGTGTGTGTGTGCGCACACACACACACTACAAAAAAGTAAAAATGCATAAAAACTGATATTCCCCAGAAACACTGCCTGAGCTCAGACAGTTGTAATCATTTGAAAAATTCCCTCTCTAACTACAGAATATGTAATTTTTGGCCTGTGTTTTTGTATAAAAATGAGTGGTACATCACAGAATCCAGCCTTTTTTTAATTTAACAGTCATGGTGGGAGATAAGTTAAATAACATAACCAAAAAATAATAATCTTTAAATATAAAACCATTACAAAGTTATGACTTCAACCATCACAAGGACTCAATGAGTCCTTACTGGGGTGAGAGCTATAAATTTAATTACACAATGAAAAAACAACTTTTATCTTTTTTTTTTTTTTTAATTTCAGCATTAATAGATAAAGGCAAAACTTCCCCAAAGCATCCTGCTAAACCATGATTGCAGCCAAAATGCTGCTCAATAGAGGAACAAGCGAGGACTCATTGAGTCCTTGCTGGGTGTAAAGGTTGATGGAAATACTTTTAAGGTCATTTTAAAGTACTTTAAAACATCTTGAATGCAAATGAATGCAATCATTGTCAAGCTCAATTTTAAAAATGTAAAAGGTTCTTATGAAGGTGGTGTGAGCTTATATTTTGAACGTTGTAGACATAACCCATGTGGCCTGGTGAAACTTTTGACGTGTGACAATCAAACAACATATTCATTTGAAATGGTGTGGTGCTGCAGCAGAGTTGTAGCTACAGATTTGATTCCAATTCTTAATGAGGCAAAAGAGTTACACCAGGAGATCTTGTATTTACAAGTTTTTGGCATTTATTTAAGAAAATGTAGGAATGAGACACATGAGCTGGTCACACACACACACACACACACACACACACACACACACACACACACTTGTGTCTGTCAGAGTGAAGCTTTTGTTATGCTAATTAACGACTGCATGCAGCTGACAGAGAGACAAGGTGACAGAAAAATGGGTTGAAATTTTCCCGAACCAGTCCTTCCAGTTCCCAAACCATGGGTCCAATCTTCAATCTGAAGGCATCACCAAATAGATGAACTTGTTCTGAACGCAGACATTTATAGCTTTTATGTCTATGGACTCAAAAATGTGACCTTAGTCACAAGTTTACAATGTGTTGGCCCTCATCTTTTCTTACAGAGATCATCATGGGGATTTGTGTGCTGCACCTTAGAACGCTTCTAAAATCCAAACCATTCCAGTAATGACAAAGTCCTTCACAAGTAATGTTCACCAGGGGTAGAGCTGTAATGTCCCTCTAGGATCGAAACGTTGTTTATTAAAGATTGTGGCATGGAGTAAGTGTGCAGGCTCTACCTCTTTTTCATATATCTTGTCAATACACATTTCATCTTTGCAAATTCTGTCCTGTGTGCCTCGTCAATTCTCCTCAGCTCCCAGAGTTGAACCTCCTGTTACCACTAGTCCATCAACAGGTTAATTCTGGTATCCTCCAATTCTGATAGTCGGTTGGATATCTTAAGTGCTACACTTCGCTTTGGAGCCACGCGAGTTGAAGAGAACATTTCTTGATGAGTTTACAGCTGCTCTTCACTCTAGCAATGACATCACCCACTCTAGCTCACACGATATACACCCATTATAAAGTCTGAGAAGGGCTGAAAACGTCATGTAATTTAAACTGACTTTGTAGAAAAACTAAAAGAGATATTGAAAATTTGAATTAGTTCCTGAAAGTCAACGGCAGCGTGAATGTTTGAGAGTTGGAATGGAGTTTCTACGTCAATGTATGAATTCATGATGTGTGGGTGAAGATGAGCGAGTTTGAAGGATTTTCTCATTGACGGTCCAACCGTTTTCGTTCAATAGGATTTAATAGGAATTGGAATTTTAACATTGAATTCCCGGGAAAGTATGAATGTTATGGAAAAATCTCAGGTCCAAGTTTCCAATAATGTCCTAATGAAGCTGAATCAGAAGAAGTTTGAATCGGCTGAATCGGTTGAAGTATGTTGAAAATAATTGAGGTTGAAAAACGTGCCGGAAGAATAATACTAAGAAAAATAAAGAATTTTGGTAACAGAAGAACATAGGGTTTGAATGCTTCCAGCATTCACACCCAATAAGAAAAATAAAGAATTTTAGTAACAGAAGAACATAGGGTTTGAATGCTTTCAGCATTCACACCCAACAACAGATTACTGTTGTCCTCTGAAGTTCATCGAGGACCCTTGTTGTTTTGTCAGAATAATGAACAGACAAACAGACCTGTTTACGGAGAAATGACATGAACTACCATAACTGAACTCCTCAAACAGTACACCACAGCTGGAGCTGTGGGTTTCCTATAAGATGAAAATGTGGTGTTGACAGTTTTAAGTGGTAATGCTATTCAGGAGACTAATCACTTGACAACATGGGTCAGGCTTACCTCTGGATGTATCATTTTGAAGACTGGTGCATCCATCAGAGTGATCTGGCTCTGACATAACAAGAAAGAAATCCGTATCATCTTCCAACATAAAGGACATTAAAGAAATGGTACATATACTTATTGTAATAATAATATGTAATTATTATTGTTATTATTATCATTATTATTATTTTTTTTTAAATGCACATTTAACATGGTTCATTTTAGGATGTTGGTGAATCTGTCTGAATTTCCCTGTAAGTGAAGATGAGTGATTCTTCCAGTATCTGTTGTTAACAGCTGCTTTCTACAATACAAAAAGTTTCTCCTTTAGTTCATTCAAACTCTGCAGACATCTCAAGGCACTGGGATTTCAGAAGTGCCACAGCAGAGTGCTGTGCCATTACATACACTTTCATTAAATCACATGTAAGGAACACAAGGTTGTTTCAAACTGAAGCCATACACCTCCACTCACACATCAGACTGGTTGGTCAGAACTCCATAATCTGCCGTTTATGCAGGAGATGTTGGATTTCCCTAGCTCTTTATCCTGTGCACCACAGCATCCTTTTTAACTTTTTAGCAAAAATGTTCCTAAATGTATTACAGAGCAAATGGTGCTGTTACATGAAATGTAGAATTTTGACTGAAATAGTGCTATATCGGTCCAATAATATAAACTATCAATCTGATCTTTCTATTTGTTGAGCATCTATAGTCCACTCCACCCAGATGAAATTAACAAGTTGTTTCTTAACATTAATGAGAGTATAAGAACTTAATATAAATGCCATATTATGGTTAATAAATGCTTAATTATGCACTTATTAATAGTAAATAATGATCCTTTGCAGCTACTGGATCTAAAGTGGGAACAGTGTCTTGTTGCCATTCATAAACTCTTTATTATGCACTCACTGAAGTTAATAATTCTATTAATTATGCACCTATTGCAACATCCAGATATCAATCATTATTTCAACATTAAAGAACTCTGATGCGTTCTTTAGACAAACATGAGTTATTTGAACTTAAACATTTGAGCAGAGTGATTCAGAGTTAGCTGCTTTATTCACTTGTAATGAGACTTCAGCCTACCAATGGTGGTGAAAACACAACATAAGGACATATTTCCATTTCATATTGATTTTTAATGCAACCACTATTGTCAAAAACAGGAAAAAAGGATTGGAAACCCTAATAGCTGAGTTCTAAAAAAAATGACAGATCTGAGTTCATTTGGCTTTTCAAAAGTTTTTTTACTTAGATTGACTGTGCGTGAATACAGAGTTCCACAAAGCTCCCTGTAATCCATCCATTTTCTGAAAGTCAGTGACAAAAGTCTCAACATCAGCCAGGCCAAAGGTGGCCAGGTCAATGATGTCTTCTGGCTAGTTGCTTAGGTCAAACATGGTGGCCGCAGCCTTCAAGACACCCATATCAAGATTGCCAAGCTGCGTGGTGAGGTTGTCACAGAAGCCATTGATTAGTTTATCTTTCACTTTGTGGAAGTCATCATCATCCACTTGTTCCCTGCTGAGTTTTACACCAGAGAAGGTGTTATCAGGAAAAGGTCCCACTTCATCCAAGAACTGATTCAGATGCTGACCTGGGACTGTCTGAAATGCAGAAGAAAAAAACTTTTACTGTCATGGTTGCTAAACAAACACCGTAGCATATGAATTCCTCTCTAGGGAGTTTATTTTGTTTACCCGCATGGCTACAAGAGCCAGAGTCATCTTCTTGTTTTTAATCCATAGCCTAGCACTGAATTACTCTCACAATGGTTTCACAAGAGTGATAATAAAACACTTATACACTGAGCCTGATACAAACTTCAATTGCCAAAATGTATGAAATGCTCCTTTAACCTTACTGACGGAGAGGAATGAAGTCAGGCTATGGCGTTAGCAAATCAGCAGGAGTTAGCATGAACATGACACAGCCTATATCCATTAGCCTCCTCAATATAACACATAGCTCATTGATGCTCCTAACACATTCACTCTGCTAATCCTGCTTCACACAATTTACTGTCACTCTTGTATCTCAACCATATGCATCTTCACACACATTTCACTCACTTTGACTCACACAGAACGTCATCAGCTACGCGCTTAGCTACCAAAGCTATTTCTAGCGGCACCCTCCACAAGCCGTGACACACACACACACACACACTGTCTTAATCACGGTCAAACTCAATGTCTCTGAGTGTCACAGTTATACACTAAGGTTCTGATAACACACACTAACGTTACTGTTATCTGGGTGATTGTTATACTCAGCGTACCTGTAGGGAATTAGAAACATGACTGGTTGCTAGTTCAAGCATGACCTTCATTTCTGTAGCTAAAGTTGCTAGCCTAATTATTACTGACTGATGAATCCAGTACACCTCTTCTGATTAACTGTAACGTTACCGTCATTATCATAAACATCAAAATTTAGAACACACAGTCACATTTTATAACTTTGTAAGGCCATCATGTACATGACTAGCTGAGTTGCTAGCGTAAGCTATCGCAAAGAACTAGAACTAGCTAAAAATCAACAAGCTAACATTAGCCTATAGCCTACTTTAACAAACTAACTTACCACAACGGCAGAAACAGATGAAACATCATCTTCAGAGTCCCGAAGCCAAGTGTCGCACCCTACTCCAACTGGAGCAGCATTGGAGGGGCTTGCATCAGTTTATTCAACCATCTCAGCATTGTTAGGTTCTGCACTCTGATGAGGAGTGGCAAGCATGCCTGGCGAGTGGCACCCAGTTTGACCATCATGCAGCGAATTGAGTTCTGTGTGTGTGCATGCGAGTGCGTGTGGAGCCAGATCAAGTGCAGCAAAAGCCACTGTATTTTTGCTGTTCATAAGTTTTTATTTAAATTATTCAAGCGACAAAAGCGACGTTCAGATACCCATACATACTGACGTTGTAAATAACCATTTTGATATTGCTTTGACTTTTTTTTGTTGTTGCTGTTGTTGACCCGGAATTGTCCCAGACACATCATCTTTGTGTCCCAGTAGCAATTTTTATAGTCTCCGGCACATCGGGACACCGTTGGTTTCGAGCCCTGAGAGCATATTAATATTTTATCAACATTTATACGACACTGTTTGATAGGGTCTTATAGTGTCTTATAAACCAGTAATAAATGTGGTTATTGTTCTATAATTAACCCTTACAAATCATACTTCATGTATACAGACATCTTATTAATTAATATTTAGGACAGTTTTATAAACTGTTATCAAGTTTATATTAAGTGCTTATAATGCTCCTATATGCAAAAATACCTGTGTAAATTGTGCTATAATTAACACTTATATACTCTTATTAATGGTAATAAACATCTTACAAGTGCTCATTAACGGGTTAATCGGTGCTTATTAAGCATTTATTAACGCTTATTACAGTACCTTAATATAAAGTGTTACCATCTTTTTAATTATATATCTTTTAAAGCAGTGGTTGTTGGTTTAGTTTAGAAAATACCTTGTCTTTAAAACAACTTTTAAAATAATCTTTCTCTCCTTGACATTGCTGAGAAAGTATTGTATTTGTACACTTGGGTCTTCCAGGTAAGGACACAAATAATGAATGATATTTGAAGCATACTCACTGCAAACTCCTCAGGAGTCACCTTCAGCACATCGAAGACGACTGCATCATAGCTTTTAGCATAATCTACGCAAGGTCCATCCAGAGAGTCAGAGCTGCTGCTGGCCTGAGACACACACATACACACTCATCACAGTAACTGCTCTCCACTTATGTAACCAGCTGTTAGGGACCACAAGGAGAACATTTGTCATGAAACTGTGTACTGTCACAATAAAGTTGGCAAAATGCTGATTTTAATCATTTTAAAATACTGATTTTTCTACTCAGATTCCTGAATTGTCTTCTACAGCTGATGCACTGGATTAGCAAAAAGTCTTTTCAACCTGCTACTGTCAGGCCTCTATGATGGCTTTGGCTGCACCTGCCTTTGGTTTTGGTGTGCCACCCCAAGATTTTCACTGCGCCACCCCTATGAAAACACTTGTAGGGGTGGCCCTGCCTGTCAAATAATTTTTTTTTTTCCATTTTTTTTTCTGTCATTTTAGGAAGTTCTTATCACACTGATGGATGCACTGACGGAGTATTTGCTTTTCTGATAAGTTTGGTTTGTTGGGAGTGTGTCAATCGGTTTGCTCACGATCACTGTCTGGGGCAGGTACTCAATACAGCAGCTCCACCTCCTGATAGCTACTGCACAGACTCTGACTTGAATTGATGCCTCCAGTGGCAGCACCTGTATCTGGGATATTTTGGTTCCATTTTGGTACAGTGGAAGGAAGTGGAGATGTGTTGTTCATTTTATAAACAGTCTATGATTTAGACATTAATGATCAAAGAATAATTCCTTGTTAGGATTTTGGGCATCTTCAGGCATCTTGTCTATCTAGTACAACTTTCACTTAAAAATGTCCCTCTGACCATCAGTTTGGCCTGATTTAGTTGGAATTTTGTTGTGAATATTGATATTAATGATATTTATTATCTCTTTGGATTGTGGATATATACTTAATATATCTTTTTCTATCTATACCGATCCCATGATTCCATAAACCCAGGCCATTTATGACAGTTACTATTATTGCAATTGAGACATGTTTTACAGATTCTAGCAAACGGTTTTACACTATTTCAGTGATCAAGACTGCTAGCCAGTGAACTTGATGTAAACAATACAGGGCTCAAATGTCCAGGAAAACTCCAGGAATATATATATATATATATATATATATATATATATATATATATATATATATATATATATACACATACAGTACAGGCAAAGTTTGGACACACCTTCTCATTCAATGTGTTTTCTTTATTTTCATGACTATTTACATTGTAGATTCTCACTGAAGGCATCAAAACTATGAATGAACACATGTGGAGTTATGTACTTAACAAAAAAAGGTGAAATAACTGAAAACATGGTTTATATTCTAGTTTCTTCAAAATTGCCACCCTTTGCTCTGATTACTGCTTTGCACACTCTTGGCATTCTCTCGATGAGCTTCAAGAGGTAGTCACCTGAAATGGTTTTCACTTCACAGGTGTGCCTTATCAGGGTTAATTAGTGGAATTCCTTGCTTTATCAATGGGGTTGGGACCATCAGTTGTGTTGTGCAGAAGTCAGGTTAATACACAGCCGACAGCCCTATTGGACAACTGTTAAAATTCGTATTATGGCAAGAACCAATCAGCTAACTAAAGAAAAACGAGTGGCCATCATTACTTTAAGAAATGAAGGTCAGTCAGTCCGGAAAATTGCAAAAACTTTAAATGTGTCCCCAAGTGGAGTCGCAAAAACCATCAAGCGCTACAACGAAACTGACACACATGAGGACCAACCCAGGAAAGGAAGACCAAGAGTCACCTCTGCTTCTGAGGATAAGTTCATCTGAGTCACCAGCCTCAGAAATCACAAGTTAACAGCAGCTCAGATCAGAGACCAGATGAATGCCACACAGAGTTCTAGCAGCAGACCCATCTCCAGAACAATTGTTAAGAGGAGACTGCGCGAATCAGGCCTTCATGGTCAAATAGCTGCTAGGAAACCACTGCTAAGGAGAGGCAACAAGCAGAAGAGATTTGTTTGGGCCAAGAAACACAAGGAATGGACATTAGACCAGTGGAAATCTGTGCTTTGGTCTGATGAGTCCAAATTTGAGATCTTTGGTTCCAACCGCCGTGTCTTTGTGAGACGCAGAAAAGGTGAACGGATGGATTCCACATGCCTGGTTCCCACTGTGAAGCATGGAGGAGGAGGTGTGATGGTGTGGGGGTGTTTTGCTGGTGACACTGTTGGGGATTTATTCAAAACTGAAGGCACACTGAACCAGCATGGCTACCACAGCATCCTGCAGCGACATGCCATCCCATCCGGTTTGCGTTTCGTTGGACGATCATTTATTTTTCAACAGGACAATGACCCCAAACACACCTCCAGGCTGTGTAAGGGCTATTTGACCAAGAAGGAGAGTGATGGAGTGCTGCGGCAGATGACCTGGCCTCCACAGTCACCGGACCTGAACCCAATCGAGATGGTTTGGGGTGAGATGGACCGCAGAGTGAAGGCAAAGGGGCCAACAAGTGCTAAACACCTCTGGGAACTCCTTCAAGACTGTTGGAGTGTGCAAAAACAGTAATCAGAGCAAAGGGTGGCTATTTTGAAGAAACTAGAATATAAAACATGTTTTCAGTTATTTCACCTTTTTTTGTTAAGTACATAACTCCACATGTGTTCATTCATTCATTCATATATATATATATATATATACACACACACATATATATATATATATTATATATATATATATATATATATATATATATATATACATACATATATACATATACATATATATATATATATACACACATACACATACACACACACACACACATACACATACGTACGTACACATATATACATATAGATTACAGAAGGTTGTTCTTACCTCTGAGGTGACTGAATTGATGCTGGTGCCATCTGAAAGCCCGTTCCTGCGATACATGCTCACAAAGGCACTGGTGGTCACAGGTCAGGGCAACAGTGGCCTATAGCTGGGGGGCTCACATAACCTCTCATCCATCCCTGGAGAAAGAGGACAGAAACCTTTTTTAAAAAGGGGCCCAGGCAGCGACACTCAGTGCTGGAGCCTTGCTATTTTTGTTCTCATTATTCTTCTCTCTTTCTTGTTATTTTTCTCAGCTTTAAGTGTTCGACAAACCCGTAGACAAAAACCCATGGAAATTGGCAGGTGGTTCCACCCACTACTCAGTCCCAAAAAATGACACAAAAGGCAGGATTGTACTAATCAAGTTCACGTTTTTGCAATTATCTCAAAAACAGCTTGGCTAAGAGTCAAAATTGTATGAACATTTTAGTCTCTTAAAGGAACACTTACCTTCCTGGAAATTTTCCCCTTTCTTTGTTTGGGTTAAAATGCTATTAATAAGCTGATGGCACACTAAAATGTAAGTGAATTCCACCAGAGATCAAAACTCATAATTATACCATTCTCATATGGTTCTAATAAAACTTTTTTATAATAAAAGTTTTCTCCTGTCCTGTCCGTCCTCCCCACGTGCAGGCCCCCGACTGACGTAACCGCTCATGTAACATCTCCCCCCACACTCCCATCCCCAAGTCTGTGAGACAACAAACAGGCTAGTAACAGGGACACTTGTCGATATAAACTAGAAACACGGAAGGCTTGTGGATATAAACTTTTCTCCGTAACAACGGCAGACAAATGTGTACCTCTTCTACCGCTTCTACCTCCAGCTGCTCCAACTCCAACTCCAAACCCACTGTCTCCAGTGGCCTTTTGACAAACGTCCGCTCCCTGGACACTCACCGAGGAATGAGAGACTGCTGTTTACTTGTGTGCACTGAGACATGGATTATGGCAACATTATCAGACTCCAGTGTTAAGCTAATGGGACTTACACTACACAGAGCAGACAGGGAGGCTACATCATCTGGTAAGCTCCATGGTGTATACACAAAAAAATCATGGTGCTGTGATGTGAAGAGGATCTCCCAGTTCTGCTCTCAGGATGTGGAGTTTTTGACTGTGAAATGTCAACCCTTTTCATCTTACTATTGCACTATATGTTCTTTCTGAATTGTTGCAAAAATAAGCCTACTGTAGTGTAGCCTCTGAAACATTAACATTATCTTCCTATCCGTTATCTGTTTTTCCACTTACTACTAACGTTAACGCTACTATCAAACGTTAGCACTGTAACCTTATTCTAAAACTCATCAGTGACTCTGGCTGAGCTTTAAAACTGCAGGGTTGTGTTTGATTGTCTTGGTTGTAATGTTATGCTCGCTCTTCTCTTCCGTGTATCTAACGTTACCTTGCCAACGCCTACGTCTATCATAGACGTAACAAGGACGCAATGGAGGAGGGGAGAGTAGGCTTTTTGAGGGAGGTGGAGTTGCATGAGGAGACGGATGGGACTTTGGAGGGAGGCGGGAGTTGTGGATGTTCAAATTTTTTCTAAGTGCTGTGTGTTGCAAAAAAGGTAAGAGCTGCTTTAATTCATCTCCATCACTGCTCCAATGGTCTTCTGCTCTAAATATGTCAATTTTGTGACTTTTTCCTCAATTTTCTCTGAATTCTATTCTCGCAAAGCCATCTCAGATTGTTGATACAATAGTTCTGAAATTTTGGCAGGATCATCAGCAGACTTTGTGGATCTGAGGTTGTCAAGAAAATTTTGATTTGTTGATTTGTTATGTCACTTGACATGCTGCTGTTTTGTGCTATGACCTATTTAAGTGCTGGAAGTTGGAAGTATGTGACAATGCCTGAACGCAACACAGGCTCCACTCCAACTGAGTGTGCATACAGTGCTGTGCTACGCTGCTGTGCGAGCAGCATGTTTGTCTGTGCGTAACAGCAGTCTTTTGATGGTTCTTTATAGGGATGTGAATCTTTGAGTGTCTCACGATTTGATTTGATTCCATTCTGATTCTTAGGGTCACAATTCGATTCAAAATCGATTCTCGATTCAACCGATTCTCGATTCAACCGATTCTCGATTCAAAAATTGATGCAATGCATAGTGTGTTAAGGCATACTGAATGACTCATGTCAAGTTGCTGTGTCCCAGGGAGATAATAAAACCCAAAATGAGTCCAAACTCCTGCCTTCATTGAAGATGGGACTTGCTGAATTTGTTACTCCTCCATAGCTCCTGCCCCTCTTCACAGTACAGTTGTGGCGCATCTTTTTTTTTTTTTTCAAGCTTGCTGCAACGTTGTGTACGGAAGCCCGTGGGGGCGCACAGAGAGACAGGGGAACGTTAATAAAAAAAAAAATCGATTTTTTAAGTTTATGAATCGATTCAGAATTGTGGATGATTTGAATCGCGATTCTTATGTGAATCGATTTTTTCCCCCACCCCTAGTTCTTTACACAGTGTTTATAACAATAACTATGTCTGGTAACAAACTGCGCCGGGCTCAGGTCGGGTTTGGTCAGGAAAATGCAACCCAAGCACAAGCACTCTAGCATGCTCACCTGTTTGTGTGCGCACGTATCTGCGGGGGCCGGAGCCCTCTCCTCTCCTCTTACATGCTTTATTCACAAGTGTGTGAATTGACCTGGACATGAAGGGTCTGCATCGGCAAATAATATGACGGTAGTTTCTAAAGAGCTAAGACAAAAAAAAAAAAAAGAAAAGAAAATCAGCAGTGGCGGTGTGCCGCTGCTAGTTGCATATCAGGGAAACACCATCATAATCAGCGACAGGGACCAGTACGAATCTCAGTTTGGTGGTTCCAGATGCTGTGTCTTTGTTCCTAAGGTGCAAAGAGGACCGGTCGCTCGTTATACTTGCAGAGTTATAAGTCTGGTGCTAATTCAACTTGATTCTCCTTGTTGTTAGAAAGTAAGTTGCACACCTTGTGTTTGACACACTAACTTGTCTGGTCTTCAGGTTCTGTGTCTGCTGGGGGCAGGCCACATTGAGAGCAAAGCTGCAGCTCCAGCTGTGAGCATGCAGAGGTGAGAGAATGGGGGAGGGGTGTAGCAGGTGGGGGTGTAAATCACCAGTTTCATCACGATACAATATTATATCCATTCTTTGGACAACGATACAATATTTTCCGAAAATAAAAAGTCTGCCATGATAGGATTTTGATTCGATACAATTCAGGGGTCTGAGATCGATACTCAAATATATATCAAGATATCAAACGCCCATTTAACACAGGCATTTACCACCCCTTTTTTTATACTTTAAAAAAAAAACACACAAAAACAACACATAATTAATAGGTACAGTAATGTTGATTTTTTTTTTTTTTTTTTTCATTTTAACCCAAACCATGATCTTTTTCCACAAAACTTCAGGAATATCTGGCTTAAAGCCATGAAGAAAAACTTCTCCAAACAGCCATAAAACAAAGATTAACAACAAGATCATTCAACAAAAGTATAACATTTAGCTCATTAGTAACTGTCATTATTCATGAACAAAACAATTGTTTTTTGCTAACCACATATTATTATCTTAAGCATGTTAACATTGCATAAATTAGCTGCTAGTAGGGCTGCAACTAACAACTAATTTGATAATCGATTAATCTGTTGATTAATCGATTAATTATTAATCAGATAAAAAGACAACAACTACATTTCTATCCTTTCCAGTATTTTATTCAAAAAACAGCATACTGGTCTTCTTGTACCATGTTCTTTCAAACAACTTGCCAAATAAAACAAAGCAAATGTTACAAAAATTGTTTTTTTATAAAGTGCACATAACATTTACATTTGTTCTCAACACAAAAACCTTTTAAAGTCTTCCTTTTAAAAGGAGCAAAATGAATTAAATAAAAACCTCATAAAATAAATAACAAAAATAACAATAAAATGTATAAAGTGCACTTCTGTTTGTAGCTGAACGTTTAACAGTTAAGAAAAGCACATGTATATTTTGACAAATTTCACATAGGAGGCCTTTCCAATCGTTCTCAAACAATAACCTGTTCAGGTCTTCAGTTTAAAAAAGGGAGGTGATTTAGCTGAAGAACAGTTTCAATAACAAAGAAAAACATATAACACAAACCAAGTGTTTCACAGGCTTTGCCAAATGGCTCTTTAACAACAGGCCATGGAGGTAGAATTGGAGTATGAAAGAATGGTTCTGCAGGAACACCCTCATTCTCACTGAATGTTAGCATGTCCACATGCCCTGGGCTAAGGCTGGCTCTCTTCTTGGAGGCGATGTTGCCTGCTGCAGAGAAGAGGTGCTCAGATGGTGTTGAGGTGCCAGGAATGCATAAGTAGGACTTTGCTAACCTGGCCAAGGTGGGATATCTATTCTCATTAGCTTTCCACCAATGTAATGGATTTTCTTCCTTGGGAAGGGGCTTCTCTCCAGAGTATGTGAGGACCTCGTTCCTCACATGGCTATTGGGATCCTCACCTTCCCCCTCTCTATGCTCTTCTTCACTGCTGGTTTCAGAATCAAGGAGTGAGTCAAGTAAAGAAAGAGGAGTTGTAGGTGCAGGAGCAGCTACAGTAATGGTGGAGGTGACATTGGTTTGCTCATGGACACCGTCACACTGCTGCTGATGATCCCTTCTCACTTCGAATGCCTCTGTTTGCACTTTGGCTTGCACCTTAAAGACCTGCTCAGGCGTCAGAAACTTCAGTTTTCTGAACCTCGGGTCCAGGGCGGAGGTGAGGATTACCGTGTTCGGTGCTGTGTCAGAGAATGTAGTCTCCTTCTTCGATCGCTGTTGAAGCTGCTCTGTAGCAGTGACTTGGAAAGCCTGCATTGCTGCTGACTCGAAGACAACAGTCTGGGTGGACATCACTAACCCATCACAAGTGGAGGTACTGCAGAGATTGTCGTGTATTTTTCCCCACTCATAAACACAGTGGCACATTCAAAGGGTTTAAGGGCTGTGGAAAGCTCTTCAAGTAGGTTCCACTGGTCGGCTCAAGTCAAGGTACTGTTTGCCTCTCTGTGTAACAGTCGAGTCGGACAGCATGGCAGTTACAGGCCACCTTTGCTCAAGCAGTCGGCTAATCATATAAAATGTGCTGTTCCATCTAGTGCTTACATCCTGAACAAGCTTGTGCTGAGTTGTTCCCATTTGTTGCTGTTTTTGTCTCAGTTTGTTGCAGGCTAGCTCACTTTTTCTGAAGTGTTCCACGAGACATCTTGCAGTCCCAACTGCTTTTTCAATGTTTGTGTGCTTCAGTGAAGAATATATCACCAGCTGCAAGATGTGTCCAGCACAGCAGACTGAAGACCACCCATGCTTCTCCTCAAGTGCTTTTGCTGCAGCCACAATATTGGCACCATTGTCATGCACAATAGCAATAATTTTGCTTGGGGGAATTTCAAACCTGGCTTCTACCTCTTCCAACCATTCTGCAAAGTTGGATGCCGACTGTCTTTCCTCTAGTGGCATGGTCCTAAGGCAGATTGACTTGTTCCATTCGTCTCCAATGTAATGGCATGTAATGCCAAGGTAGGCTTCCGTGGCTACACTTGTCCACACATCAGTAGTGAGAGCAATTTTGCTCTGGGTGGCTTTTATGTCAGTCTTCACTGCTTGGAATGTCTGCTCGTACTTCCTCTCCATCAGTTTGGTAAAATGGGTCCTCGAGGGAAGAGTGTAACCAGGCTTGAGGACGTGAATCATTTGTCTAAAACCTTCATCCTCCACCATTGATAGTGGCCTCATGTCAGTTACCAACATATTCAGGATACCATCAGTCAATGCAGCCGCTTGCTGTGGTGTGCAGACCCTCCTTTGCACAAAGTCACTAATGTTGGGTTGTTTCTTTCTGAAATGAGAGAAACCATATAATGAACGTACATAGTAGCATCATTTACATGTAACTCAATACATACCTTGTTGATTTAATTAATAATTTCTGACGTAAAAAGCAAATAAAGACAATGCCACCAAATAAAAAAAACAAAATTAAATAAATGGACACTAGGGATGCAGCATACACCAAAAATAACACAGAAATGTAACTAATCAGATCAGAACTTGATCAGATATTGTACATGTTTCTGTTGTGAATAATAATCACTAAATATTCATTTTAGACTGCCTCTGAATAATAGCATGAAATATTCCAGCAACTCCATAACGTTAGTTATACTAAAGTGTCTCTCCAACCTAAATAGATTTAAATAGCTTTATGGGGCCCGGCTACATTGACCCATTATGAAACGAACCGGAGATATTTCTGTCCATTACGTTTATTTCGAAATTGGTAACCGTGCGTTTTCTCTCTCAAAATGGAGTCAAATCTGCTGGAGACTGACACATTATCAGCAACAAAGGGATAACGACGTTACTCAAACAAAAGAGCTGGCGTGCTGAACTCATGAATGCCTACTGTGACTCAAAACAACACAGCAAATGAAGTCATCGCACTCTCCAAAAAGTTCGTAACACTTTGAAAGTTAATACACATCAGTTGCTGCTGCACTTTGTTAAAAAAAATCTCCTTGTTAACAAAAGATTAAAAGATGGACACGACGGATCAATGTACCCGGGCTCTGGATTTATAAAGTTACGTACCGTGAGTTCCCTTTATCCATGGCTCCAACATGTTTCCTCTTCAGGTGCTCCCGCAGTGATGCTGTCCTACCGTGCCATGCGAGGTCAACGCTACACATTTTGCAGGAAACTGTCTTCTTTGAAGGCTTTAACGTAAAGTGTTCCCACACTTTTGACAACTTAGGTCGTACACTTTTCTCCATGGTAGCATTAACCTCCAAACGTTTCTCCACTAAACTATCTGTACTGCTTTCCTCCACCATTTTTCAAATGTTTCCTCCAGGCAACGTAGACGGCGGCGTCACGTGAGCTGCACATGACACATCATTGGCTGGCTTACTGCCACCACCTGAGATGTAGCCACAGCGCATACAGCGCATGCGCATAGCATAGATCCAACGAATCGATGACTAAATTAATCACCATCTTTAGAATCGATTTTAAATCGATTTAATCGATTAGTTGTTGCAGCCCTAGCTGCTAGCAGACATTTTTCCTCTTCTCATAGTTTAACAGATTATATGCAGCATTACTATTTTTCTACTCACCAGTGGTTAAAGTCACTGCATCTCCCAAAAGAACAGCATGGTTGAATTTTAGCCTGCATGCACGGGTTTTCGGCCGAACATTGTTAAAACAGAGCAGCTAATGTTGCTACAGCAAGAAGTTGGTAGAGTGAGACGATCGTCCAGGCAGACATTACATCGTGTTTTATCTCAAAACAGCATTGTTTACATACGCCATGTGCTCTGTCTGTTGTCCTGTATTAACTCCAAAATCCAAAATATTTCCACTCTGCTGATTTATTCCTGTGTTAATAATGTTATCCTCATCGTCTTTCTGTTGGCAGCTTACCATCTGCCTGCTGCTTTTTGACAATGACACAGGCTTTCAAGGTCCAGGACCAGGAGGCCTCTTCAGAGGTTCAGGAGCAAGAGCTCACTTCAGTGGTTGAGGGGCAAGAGAGCTGATGGAAGTCAGAGGAATCTCTCTAGATTGACTTGTGACATAACGTGTCACTATGGCAGCAGTGCCCAATCAAGTTCGAAAACTATGTCCTTGGGCCGGACTCTCACTTAGGTGTGATAATTAAGCTGTCCTTTGTTTGATGAGATGTCCGCCACCATTTCAGATGGCAAGACCCTGAGGAAAAACCTTCACATGTCCAGTTTAGATCTACACAAATGACAAATCATCTGTGGTCCAGTGAATCCCAACAGACACTTGCAGCTATATTTTTTACATTGTGGTTTCTGTTGTCAGCCTTTTCCACTGTAATCTACAGTTGTTACTAAAGATTATGAATTTTCTAGGCATTTACACTTGATTCTAAATTGTGTACATTATTTATTTATCCAGTTATTGAATTATTTTTTTAAAATCTTTTCAGTGTTGTTGATTGATATCAAAATTGCTTAAATGAATGCAGTTATTAATGTGCAACAGAAGTATTATGAAGCTTTCATCCAGAATTTGTTGAAGGTATATATGCCGCACATCTGATATGAATTTTAACAGCAGCAGCATGTACAGTGTTATAATCATACAAGAGCACACTGATCAAAGTTTTGCCAGAATTTGTAATTAATTACAAGGTTTAATCAACAACATAAATAAAAATGTTGCTGTTCGCAAAAATTGACAATAAAGAACAGAGGACAGATATTAGAATTTGTGCTTTCCTTACATGCTAAATGGACTTGCACTTGTATCACACCTTTCTAGTCATCTGACCACTCAAAGCACTTTTGACAATACGAGTCACATTCACCCATTCACACATACTGTTGGCCGAGGCTACCACACAAGGTGCCACCTGCTACTCATTTACAATTCAATAAGACAGAAAACTCACAAATTACAGAGGCACATTAAACACCTTTCAATTACTGTAACTGTGGTTATGAATAAAACTGATGTACATAAGCAGTACTACACAAACATTTTGGATGTCTCCATCAAATAAAGAACAGTGCAATATCAATTAGTAAACCTGACTACTTTGAAATCTAACTGTCAAATCTTAAATATATAAAAAATAAAGGATAATATTGGCACCTCATCGGTATCTGCTGATATCGGCTTAAACATGAACTACTGAAACCAACCAACATGCTTTTTCTTATTTTGCACAATGTATGAATATTACATACATTGTGTTGGGACTCACAGGACCACAGATGTTTTGTCATTTGGTAAAATCTACACTTGACATTTAAAGCCTTTTTCCTCTGCATGCTCTTTGTCTTTCAAACAAAGAGCTATGTGACACTCATCGCCACAGGAGATCTCACCTCACACCTCAGTGAGACACAAGTCTCACAATTTGATTGGACTGGACTTTTACAGTGACATGTGACTCTGATGTCACAGGCATCTGTACAAGGTCTGCTCCCTCCAAGCCTTCTCTCTTGCTCTGGAGCTACAACAGCACACAGCTTTTGCTCCAACTGCGGAGAAGTGCACACCTCTTTCCGGTTGGGCCTGGAACAGCAGAAGCCCAGACCCTTGCTCTTTCGCCCCAAACCACTAAAGGGAGGGCAACTGATCATAGACTCTTGCAAACACAAGGTTTGCAATTAGCTTTCCAGCAACAAAGAGAACCAAAGGTAATTTTACAGGGTCAGGGCCATTGGTGCGTGTCTCCGCCGCAGGAACCACCCCCGAAGGACAGAGTTCTGGAACTTTTACAGGGGCTAAACAAGTCCCTGCCTCAGAGTAGGTACTCAGAACGGCCCCGAGAAACTCCTGGCTGGGGCTTGGGGATTACTTGGTGCTGATTGGATATACTCAAGACGGGATGTGATGTCAACAGAAAGTGGCAAAATAGCCTGCATTTTTTAAACTCAGTAGATGAGGGTTAGCTCATTCATAGCTTCGTAACTCAATAAACGTTCCGTGAAAAAAAAATTTTTCCAGCAGATATCTTGGTTAGAATATGATTGAGCTAGCAAAGCAGTTTTGTGTTGCTATGTGTGGTATTTATTCAGTTTTGGGAAATCACGATGTCTAGAAAGCATCAGCGGCTGCAGCTGACAGGGACAGCTCACCACAGCAGCAAAGCTAACATCAGGACGTCATCTGTTAAAAGCCTCTCGTTGTCGGATACGACATGAAACTATTCCAGTTAGGTCAATCGTGTTGTAACTAAGACAACCCCTGGGGAAAAAAAAAAAAATTCACGGACCATTTATTGAGTTACTGAGTATTACAGACACCGCTAAGCCAGCCTTGATTCGGCCATTTTGGTAGTTCTCTGTTGTCAGCTATTTTGTTTTGTAGGCCAAACGGCTCCTTAATCACCACACCTGCCTTTGTCTTTCTCTTTTATCTCTCTCTCACACACACACACACACACACACACACACACACCAAGCTTGTATATAGTTAGTTAGAATTTGTGTGTTTTGGTTTGCTTTGTTAGTTTTTGAATAAATATAATTCTTTGGAATCATAACCCCTGTCATTAATTTAATTATTAATCAAAACTCCAGATTAATAGTTTATTTTATTTTATGAGACTGATAACTTTAACTGGCTATCATTTTTCCCTTTACGGGAATGGTGCCCCACAAGGTGATTTAATGTTAATTAAGTCACATTATTTAACATGAATATTACTTATCAATAATACTTATTAATTATTTCCGATAGCCAATTAAATCCCTACATATTTGGTGCCTCTTGGTGAGACCTAATATATTGATATATATATTGATATATATTGATGTCCATTGATTTTTCTATGAAATCTTGCGTGGTCTGGCATACTTTCCTCAGTCTATAGAATTGGTTTTTAGGCAGACATTTTTTAAATGGCGTGGGATGTTTGCTAGTGGCCAATAACAAAGTGTTTCTGTCAGTATCTTTACGGTACAGAGTAGCAGCCAATCCCCCATCGTTAACCATTACCCACATGTCAAGAAAATGTACTCTGTTTGCTGAATTCACAGGTGAATTTTAGATTATTCTTAAAACCGTTAAGCAAGTTAACAAAGTCGTTGAGTTCCTCCAGATCACCTTGAAAGATGCAGAATATATCATCAATGAATCTGTAGTATTTCAACAGTTTAGGAAAATACCTGTTTGTTTGGGGGTTTTTTGGGGTTTTTTTTAAAAAAAACATATAAAATGGCATAATTAGGAGCACAGATTGTGCCCATACTTCTCCCCAAAATATGTTGAAAAAAGTCGTTATCAAAACTTAAGTAATTATATTTCATTACGAAATTGGCTGCATCAATGATAAACTGATTGGGAGGGTTTTGTGCATGGTCTCGGTTTTCTAGATAAAAACTCAACGACTGTAAACCTTCATCATGTGGTATGTTGGTGTAAAGGCTAGACACATCTAAGGTGAGTAGATAAACGTTCGACACATCTAAGGTGAGTAGATAAACGTTCGCATATCAGTTATGGAGGAGATTTTGTTTATAAAATCTGTCGAGTCTTTTATATATGCTGGTAGTGTCTGCACAGTTGGTATAATGAAAAAAATCAACAAATTCTGACAAAGGAGCTAGTAATGAATTTATCTGTGCAACTATGGGGCACACTGGTCTAATCAGATGTTGGCAGAAAAGGAAATCAAACTCAGATTTTCCATAAAACAAATGTTGGGTGGCTGGGGGATTTTTTTTCAAATCAGTCGTGGATATGTCAAAGAATAGCCAAAATATTGACATGGTACAAATTAATATTTTTTTGTGCTTTTTTGGGTTAAGTCTGCAGTCTACCTTCAGTCCTAGTCAAAACTGTCAAATATTGAATCAATATCGGGATTTTTACCCTTTAAATGCCAGTTTGATTACATGATGCTAATATTTTTTATGAAAATACACAAAAAATGAGTTATTTTCCATATAACAACTGCTGGGGGCTGGGGAGATTTTTTTCAAATCAGTCTTGGATATGTCAAAGATTAGCTAAAATATTAGCTTTGATGCATTTATAGTTTTTTGTAGCATCAGATTTAAAATGTACTACCCTCTTAAGTCATTAGCAGACACAAATGTCCCATTGAGTCCCATTAAAACCACATTTTTTAATCTCATAGCCATTACAAAATATAATCATGCATTCTGTAATATTAGAGTTTCATTTTTGAAAATAATAGTAATAATAGTAAATCATTAATTTCCCCATTACAGGCCTATGCATAAAAATGCTTGCCATTTCACTAGTTTTTTGTGCTTGTGTTATTGAGCTTAGTAGGCTATTTTAAGAAAGTGTGTGTGTGTGTGTGTGTGTGTGTGTGTGTGTGTGTGTGTGTGTGTGGGTGGGTGGGTGTGTGACACACACACACACACACACACACACACACACACACACTGTGGTGAAAACAAAAACAACAATTAGTGAGTTTATGCACCTGGCTGAAGTCCTGTCACAAACTGTTTGTAGCTTGGCTGTCTGGTCATTTCATTCCCAGAAAGATGCAGGAAAGTGAAACATCCACATCCTCAGAAGGAGAGTCTGATGTGGACTTTGTGGTGGAGTCAGATCATTCTCCTTGGTCTTCTTCCTCTCCTGACCTTTCCACAGAGAGTGGAGAGGACACAAAGGATCCTGCAACAGAATGGACTTCAAAAAAGGGGGCAAGTCTGGTTTCTTACGAATGCAGACTCTACCCACTGTTCCTGTTGCCAGAGGTTTGATTCAGGGGTCGACACGGTACCCCATCATCAAAATAAATCAAAAGAGGTTTCCACATTGCGAATCCTGGTGATGGCATACAGTGTTGATCCCGGAATCAAATCTCTGACAACAGGAAGCAGAATGATCTGACTCCACAAAGTCCACATTAAGAGCACTTCTTCTGAGGGTGTGGATTAGAGCTCCACGATATATCGTCTGAACATCGCCATCGTGATGTGTGCATGTGCAACAGACAAATCGCAGGACATGCAATGTTTTCTCTTTTTTTAGAATTTGTAAACTTTTGTTTTGCTTCAGAAAAGCAGCTCTGAAGAAAGCTCCTTGCTCCACTCACCTCTCTCACTGTCTGTCTCTCCCTATCTGAGCACTCAGCAGCCCCTCACCCTTTCATGCAAACGCTGCAGTCACACACTGAAAATGAGTGACATGCAAGAGGGAGAAACAGAGGATTTATGCCTGGTACACACAACACAACTTTTCTGCCCATTCTGAAAGTAACTATGTCACATTACATGATTGTGGAGTCATAAAATCATGCCATGACTTAGGTGACAGACATGACATCCTACACGATGGTACACACCAATTATCCCCGGTCATCTTTCATGATGTGTATGATGTGATTAGGTTATTCTTGTCCTATTTTTATTACTTTTACTATTATTTGAGTCACTGTGTCTGTTCATGTGCCAGCCGAAATGTTCTTGTAGTCAAATAAAAAGCACCAACAGATTGCAGGAGCTATATTTGAAGCACCATACGCAAACATACAAGCCACTGAATTCCTACAAATGTTTCACAATAAAAGCCTATTTAGTAAATGGAGGGATTCTCTCAGCCGAGGTTAAAAGGGGCTTTTAATTTGAAACAAATTCAGGAAGTCTTGAGTTTGAAATGACAGCGCGATGCATTAACTTTTTTCAAGGCAACAGGAACAGATAAAAAGTAAAATTATAAAGATACAGAGGTATTAATAAATAATGGCCCTTTTATAATGTAGTCTGTTTCAAATGAAGCTGGTAGCCTCTCCAGTTGTGGTGAGTAAAAGCCCCGCCACTATTTTTTAATTTTATTACTTTGTGTCATCTGGTGAAAATTCTTTTTTTCTTCTTTTTAATATCACAATATACACACACTTAAACTAATGAAATGAAATGACAAGCATTTTTATGCACAGGCCTGAAATGGGGAAATTAATGATTTTAATGGTGAACAGTAAAAATGACAAATTTAACTATTATTCTCAAAAATGAAACTCTAATATTACAGAATGCATAATTATATTTTGTAATGGCTATGAGATTAAAAAATGCGGTTTTAAATGGGACTCAATGGTATATTTTTGTCCACTAATGACTTAAGAGGGTAGTACATTTTAAATCTGATGCTACAAAAAACTATAAATGCATCAAAGCTAATATTTTGGCTAATATTTGACATATCCAAGACTGATTTGAAAAAAAAATCAGTCTTGGATATGTGCGACAAGGAGTGTGAGGTTGCTGAACAGAGGAAGCTGAACTTGAAGTGGTTTTCTGGCATCATCATCACAACCCATTCGAGACCTGAGGATATTGTTCAGTCAATCAGTCAGTCACTGGGGTTACAACAAGAAAAAATGTTGTGCCTGAAATGTGGAGCCCGGAAGATTTGTGTGCCTGAAATCTGAAATCTTTTCCGGAGCGGGGGGTTTGGTGTTGCGGTCACAAAATGAAGAAATAGATATGTATGTGTTGCAAAGGAACGTGTTTAGTATTAAAATGAACAAAAAGATCATAGCTTTAGTCGTTACTTTTATAGCATAATGATAGCATTATAATAGTGTTGTCAAGATACCAAAATCTTTGTTTCGGTACCCATACCAATATGAATTTCGATACTTTGATATTTTTCGGTACTTTTCCTAATGAGAAGTCCTTTTGGGTACAAACCTTTAAAACAATAAATAGTAGGGGTGTAACGGTACCAAAAAAATCATGGTTCGAAAGTACCTCGGTACGGACATCACGGTTTGGTTGCTCAATGTTTCACCAAGTTGGTGTTGTCTCATGTTGTCTCTCTTTGTGAGGCAGGCTTTCTCTTGTCTTTTTTCACATGCGCCAGCTGCGAATGTTGATACAGGTGTTGTCATACACACCACTTGTGCAATCTGTGCTCCAATAGGAACAAGAAAGGCATTTGTGTGCATAAATGAGTAAAATAAATTAACTAAATTAATGAACTGAATCAATTTCAAAGTACCGGTATTTTCCAAATGCAGTATAGTACCATTTAGAATACTCTAGTACCGCAGTACTACTTTAGTACCGGTATACCATGCAACACTAGTTTATAAATAAATATGCTATTTATTTTTAGAAGCTAAATCATTCAGGCTGTTTGCAAAACTGTATCGCGCTTGATGTGAATTAAAAAGACAGTTACGTCGAAATTTCGCCTCTGGGCAAGCATGTCATCATTGAAATGGATCATATAATGTTGTGGTGGTGACTTTAAAACTTCAGCATAGAGGAATTTTATTGTAACTTTCGTTTCTGTCTGGTTTCTGTTACCTTACCTTTAAAGCCACAGTGTGTAGGAATTTTCCCATCTAACGCTGAAATCACATATTGCATTCAAACAGATGGCGCACTCTAGCGCCTCACTGTTTCAAACACGTATTGCAACAACTGTAGCCGCTGTGTACCAAAAAGCTATGATAACACTGATGGAACCATGTCATCCGATACTACATGGAGTATTATTTCAGGCTACTACACAGACACACGCGACGTGAGTTGACAAACCCCCTCCTCACCATGCTGGCTGTGTTTACAACGTGGGACTGTTGGGGCGGGTGTAAATTGAAACAGCTGATAGTGGCCAGCGGCACTACTGCCGCATAACAAAGTCCCACTCTTTGAGCATAATGCAGGATCATGTATTATGCAGCATCACGGGAGACGGAATCCTTATCGCCAAGAAAGTGCAAAAGGGAATCAAAAAGGCAGCGTGACCGGCAAATTAAAAAAACAAGGGTCAGCACTGGGGTTGCCTTTCCCAGGTGCAGAGAGCTGCTGAAGGAGAAAGGTAATACAATCACAGGCCAGCGCTAACGGCGGCTAACGGCTAACAGCAGCTAACGGCGGTGCAGTGATGCGAGGAGAGGGATGAGGCTGTTAGCGACTGGCTGCTAACACGGGCTAACAGCCAACAGCGGCGCTGGCTTGTGATTGTATTACCATCCTCGCTCAGCAGCTCTCTCCACCTGGGAAAGGCTACCTGGATGTGGGCCTTCGTTTTTTTAATTCGCTGGCAACGCTACCTTTTCTATTCCCTTTTGCGCTTTCTTGGCGACAAGGATTCCGTCTCCCATGATCCTGCATTATACTCAAAGAGTGGGACTTTGTTTCAAATTTGTCAGGGTAGTAGCGAAGCGCCTCTTGCTCCTCTCCTTCAGCTCCTCAGTCACGCAGTGTTGGCCTGGCTCTCAACGAAAACGCCGAAGGCGGTGCTGTATGTCCCTCGCTGGCGGGTGTATTCTCAAGATGGCGAAGCGTAATGGAGCCCCACAGACAACTTACCCACACAATGTACAAACAAATCCTAAATTCTCCTTTTACGAGAATAAGTCCGATTATTGGTGGAGGTAATAGTACACCAGTGATGACATATTTATGAATGCAGATATCAATTTTTGCCAATAAACAACTGAAAATGTTACACAATGTCCCTTTAAAATTACCGCTGTGTCTCAATGTGACATGATGTGAAAGCATGCACAGGCATCAGTGTTGATTGGCCATCACTTGTGCCGTGTAACCAATCAGAGGGGGCTGTAGGCAGGACATTGTTACAAAGCTCAGTGCAGTGGGGACTGCAGGCAGGGAGGGAGACGGTTGTATCAGAGCCAAAGGAGCAAGTTTTAAAATACATTTATTTGATCGGGGTTTGATAGGTTGTGTTTACTCGCACACCATGCACCTAAATCATTTTCCCGGTTCACAGATATATATATTTTTAGGGGCATATGCGAGTGAAATGCTTGCACTGCAGAGCACTTCTGCCCGTGCCGGACAGAAACTTCGCCACGCCGGAAATCCGGCGCTGTGCCGGAGAACTTTAACCCCTGCAATCAATTTTATTTATAAAGCCCAATATTCCAAATCACAATTTGCCTCAGAGGGCTTTACAGCATAGGACATCCCTCTGTCCTTAGGACCCTCGCAGCAGATAAGGATAAACTCCCTCAAAAAAAAACTTAAATGGCGGCGGAATCCCTCTTCCAGGACAGACAGACATGCAATAAATGTCGTACAGAACAGAAACATGATAAATAAACAGTAAACCGTATGACACAACAAGACAGAAAGAGAGACAGAGAGAGAGCTGCAGGGCAGACAGTAATGATAATAGCTTACAACATTAATTAAAGTAATAAGATTATAATAATAATAATAATTACGGCTACGGATGTAACGATGCATCACATTGCAATTAAAAATCGTTTTTTTTGTGACGACTCAAATTGGTGGAGGTGAAAAATGCATCGCGATGCTATTTTGAAACAGTGGAGGGTGCAATCTTTTATTTATTTATTTCTTACTGAAAACAATTCAGCTTAATATACAGCAAGTGCAATAATCACATTTTAATATTGTCCAAGGGCGCGTGAACTACACTTTCACTTGCTCAACGTCGTATGTCAATGTCACTGTTAAATTTCGGACAGTGGCTACGGTTACATGATGGCTTTTCATTCAGAATGAAATAAATCTGAATGAAATAATTTGGAATTAAAGTTTTTCCAGGTAGTTTACATGTTTACATGTTTACACGTTCTTAGTCTTTTACATCCGACCTGGAAAACCTCGCAGCCACTTTTATTTGTTATAATGTACCGTGCTCCTGGCCCGTATTCTGAATTTATATCTGAATTCTCAGAGTTTTTATCCAGTCTAGTTCTTAAATCAGATAAAGTTATTATTGTAGGCGATTTTAAACATTCATGTCGACGTTGATAATGACTCCCTGGCTTCCGCGTTTATCTCATTATTAGACTCCATTGGCTTCAGTCAGGGTGTACATGAACCCACTCACTGTTTTAACCATACCCTCGATCTAGTTCTGACGTATGGAATTGAAATTGATAACCTAACAGTCTTTCCACAGAATCCCTCGCTATCGGATCATTATTTGATTACTTTTGATTTTTTTTTACTTGATTACACACCACTCAGCAACAGTTACTATACCAGATGTTTATCAGATAGTGCTGTCACAAAATTTAAGGAAATGATTACTCCGTCGTTAAATTCAATACCAAGTCCTTTAGTAACAGAGGTTTCCCGCACCGACTTTAACCTCTCCCGAATTGATCAATTTGTTGATAGCGCCGTAAGCTCGCTGCGAACAACACTCGACTCTGTAGCTCCTCTTAAAAAGAAGTTAACAAAACAAAGAAAGTTCGCTCCTTGGTATAACTCTGAAACCCGTAAATTAAAGCAAATATCGCGAAAGTTTGAAAGGAATTGGCGATTAACCAAACTGGAAGAATCTCGTTTAATCTGGGAAGACAGTCTCAAAACTTATAAGAGGGGCCTCCGCAATGCCAGAGCAAACTATTACTCAGCTTTAATAGAAGAAAACAAAAATAACCCCAGGTTTCTTTTCAGCACTGTAGCCAGGCTGACTGAGAGTCAAAGCTCTATTGAGCCTTGTATTCCTTTAGCCCTTAGCAGTAATGATTTTATGAGCTTCTTTAATGACAAAATTCTAACTATTAGAGGCAAAATTCATGACCTCCTGTCCTCAGATAGTACCTATCTAACTTCAAACACAGCTGTAACACTTAATATTTATTTAGATTGCTTCTCCCCAATTTCTCTTCAAGAATTGACCACAGTGATTTCTTCATCTAAATCATCAACGTGTCTCCTAGACCCCATCCCAACTAGGCTACTCAAGGAGGTCTTACCTTTAGTTAACACCCATATATTAGATATGATCAATATATCCTTATTAACAGGCTATGTACCACAGTCTTTTAAGGTAGCTGTAATTAAACCTCTACTAAAAAAGCCCACCCTGGATCCAGAGGTGTTAGCCAACTATAGACCAATATCTAATCTTCCCTTTATGTCAAAGATCCTTGAGAAAGTAGTCGCAGACCAGCTGTGTGATTTTCGCCATGATAATAATTTATTTGAGGAATTACAGTCAGGATTTAGAGTGCATCATAGCACTGAGACAGCACTAGTTAAAATTACAAATGACCTTCTGATTGCTTCAGACAAAGGACTCGTCTCTGTACTTGTTTTATTAGATCTTAGTGCAGCGTTTGACACTGTTGACCATGAAATTCTGCTACAGAGACTGGAACACTTAATTGGCCTAAAAGGTTCTGCACTAAGCTGGTTTAAATCTTATTTATCTGATCCTTTTCGATTTGTTGACGTTCATAATGAATCATCCGTACGTACTAAAGTTTGTTTTGGGGTTCCGCAAGGTTCTGTGCTTGGACCAATCCTATTTATTCTAGATATGCTTCCTTTAGGCAACATCATTAGAAATCACTCTATAAATTTCCATTGTTATGCGGATGATACACAGCTATATTTATCAATGAAGCCAGAAGAAAGTGATCAATTAACTAAACTTCATAATTGTCTTAAAGACATAAAAACCTGGATGAGCACCAATTTCCTGATGTTAAATTCAGACAAAACTGAAGTTATTGTTCTTGGCCCCAAACAACTCAGAGACTCTTTATCTGATGACATAGTTTCTCTCGATGGCATTGCTCTGGCCTCTACCACTGTCGTAAGAAACCTCGGAGTAACATTTGATCAAGATTTGTCTTTTAATTCTCATTTAAAACAAACCTCACGGACTGCATTTTTTCATCTGCGTAATATTGCAAAAATTAGGCCTATCTTGACCCAAAAAGATGCAGAAAAATTGGTCCATGCTTTTGTTACCTCAAGGCTGGATTACTGTAACTCTCTATTATCAGGTAGCTCTAGTAAATCATTAAAAACTCTCCAGCTAATTCAGAATGCAGCAGCACGTGTACTAACAGGAACTAAGAAACGAGATCATATTTCTCCTGTTTTAGCTTCTCTGCACTGGCTCCCTGTAAAATCCAGAATTTAATTTAAAATCCTACTGTTAACTTATAAAGCTCTAAATGGTCAAGCTCCGCCATATCTTAGTGCCATATTATCCCACCAGAACTCTGCGCTCTGAGAAGGCAGGGTTACTCGTGGTCCCTAAAGTCTCCAAAAGTAGATCAGGAGCCAGAGCCTTCAGCTATCAGGCTCCTCTCCTGTGGAATCATCTTCCTGCTACGGTCCGGGAGGCAGACACCGTCTCCACATTTAAGGCTAGACTTAAGACTTTCCTCTTTGATAAAGCTTATAGTTAGGGCTGGCTCAGGCTTGCCTTGTACCAGCCCCTAGTTAGGCTGACTTAGGCCTAGTCTGCCGGAGGACCCCCTATAATGCACCGGGCACCTTCTCTCTCTCTCTCTCTCTCTCTCTCTCCCTCTCTCTCTCTGCCATTCTGGATGTCACTAACTCGGCTTCTTCTCGGGAGCCTTTGTGCTCCACTGTCTCTTAGGTTAACTCGTATTGCAGCGGTGCCTGGATAGTGTGACGTGTGTGGTTGTGCTGCTGCCATGGTCCTGCCAGATGCCTGCTGCTGCTGCTGCCATCATTAGTCATACTTCTACTGTTATTATACACATATGATATTATCATACATGTATACTGCCTGATACTAATATATACTTTCAACATATTGTACCACAGTAGCCAGAACTATAACGACAATATTATTACTTTCATGAATGTTGTTGTAAGCTACTGTCATTACCGAGGATGTCATACAGATTACTGTATTGTGTCATACAGATTGCTGTTAATTTGTTATGCTGATCTGTTCTGTACGACATCTACTGCACGTCTGTCCGTCCTGGAAGAGGGATCCCTCCTCAGTTGCTCTTCCTGAGGTTTCTACCATTTTTTTTTCCCCCGGTAAAGGGTTTTTTTTGGGGGGAGTTTTTCCTTATCCACTGTGAGGGTCTAAAGGACAGAGGGATGTCGTATGCTGTAAAGCCCTGTGAGGCAAATTGTATTTGTGATATTGGGCTTTATAAATAAAATTGATTGAATTGATTGATTGATTGACATATTGATTCTGAATGAGGGTTTACACAGGAGATCAGTTTAATTGCCTTTATTCGAGTCTGCGCAAGGTTTGGGGCAGGGAAGGTTTCTGATTGGATAGGGGGCAGGGCAAACACTCTGTTACGTGTTTACGTTTACCGGAAGAAAACACTGCAGTCCTCGCTCCAGATAACAAGATACTTGACGACGCCGTTCTTAGTGCCTTTTTCGGGCTTGTTTCGCTTATATTCTTGAAGCAGCAGTACGACAACCTTGTTCTGCTAATAATTCATCTGTTGAGGAGGAGAAGGGAGGTAGAAGGTCGAAGAAGGGAGACAGAAGACCGTGCTGTGGCAAATGGAAACCGGTGAGTGCAACAAGTCCGACTGCTCTATCTCAGCCCGTTGCTATGCACGCTATATACGTCATAGTGCCAGAAGGGCAAGGAAACAAGCATGTGCAGAAAGACCAGCATGAACTTAAAGAGGAATGAGTGTATACATTCACACAAAATTCTTTCATTCGGAATGACAAACGGAATAAACCACCCCCCTTTAATTGGATTTAATTTTCAATCGGAATGACCATTTTGGCCTTTCATTCCGAATGAAAGTGGAATTATACTGTCCATGTAAACATACTGACTGACAGAGATGGCACCGGTTGTGAACCTGGATGCTGAATTTTAAATCAATGATGCGCCACAGACTTTTAAGTCAGACGTGTGGTCGCATTTTGGTTTTCCTGTTTTCAAGAATGAAAAGGGCGAGAAGAGGACAGACAACACTTAAACTGTCACAGCATGTCACTCGGCACCACAGTAAGAAACTGAAGTCGCCACTGCCTAAGAGAAAAAAGTTTTGAAAGGATAATCCATGCTTACAAACATATTTGCAACCCCGCTCGCCCAAACCAGTGCAAGGGCCAAGGAGATTACGAGATGCATCGGTATATTCATGGCAAAAGATATGAGACCGTTTTCCGTGGTTGAAAATGAAGGATTTCAGCTGTTGGTCAACACACTGGAGCCCAAATACCACATCCCCTGCTGCCTGCACTTCAGCCAGACGGTAATGCCACACTTTACAATGAAGCCAAAGCACATGTGGTACAGGCCCTCAGAGTGGCAGATAGTGTAGCAATCATAACAGACAGCTGGACTTCCAGAGTGACATTTCGTCGGATGTCTGTGCTGAGAAGAGCTGCAGCCATGGCTGGCTGCTGTTCAAGGTAGCGTTCAATCATATCAAGACTGCTGTTCCAGCACGTAGCGATGTCCATGATGAGACTGTGGTCTTTGACGTACTTGCTAAGCAGCGTACGACATCTATTGCACGATTGTCCGTCCTGGAAGAGGGATCCCTCCTCAGTTGCTCTTTCTGAGGTTTCTACTGGTTTTTTCCCCCATTAAAGGGTTTTTTTGGGGGGGGGGTTTTTCCTAATCCACTGTGAGGGTCCAAAGGACAGAGGGATGCCGTATGCTGTAAAGCCCTGTGAGGCAAATTGTGATTTGTGATATTGGGCTTTAGAAATAAAATTGATTGATTGATTGATTGATCTTTTTTTGAAGAGGCCAGAAAAACAAAAGCATGCACCATCTTAGAAATCTTTAGAAAAGTTAAGTTTTGTTTCAGCCTGATCATGCAACAGCACTTCCTGACCTTAATGGTTGACCTGCGGCTTAATACAGCGCACGGCACAGTTGGGCTGTTGTGTAGGAATATGGTTATGGTTGAGAAAATGTAGCGTCAAAGAAGAGGGCTGTCTGAGTATGAGATGAAAATATTCAGAATATAGCATCCACTTAGACTGATGTAGATTTTTTTAGGTAGGCCTTTAAGTGGCTAAAATATGGTTTCTTGAAAACCCCCATCCACAGCATTACATTACTGAGCTTCTGTGGTGCTAGTCCTGTCTGTCTCTCCAAACAGGGAGCGTGCCAACTGCCATCTACTTTATGCAATATACTGACTATGGATTATTAACTCATAGAGCCCCACTTTCAAAAATCCTAACTATCCCTTTAACTGAAATGAATAAAATGGCCACAATCCTCGAGCATGCTTACCCCTTAAGAATAATAAAGGTGTAATAGAACTACACTAACAGGTTTAACAAAACTAATAGGGTAATGAGAAAGCAGTTTGTATTAATTTAAGATCAACAGGTGAAAACACCTATATGAGTGTATCATGTGGATTACTGTTAATTTATCATGTTGATCTGTTCTGTACATCTATTGCATGTCTGTCCGTCCTGGAAGAGGGATCCCTCCTCAGTTGCTGTTCCTAAGGTTTCTACTGTTTTTTCCCCCGTTAAAGGGGTTTTTTGGGGGAGTTTTTCCTTATCTGCTGCGAGGGTCCTGAGGACAGAGGGATGTCGTATGCTGTAAAGCCCTGTGAGGCAAATTGTGATTTGTGATATTGGGCTTCATAAATAAAATTGATTGATTGATTGATTGATTGATTGATGTGTATGCAAACTTCACTCCCCCTAAATGGAGGTCCATGTGCTAGATAATAGAAGGAAACTAGAAAAGCACTCAGAGAGTGCAGACCTCCGCCAAGTACGTGATATTCCCTCCCCCTCTGTATCAGATTTTGCAGCCTGCATCACAATTAGGCTATTTGCATCACTATCATTATTAGATTATATATGCCTTCACCATGGAGACATTGTGGTGTATTTATTTCATTTGTATTGTATTCAACTTTAGAATTACAACATTTAGCAAGTAGAACAAGACGTGCTTTCCGGCCACCAGATGGCTCTATTTTCACCGTCTTTCAAAATTGGAATTGCTGCTGAGGCTGTCAGACGATAGACTTTTTTATTATTTTATCCACTTTGCTTCAACCGATCACCACCAAAATATTATCATCTGTTCCTTGTCCCATTATCCACCTTCCTGAAAATTTCATCAAAATCTGTTCATAACTTTGAGTTCCATCTCAATACTACACATTTCATTTTTATCATACACATAAATCTTTGCTTACTTTCCTCACACTGCCCTTTGATGGTGTGCTCAGATAAAACTACAGAACAAGATGTTTAAAAAAAAAACAAAAAAAAACGTGCTTACTCACTTAATACAAGTTTTTGTCTTTTGTTCTAACATCCAGCCATTTTCTGTCCAAAAAATGAAGCCTACTCTCTGTTTCATTGCACATGGTAACTGTGAGCTGAAATAATGTTTTTTAGGATGGAGGATAATGCATTTACAGCAAAGACAGTAATGCACCCATCAGTATCCATGGTGACAGATGCTTGCTGCTTGTAGCAGGAAACAGAGAGTATCGCCCACAGTGTGCCTGTTTATTTATACCTTCCTTTTTTTTCCTTTTAAATAGTCCCCCACCAGCCTACAGCTACTGCACAGTAACACTCTGTGTAGTGACAGGGCCTGTGTGACATTCATGAGTATACATAAGCAGGAGAGTACAGTAAGACAGCTCACATAGCAGCCTCTGGATTCAGCCAAGCAATTAAATAAGAAGGAATACCAGATGCTCAGATCCACTGTGGCATTTGAAATCTTAAATCTGCATTGTGCTTTCATAATCAAAAGAGCAGTTAGTTGCAGTGAGCTAGAGGCAAACACCATACTGTCAATCATTTAGTTTCAGGGTTGGGATCAGATCAGTCATCAGTTTTTAAGTATGGTTAGTCCGTTGCTGTAATAATACAGCACTCTATAGACTGTTGACCGACCTCCATTCTGATGTGAAGCCTGATACCAATTTTATCATACTGTGGTATTTTCTGCTATTTTCTGGGTTGAACTTAAGATCTACAAATATATTGTGTGCAGTCTTTGATCTTTCAGGGTGGCAACACTGGATAGTTGTCCTTGTTTCTATGTGACGTTACAGGGTTTTAGTGAGGAACTGGGTGGAGGGTGGGAGGGTCAAATTCTGCTTGTGGCCCAATAGATGCTAGAACCGGCGTCATACCACACACACACACACACACACACACACACGTTTTGACAGCCGAGATTCACGTTTAGTGTGGCAGACAGACAGACATCTGCGCGCCGCAACAACACGCGTAAAAACACAGCAGCCATGTCCATCAAGCATGGTGTCAGAACAGCAGTTACGTCCGACACGATGTTTAAAGCCCATAAGAACCCCCCAGTCAGGCCTGCTGCTGCTGCCGTGTATCAGCGCTGCACAGCTAATGCAGGCTAACGCTTTTGCTTTGCGGTGCCTACCTTTCCACCGAGCAGAGTCGTCGCTGCTGCTGCTGCTGCTGCGGCTGCGGCTGCTGCGGCTCCTGCGGTTGTGTTAATGAAAACGACAGTGCGAGTCCATAAAACGAGCCAAGCCACGGTGGTTGATTAAGCCCAAGCGGTGTTTTCCCAGTAGTGTCCAGGGTCCTCCTTTGAGTCGAACATGAAGCCAAAGCCGTAACGTCTGATCCACAGGATCCACAAACAGTGCGGGATACATTAGACGAAATCATACAAGCATGGCTTTAGTTTGTCAAATGATCACTAGTCATAAAAAGGAGTGAAAATGAATAAATACCAACAGCAGGAAGTGACAGGTAGACACACTTATCTTGACAGCAAGGTGTGTTGTCTAATCAGCCGCTAGGCTCTGAAGAGAGCTCCCGCCTCCACTAACAGCGGGCCACTCAGAGCGTTGCTCTTAACAAGCGTCCCTCAAACGCAGGTGCATCTATGATGCCTTCACGCGCTTACCGTAGGCTCGTACATCATGGGCCGTCTGTGGAACGTTTCTAAAAATTTCCTCAAGCAAGAACGCTTGACTTGGTCACAACAAACGTAATCCTGTATGATGGCAAGTCCATTTGAAAACCCAGCAGAGAAAAACCCAAATTTTAAACCAAATCAATTTCCACTATGCATTTTCAAGATGCCTAAAGCAAATTTGACGTGAAAGGAAATTAAAGGAAAGAAAATATAAAATGAAATGTTTTCATGAATGTTTTAACCTTAATTTTGGATTTTTAATTAGAATCAGAAATACTTTATTGCAGAGGTCTTCAACAGGGGGTCCGCGACCCCTGGGAGGGTCCGCTGAGGTACTGCAGAGGGGTTGTGACATTTTTGGTTGATTAGACAATTTTTTACATTTTTTCCCCAATTTTTTCCACAAATTATAATGTCTTTAAATACACATGAACATTAATCCAACATATTGTAGCAAATGGATAAATGGAGGCAGAAGATGTTATCTTTCAGTCAGAAATGCACACATTCAGCAACACACAGGAGCTCTCTCAAACTGGGCACCGGTTCACTCACAGCCCCTAACATTGCTGTGCCAATCACTCGGCCGCATGTTACATGCTGGCTCTGCCAAGTTCCCCGTGATTGGCCGAGACCCTATTCAGTCCCCAGTAGTGTTGTCAGAAAAATCCATTCTCAGATTAGATTCGGTGCTCCGAGCTGTACAAGGATCGAGAGATCAGTAAAGCTCCCATTTATGCATGTGAATCAGGCCTATTTAATTAGCGGCCCAGAAGCAACCTCTGAGTGGCCCGGGCAGGGATCGGTACCAAGACCTGGTGTTAAACAGCCAGAGGCAAATTTAATCAAGACCGTAATAGTAGTAGCTCAAGCTCTGACGTTATCGGCTCTTATCGTTACTTTTTAAAGTTTTTGTTTCTTGTATTAGCATTCTGCAGCCTCTCTCCTGCTCTCTGCATGGGTACATCCCAAGTCTCTTAAATTACAGCTAGTTATCTTACCTAGCTGACTTTGCTAGCTGTTTAGCCCCTCCCACCTAGGAAAAAACTGCGAGGAGCTAGGCTAGGAGCGATGAGCGAGCATTGTCGGTTTAAGAGACATCAGACGTCCTTTCCACTGAAGGGTCACATGAAGCGACGCCCATTCCTGATGACAGCGGCTCCGCTACCAAAGTCAAGCCAGCCCTCACTTTGAAACATTTGGTCAAGCCAGCCCTCACGTTGTTTTGCGGTGCGCGCATATACTACACATTACGGCAAGAGCGAGAAAGGGCTGATGTACTCCTTGTACAATGAGAATAATATTCTTAAAAAAACTACCTGTTATTACTCAACCGTTCCACTTCAGACTGACAGTACTCGACCTCAGGGTGTCACCCAGAATATATCAGGTCAATCTGATGTAGCATTTCAGAATAAAAGCCCTCTGAACTGTCATATTTTACTGTACTCCTTGTACATTATGATTAATTTTTTTTTTTTTAAAAACTACCTGTTATTACTCAACTGTTCCACTTCAGACTGATAGTACACGACCTCAGGGTGTCACCCAGAATATATCAGGTCAATCTGATGTAGCATTTCAGAATAAAAGCCCTCTGAACTGTCATATTTTACTGTACTCCGTGTACAATGAGAATAATATTCTTAAAAAAACTACCTGTTATTACTCAACCGTTCCACTTCAGACTGATAGTACACGACCTCAGGGTGTCACCCAGAATATATCAGGTCAATCTGATGTAGCATTTCAGAATAAAAGCCCTCTGAACTGTCATATTTTACTGTACTCCGTGTACATTATGATTAATTTTTTTTTTTTTAAAAACTACCTGTTATTACTCAACTGTTCCACTTCAGACTGATAGTACAAGACCTCAGGGTGTCACCCAGAATATATCAGGTCAATCTGATGTAGCATTTCAGAATAAAAGCCCTCTGAACTGTCACATTTTACTGTACTCCTTGTACATTGAGATTAATATTTAAAAAAAAAAAAACAACCTACCTGTTATTACTCAACCGTTCCACTTCAGACTGATAGTACACCACCTCAGGGTGTCATCCAGAATATATCAGGGCAATCTGATGTAGCATTTCAGAATAAAAGCCCTCTGAACTGTCATATTTTACTGTACTTGTACATTATGATTAATATTTTTTTTTAAAAACCAACTACCTGTTATTACTCAACTGTTCCACTTCAGACTGATAGTACACGACCTCAGGGTGTCACCCAGAATATATCAGGTCAATCTGATGTAACATTTAAGAATAAAAGCCCTCTGAACTGTCATATTTTACTGTACTCCTTGTACAATGAGAATATTTTTTTTTTTATTTTTATTTTTTTTAAAAAGTATCTGTTATTACTCAACCGTTACACTTCAGACTGATAGTACACGACCTCAGGGTGTCATCCAGAATATATCAGGGCAATCTGATGTAGCATTTCAGAATAAAAGCCCTCTGAACTGTCATATTTTACTGTACTTGTACATTATGATTAATATTTTTTTTAAAAAACCAACTACCTGTTATTACTCAACTGTTCCACTTCAGACTGATAGTACACGACCTCAGGGTGTCACCCAGAATATATCAGGTCAATCTGATGTAACATTTAAGAATAAAAGCCCTCTGAACTGTCATATTTTACTGTACTCCTTGTACAATGAGAATATTTTTTTTTTTTTTTTTTTTTTTTAAAAAGTACCTGTTATTACTCAACCGTTACACTTCAGACTGATAGTACACCACCTCAGGGTGTCACCCAGAAAATATCAGGTCAATCTGATGTAGCATTTAAGAATAAAAGCCCTCTGAACTGTCATATTTTACTGTACTCCTTGTACAATGAGAATAATTTTTTTTTTTTTTTTTTTTTTTAAAAGTACCTGTTATTACTCAACCGTTACACTTCAGACTGATAGTACACCACCTCAGGGTGTCACCCAGAAAATATCAGGTCAATCTGATGTAGCATTTAAGAATAAAAGCCCTCTGAACTGTCACATTTTACTGTACTCCTTGTACATTAAGATTAATATTTTTTTAAAAAAAACAACTACCTGTTATTACTCAACTGTTCCACTTCAGACTGATAGTACACGACCTCAGGGTGTCACCCAGAAAATATCAGGTCAATCTGATGGAGCATTTCAGAATAAAAGTCCTCTGAACTGTCATATTTTACTGTACTTCTTGTACATTAAGATTAATATTTTTTTTTAAAAAACTACCTGTTATTACTCTAGTGTTGCACTTCTGAGTGATAGTACACAACCTCAGGGTGTCACCCAGAAAATATCAGGTCAATCTGATGTAGCATTTCAGAAAAAAACATCTGAACTGTCACATTTTACTTTACTCCTTGTACATTAAGAAAAACATTCTTTTTAAAAAAAAAAAAAAAAAAAAAAACTGTTATTACTCAGCTGTTTAACTTAAGACTGACAGTATTCGACCTCAGGGTGTCACCCAGAATATGTCAGGTCAATCTGATCTAGCATTTCAGAAAAAAAAACATCTGAACTGTCATATTTTACTGTACTTCTTTTTCATTAAGAATAACATGTTTTCAAAAAAACTACCTGCTATTACAAAAAGCCATTACAAAAGCCCTGTCACATGTTACTGTACTCCTTGTACAATAAGATTAACATTAAAAAAATAACAAAAAAAACCCTACCCGTTATGACATTACATTTCACTACTTTGAGGTAACAAACAGAATTAATCTTTGGTTCAGTTTAGTGGCACAATTGGCAATCCCAGCTCTCATTTTTGGCCTTTTCCAGGTCTTTGGTTGTCATGCCCAGGCGCTGCTCGTGGAACCATCTCCCACAGGAATCACATTGGATCTATAAAATGAAGTTAAAATCACAAAGATACTTTTTAAACATTCCACTCACATGACACGCAGGACAATTAAGGATGGGCAAATGTGTGTGTGTGTGTGTGTGTGTGTGTGTGTGTGTGTGTGTGTGTGTGTGTGCGCGCGCGCGTGCGTGCGTGGTGTTATATCAACACGTGTGGATCTGGGCACGAGCTGCACATTTAACAGCCACACATCACCGTCAGTCCGCTCAACAACGCAACGGATTGTGAATGAAATAAACTTAATCGCAACATGACGATCTTGTACGAAATATCATTGACGTTACTCTTTGTAGTCACGTAGGTATGTGAATTATAGCGTTTCATTTCAAAGAATGCATGTAACGAGTACACTGTTTCTCCGCCATCTCGTTCAAATGAGCCAGAGGCGGGTATTTATACGTCATGGCGTTCAGCTGAAAAACTCTTCCGGATAGGAAGCTCTCGACCATAGCTCGTAGCTGCTTTAAGCTTGCTGCTAGCTCCGAGCGCTAGCTCCTCGCTGCACAAACAAGAGACTTGGGACCGTAGACACATAGACGCCGCACTGACTGCCGCTGCCTTTTGGAGCCGACGTCCCAGCCGGCCGCCATCTTGGATAGGTCTCGCTTCGCCTCCACAGTGCATTCACTTATATTGAGGAAGGAGCTCTATGCACAAGTAAAATAGACTAACTCACTGAATTTTCAACTGATTTTCACGCGGTTTGGTTTGTTACAAACGGCACACATGTAGTTATGATACATGATGCTTTCGTACATCAAAAATGCGGGATTTCATGCTTTAATACTTTCTGCAGATAGCAACAGCATGTTATTTAGGTCACAACACACAGTTCTTTGATTGACCTCAACCCCAGAGTGGGGGGTTGAGGTGTGTGTATATATATATATATATATATATATATATATATATATATATATATTTAGCAGCAATTTAGATAAAGGAATGACAGGGTTGCAGCTGCAAAGGAGAGGGAGTTGGCATGGGAGAAAATTGCTGCTAGAGTCAGTGCGTAAGTTACAGTACAATCACATAATCATATTTGGTGAAAGCTAAAATTTATTTCACCTAGATGCAATCCCATGGATGAAAAAAGAACGTGGAAGCAGCTCAAAATGAAATATAAAAACATTGTTCAAACAGGAGACTTCAGCATAGTAGTGTGAACATAATACTGTTTTCACATACATAAATGTCCTCTCACCTGTATCCTGTTAAATTAGGCCTATTTAAAGTAACATCTTGACTTCTACTCAGCCAACAGAAAGAAGGCTGAGGCCCGTAAAACAGGTGGACCACCACCACCTCTGAAAGAGGCAGAGGAGCTGGCCCTGAGCCAAAACACCGGGAGGCCAGTGGCAGAGGGAATTCCTGGAGGGAGCTCATCTTCTGAGCCAGTCACCCCCCAGGAGCCACCAGCCTTCATAAGATGTAATAGGCCTAGGCCTATATCTTCTTTTGGGCCCCATATAGTTCATGGAAATATTAATTTCACTTTAATGGGTTTTTCTTTTGTCCCAGCAGATTCTGATGCCGTTCTCTCTCTTATGGATCCTTATGCCACTGCTACTGTAAGTAGCCAATACTCCATAGATTATGCCATATAGTAGTTTAAAGTGTACTGAAACATAACACTCATCTTAACAGGATGATGAGGTCACATTGTCTGCTGCCACGGAGAAGGAGCCTGAGGGGCCTACAGAGGTAACATTTTGATGTTGTTAATGATAGTTTCCTCTCCATTCACATTTTTAACATTCTTGTGTGGATTATAGAGTGACATTTAGCTTACACTTAAGTATTAACAGATATTCTTATCCTTTTTAATAGAGCATGGCTAGGCAGCAGGAGGAGGGTCCATTAACCTCCACAGCTCACCTCTAATTAAAACGGTGAAGAAAACTGAAAAGGAAATGGTGCTCCTGGACCGGCAGATCACAAAAAACGATCTTAAAATTGAGATATTGAAACACAAGTTAGAGGTGGGTGCATTATGAATTGTGTTAATGATTGGAGCAATGTAAAACAAAACAAAAAAACTAACTGTTGCTCTTGTATTTGTAGGAAATAAAGAAGACCAAAATAAAATGTGAATTATTTGTCTTTATTTGACTGCTCTGGCTGGTGGTGATTGAGATTTAAATAGTGAAGTGATTCTGGCATATGATGTCTCTGACTGCTCTTCCATCCTGGATGTCTGCAGGATGGATGGGGTTGTCATCAGGGTCTTCCATTTGTAGGGCCGGGTGTTGCTCTCCTATAATTGTGGCAATATTATGGAGAACAACACATGCCTCAATAATGTCACAGGCCCTTTCAAGGGTTGCCCTGCATATAAGGGTGACTACTGAGCAGTAACTCACCAAATTCGGACCCTGCAATTTTCTTTTTTATTTCTTTCTACATGAACAGGTAGACCGATTATAATAGCGACTGCTGAGCAGAAACTTATCAGATGTTGTTTTGTTCGTTTTTTTGTTTTGTTTCTTCTCTCTTTTTTTTTTCTTTTTCTTTGTCTTTTTTTTTTACCCAAATGTTTATCTTGAGTTTTACATGTTTGAAAAATGGAAAAACTGAGACCTTAAAAAATTAAATTAAATAAATGTAAAAAAAAAATAACGTTCAGAAGTACAAAAAGCACATAGCAGAAACAGCAAGATTTAAAGCCTATTAATAAATTAATAAAGTAACCTAACCATAGAACAAAAACATTAAAAACTTACTATACAAAAGTAGAACGTAAAACATAACAGACCAAAACACACAGCCAAAAAGAGACACACAAATGCACAAAGCAAATCACATAAATAAAAGCCACAGCACATGAGCACAATTAGCAAGACGGTGAGAGAATGTACTATACAGAGTACCTAAGTCCTAAAATATATTATGAAAAATTTGGACATAGCCGCTAATTCAGATCATGATAGCAGGTTTGATTGTCCAGTAACCACTGTTTTACTGATTTGGAGAATGAGTTAAGAGATGTGATGTTCCTGAGTTCTATGGGTACAGTGTTCCAGGTGTGTGCTGCTTGATAGGAAAAGGCTGACTGCCTAAAGGCACTCTTCCTGTATGGTATTTTACAATCCCCCCTGGAGGTAGATCTGGAGATGAGTTTTGAATTTGTTTAATGAATTCATTGAGTGGAGGGGGTGCCAGGCCATGAGGACTTTTATATACAATATATATATATATATATATATAAAATATCGACAAATTTGGTCATATTTTCCCAACTGTAACGCTAGTAATGAGGTAATAACTCATGTACATCGGATGTACACCTTGGTGTGATGTATGGTGTATGTTTGGCTACTTAAGTAGTCTACAAATTACAAAATAGTAAAATAGTGTTGATTTTAAATGTTCTGTTTGGCTAAGACATAAAGTTAATTATACAACAATTAGTTCCGACCGAGAAATTTGATTGGACGAGAAGCATTCTGTGAGTGCTGAAAAAGAGTATAACATCACTGGGACTTGTAACAGTAAAATCACTCCGCTCACAGGTGATATAAATATAAATACAACCGTTAATTAACCAACTGTCACACTCGCTACATTGACACAAACTGACACTAGCGTTACACCAAGTAGATATTTTCCCTAAAATTACATTTGAATTAAATTATGAGTGGTCGTCAGGAGAGCTAGGAGTCTTCTGTGCAGACCTCCAGGCAGGGGCGTCGTTTCAGCAAAAGCTAAGGTATGGCAATATGACATGACGTCACAGAGCTACTGATGATGGAATTTCAAAAATATGAACTTATATAAAACTTCACTTTGGTCTTTGACCTGTCAGAAGTAGATATACTATGCTATTGAAAACTGTTTCAAAGGACATGAAGCTGTTTCTTACATTCATAATACCTCATGTCTGCATGTAATGCACGACTTGGTGAGAGCAATGAAAACATCGGACCTATTTTGGCGCATATTTCAGCACCACGGACAGCGAGCGGACGTTTAATTATCATCAGTCATGTGTTTAACTTCACAGAAATTAAAGAAAATAAATTAGCATAATTACAAGCTCATTTCTAGAAGATAACTAAGGGGTCCGCTGTATGAAACACAGTAAAACAAAGGCCAATTTGGTACAATATAGGCGAATTTATTGGAGTGTTTCCAGAGACCAAAAAAATGCGAGCTTAACATTACCGGAGTGAAGTTAGTTTTAAGTTGGATATTCGACAGACATTCGCTCCGGGGGAAACTCATCTGGACCGCCCAGACTGACTCCGAGTCAGCCACTCCAACATTTCAAGTGCACCCGTATTGCAGACTTTACAGTAAATGCAAGGAGACAGGACAAAAACAAATTTGGGATATTTAAAGCAGAGATACTGTGTTTAAAGGCAATAAACTATGATCCTACACTGATGTTGAGCCAACTGATCATATTCACTGGAAGCTATTGAGCTAAAATGTTAATATTTAATATATATAAAAATTAGTAACAATTATGAACAGATTTAAAATGTAAAAACAAGAGGCGTATCTCATGCAGCCAGTGGAGTACTATGATCCTACACTGATTTTGAGTCAATTGATCATATTTCCTGGAAGCTATTGAGCTAAAATGTTAATATTTAATATATAATATTATAAAATTAATAACAATTATGACTCAACATCAGTGTAGGATCATAGTACTCCACTGGCTGCATGAGATACGCTTCTTGTTTTTACATTTTAAATCTGTTCATATTTTTTATTAATTGTTATATATAAATATTAGCATTTTAGCTCAATAGCTTCCAGGAAATATGATCAATTGACTCAACATCAGTGTGGGACTATAGTAACCATCATCTGTCTGCTTGCATTTACTGTAAAGTCTGAAATACGGGTGCACTTGAAATGAGCGAATGTCTGTCAAATATCCAACTTAAAACTAACTTCACCCTGGTGCTTAACATGCCGACATGAAGGAATAAACCCACATACAATCAGACAAGCTTCAAGACATCATTTAGACAGGCTGTCTACAGCAGCAGAGCAAAATGCTTTTACGACACACAGATACCGTATTTTTCCAAATAGTAGCCCTGGCGTTTATTTCACAAAATCGATTTTGACCCCAGACATTTAAAAGAACCAGGGGCTATTTGCTCAAGGCTTTTTTTTTTTTTTTTGTTGCACCGACCTGCACCAGGCCACCTGCACCTGGTTACAGTTCCTGTCCAGTATGTTTTTAGTGCAAAATTACTGTATAATGTAGGGGTGAGTTTGTGTACAAAAATCTCTAAACATTTAGAGTGGGTCATTTTTTTCGTGGGCACGTGTACAAGGGTTTCATCCAAGCCCCAACCTCCGGGGGAGACGAGTGAGGCCAATGCGGAAGTGCCAAAAACTGCAGTTCACTAACTGTCCACTTGAGGCTGGCTCCGGAAGTGAGTCAATTCCCATAGACCCCCATGTTAAAATTGAATGGACCTAACTTGTTTAGTAGGTAGGAGTAGTATCTAGTGGTAGTACGTGGTAGTAGTATGCAGTATGCCAGTGGGCCTTTCGGATGCAGCCACTGACTTGACGATTTGACAATGGGACAGCCCTCGCACACGCACTTCACATGAACGCGCCTCTAAGTCAGTGAGTCTGTAAGGGATCGGATTGGAATAGGGCCTCTTAAACCGACAATGCTGGCTCATCGCTCCTAGCACTAGCTCCTCGCATTTTTTCCTAGGTGGGAGGGGCTAAACAGCTAGCAGAGTCAGCTAGGTAAGATAACTAGCAGTAATTTAAGAGACTTGGGATGGACCCAATATTAAAGCCAAGGTGCTACTGACTAGCTGACTGACTGGATGCCCATTAACATTATAACTCCTATTGTGTGTGTGCATGTGTGTACAGACAGACAGACAGACAGCCTCATCATGGATATAAGATTGTTTTTTCGGGGGAAAAAAAAGGGCCAGGTTCAGGTAAGAGTGTAAGACCAGAATGATGTTGTAAATTGGATCACTGTATCAGTTTATATCTTTTATTAGATATAAAACGCATTGTTCAGTTATTTGCCTTTTGGTTAACAGTACAAAGAGAGAGAGAGGAGCAGAGGACTTTATTTATTAGTATTCTTATTAGTACTTTTGGTACTCACTATAGGGGGCAAGTTTACTCCAGAAACATACATATTGTTTATGTGTATGTTGAGGAGCTGCTGTATCAAAATGAGTTGTCTTCACCCTGAAATTAGGATTACGATATGTTTCTTTTATGATTCCAATCCATTCCTATTTTGCTGTGGCTCTGCATTTAAATAACCTTTATCAGATTTGATGGTTTAGTCACAGACTTTCCCAAAAAGTATTGTGCTTTTCTTTCACAAATGTGGGATTGAAATTGCGTTAAAATGTACAAAACAGTAAAATTTATCTTGCCTGGCTGGGCAGCTCTCTGGGTGCTCAGCACCCCTAAACCTCTGATCCTAGAATCGCCCCTGACTGAGACTCTGCTCTGGGGCTTTTAGAACCTCACCGATCTCTGCTTTGCTTGTGGAAATGGGGGAAATGCCCTTGTCTCTAAGGGGAATTAAACTAGGTTTGCAGTACTGGGTCAAATTATGCTGCTCAGGTCAAGCATGTCCAGCTAAGTGCATACTACTAGGGTCATGGGAATCTGGAGGAGGGGCTAAACGGCAACCATTTTTTAATACTGTTAATCAGCCCAAATCTAATAATATATAATATTTAGTGCTGCTGGTTTTGAGAAGACAATGAGGCTCCGAACCGGTGGAGGGCAGTAATACGCCAAGACGCGTCTACGCTGCCGGAAAAATCCACAGAAGAAGAAAAAGGAGAAGAAGACGAAGAAGAAGAATGCTTAGGTCGGTGAGCGGTGGTTTGAATTTCTGTTGGATGTTGTTGATGGCGATTGCCCAGCCAGTCAGTTCGGTTGTCAGTATTTGATGAAACATCGACTCAACTTAAACTGGTAAGTTTACATTAACTTTACTGAGGAATGGAGAAAAAAGAGCGAGTTAATATGACCATGTAATCGTAAAATAGCACCTGAAAGTTACCCTGCCAATACAAAGATTTTGGCCGAGTAAGCCGTGGTAGCATGGTAGCATTGGTATGCAGCCGTTATGTCAAGAAACATACAGCATTATGCTTGACTTATAGTAGCTTTATATTGAGCCCGGGGGGTTAATACGACAATTTAAAACTTCTTGTCCGGTGTTTCGGATTTACTCGGGACCATGTTAACTGCCGACTTTCAGCGAGGATCATGTGAAGTCTCAGGAAGAGAACACGTAGCTGTTCTCGCGAAAGCCCCTTCATTCAATTTTTCATTACAGTATCAAAATATAGCCAACCAGATCCGTCTTTGGACTTAGAAGAAGAATTGCACCTCTCGTAACGGAGTGTTGGAAACGGGAAGAGAGCAAGTTGCTCTTCCTGTAAACTTTACGCATACCAGTAATAACATTTCTAAAAAAGCCTACTCAGTTTCGTCTTAGGCGCCTGATAAAATAAACATATGCCATATTAAAGATGAGGCTGAAGTTGGCTTCCTATTCACAGCTTTCAATTGGAATTTCTCAGTCCACCTTGAATCTCGCATAACGCCTGTAGATGGCGGTATTCAGTCATTTTCAGGCCAATTCATGAACTGAAAAATTGAACAAATGCAGGGGAGATGAAATAAGAATGATCAGTAGAGTGCAACTGTCCTAAATTTTGAGCATTTTACTGTAGCATTTTTTTATTATTTGCTGTGTCCGAAATCATTCACTACTCCCTACTCCCTACTCACTATAAAGGGAATTCCCTATATAGAGGACTATATAGTGAGCTCATTAAAACACTTTCGGACACTACTCCGTCGCGAAGTTAAGTACGTCATTACTGTCGCACAATTAAAACGAGCCAGAGTGATGTGGGTTTCCGAAATAAATAATAAATTCATTTGTGTGATAAAAACCTAATACTGAGCGTATTTTCCCACATGAATTAATACAAAAATAAATACACTACTACACTATTACTTACATTTGTATGTATTTCCCTGCTGCACCGGGTGCTCCTCCTCATTGTCCGCCATGTCTGCCGTCTGTTATTGGCGCCTCCGCAATGCATCACGGTACATATTGCTTGGTTAGTGACCATCGGTTGTACACTACTTTTTGCACTGCATTGTGGGATATTATGAGTCCACTATATAGGGTATATTAATTTACACTAAACATTCGGACAGCACTACAAAATGGCGAACACACTATTTAGTGCACTATTTAGTGAGTAGGGAGTGATTTCGGACACAGCCATTGTCTTTACTCATGGTAAACGGAATGTTCGAAACAGGAAGAGAGCAGGTTGCTTTTCCTGTAAATATAACTCATATCTGTAATAAATTTTCTAAATAAGCCTACTCGGTTTCATCTTTGGTGTCTGTTTAAATAAATGTACCACATTAAAGAACCGTCCAGTCCGTTGAAAGGTAAATAAGAGAACATTTTCACGGGATTTGAACTCACTTCATCATGAGAAAAAAATAGAGAGATGGATGATAAACGACGTGCGCCACTATCACCACATTCACCGTGGGGCAGATACTCTAAAAGTCCGACAGCATACGGCCAGTAGTGTCTTAAAATTGGGAAGTAGCCAGATCAACTTGTGACGACATTGTCCGTGCACTTGGGAACATTTTACCACCTGACTGGTTTCCAATACAAGAAGCAGCTGTTTGAATCCACGTAACTCATAAACATAACATTAATAGTGTTACAGATTAATAAAGCCAATATTCATATAATCACATGGAAATAGGTTATTTTAAATGAAGCAATAAAGCAGCAGCTGTATCAATCCACATAACTCATTAAAGTAAGGCACGATAACATCTATATTTATTTATGTTCTATTTATTTATGTATTTATTTATGTTTCTGCAACATGCTGTCCACCACTAACAGGAACAAACTAACAAAAATAACACACACCGCATCCAAAATCATCAAACATCCCACACCCAACTTCACAGAGTTCAACCACCGAGCTGTCACACCGTCTCGCACGAACAATAACTATTGACTCGGATCACCCTCTCAACCCACACTTCATACTGCTGCCATCTGGGTGCAGATACAGGACCCTGAGGTGGAGCCAGGCACACTTCAACAAGAGCTTTGTTCCGTCTGCCATATCTGCACTCAGTAACCTCCCCCAATAACCAGCCCTCCTGAGTGTGATGTATGTGTAGGGCTGTACCCAAATATTCAGATATTCGAATATTTGTTTCTATGGGTAGGTATTCGTTATGAAAATTTGGTATTCGATATTCGTTTTTTTATTTACTTATTCATTATTATTATTATTATTATTAATATTATGTCATTTATTTATTTATTTATTAGATATTTTTTTGGTGATAAATGTATAGTCTTAGTTGTTGGTAAATGTAGGTTATCAATAGAAGTCAAAACTTTCAAAATTGCATTGTTAAAAATGTGAAAATATAGTATATCCCAACAATGGAGCTTGTGTGCACGGCACGCTTGAGCGCATCTGTCTGAGGTTGTGGATCAATGCCAAGTTTTATCACTTTATCACTATTCCCTCTACTTGTAGCTGTTTTTTCGTTATCTTTTGAGTTTAATATGAATTATGGAACCATTTTGTCAATGTTTGTTTGTTTCTTTTGGAGTGTGTGACACAAGTGTGTTTTGAAAATGGCCGCGGACTGTCACCTGCTCAATGCATCAGTACCTTCGGATGCCATGACAGTAATAGCCAATAATGTCAAAATATCATTTACAGACCGATTTAACAGATGATCACTGCTGCCCGATCGGCAGGTCCATTTGCGGGTCCCGTGGGTTACGGGTCGACCCGCGCATCACTACTCAGCTCAGTCTATAAAGGCTGTACACAACAGTAAGGCTGTAGACATTATACTCTGTTCAGGCTGGCAGAACCAAAAGTGCATTGGCTCTACAGTGCACGACACTGCTGATTAACCATTTTATTGCAGCACAGAGTGATCAAAAGAAAGCATAGAATAATGTACTGAAGGAGACTGTTGTGCCATCACATTTTTATGGTTTGAGAGCAAAGATCCGGTCGCTGCTGTGCAAAACGCTGCAATACAATTAGGTCCAATAAAACCCCGGAGGAGTGCTTCGCAAGGAGTCTTTGAAAGGAGCCAAGCCTGGTGTAAAACTGGAGAGAGCAGGCAGCATGGCCACAGCACCACCCAGGGTTTTAATTCACTGTCATGGGAGGGTGTGTAAAGCTGCCAATATCTGACCGTAAGAAGCTGCAGTAAGAGTATTTTCGGATACTTTTATAGTACTTTTCTATGAAAAATGACTCAAACCGATTAGTCAACTACTAAAATAGTCACCAATTATTTTAATAGTCGATTAGTCATCAATTAGTTGACTAATCGTGACAGCCCTAATATGTTGTTCAATGTTTGGTGGTGTTTGTGCATGGTGTTTGTTGGCGGTGTTTGTGTATCAACACGTTTCGCCTCTCATCCAAGAAGCTTCTTCAGTTCGTCAAGATGTCATTGTCAGTGCTACCTAGCAAACAATGATCTGCTGGAAACTAAAGGCACAACCACATTAATAGAAGGTGAACACTGAATTCAAGTTTAATTACATGAATGAGCCTCAGATGAGTACATCAAATCCACTTGTGCATTAGCTCAAGGAAATACGACCTTTAGTTGGTCGGTGCCACAGATTTGGTTATGTTGCAGGATACTTGTTAAATACTTGTTTCTTCATTGTACATGTTTGATATACCGTATACCATGTGTTTTTTTTTTTCCGGCACCCTCAAATTTTCTGATTATTTCCAGGTTTACATAAACAGGGCTTGATATAGGGCTGCTCAATTAATCGAATTTTAATCGTGATTACGATTTTGGCTCCAGGCGATCTCAAAATTCATACAAACGAGGAAAAACGATTATTTGGTGTTTCCGTTCTGAGACGCGCATGCGCAACTCAACCGCTACGCCCCCGCCCCCGCCCCCGCATGTGTGGCGAGTGGAGATCCAGGCCGGCGATTCAAGCACGTGTAAAAATGACAGAGGGTGAGGCTGAGGCTGAGCAGACATGCCCGATCGAGCAAGCAGCACCAGCTCCGATTTTTTATTTTTATTATTTCTAATCGCAGGGCAGGAATTATACCACGGCCAAACGGCCAGTGCCTTGGAGTCCCCGGTGTGTGGCTGCAGTGCCCCTCCTACCCATACGGCCAGTGTAGCGTGCACTGTTTTTTTATGACAAACAGCATAGTAAGTAAGGCTACGGCTAATTTAACGTAATGTTACTAACACTCCGACACATGCACAGACACATAACGTTACCGGACAGCCTCTCGGTCCTTAGCCGCTAACGTTAGCTTGTGTTAGCACAGTTACCACACAGAAACTTTTACAAAGGGTCATAATGTGCTTCTAGTGACTGTCAAATCGCCAGCGAAAGCTGTTTACACTGCGGACACGGAGATGGGACAAGATCCTCTGTCAAGGAAGATGGTTCACTCTGCTCTGTCGCCAGGAACAAACTGGGAGGCAAAGATCCTCTCTGAGGAAGAGGGCTCACTTTGCTGCAGGGTTCACCAAAATGTTTTTTTTTTTCTTTTAATAAATTGAACACACATTAAAGAACATACAAGATCCTGTAGAGAATTAACACATATAATACAATACAATAAACATTGTCAAATTAAATGAAGGAAGAGTATTTTTTAAAGGCAAATAAAATATTGGGGATTTATTGTTATTGTTATTTATTGTTTTGTCTTCATTCAGTGTAATTAGCACATATTGTTATTGCGCCATTTGTTTTGGCCTTGGTGCCCCACATTTTGGCCGTGATGCCCCAATAAATTTGTATTTATCAAAGGCCAAAGTGGCCTTGCCCTAAAAATGACTTAATTCCAGGCCTGTAATCGTATATTTCCTCTCCTGTTTCTGTGCTCGGAGGGGCCAGTTGCAGTGTGCTGCTTTTTTATGTGCTGCTGCCTCCATTGGCTGATCATCTCTGCTGACGTAAGATATAAGTTATGAGCAAAAATATGCACCACTCAGCCAGAAAAAGAACCTCTTAAGCAGGGCAAGTAAGGATTTAGATGGGGCAAGTAGATTTGAGAAGTACTTGCCCAACAGGGCAAGTAGGAAAAAACCTTAACATCGGACCCTGCTACTACATTACAAGATATTTTTATATATTTAACAGGAGAGTGTTTTTTTTAACATGTTCAATAAATGCTGTTCCAAATTCAAAGACATAATCGTGTAAATAATCGTGATTTCAGTATCGACCAAAATAATCATGATTATGATTTTTTCCATAATCAAGCAGCCCTAGCCTGACGCTAACTTTTTTTTTTTTTTTTTTAGGATTTTTTTTTGCACAAAGAACTTTAGGGGCACAATGTAAATTGATCAAATAATGTGTTTTCCATAATAAACGTGATGCAAATAGACATTTACAAGCAAAATTATTTAATGAATTTGTATACAAAATGTAAAATCATCAAGTTTTGAAAAAGTATTGCAATTTAATTTTGTCTTCAATGTTATTATCTTATATATTTTATCTTTGCAATATGATTATTTTATATAATGTTATTACTATCTTAAAACATTCTCCAGGTCCTCTGAAACTCTGCAGGACTTATTTCCACCCTGCCCAGCAGCGGTACAGTGGTGAATGTTCTATTCTGTAGGGAGAATAGAGCAGGCTTACCCGGAGGTCCACCGCGCTTCCCAGTCCCTCTCAGAGGTGGTCCTGGCTAGTTTTGCACCCTGGTCGAACCATCCCTCAATCAATCCCCCAATCACAGCCCTGCCGGTCTAAAAAAAAAAAAAAAAATAATGGCAAAAACGTTTCTTCAAACACTAGAATTAAGATAAAAATACTCACAAACGAAAAAACACTAATGGTCGGTGATAAGTAGTGTTTAACTTTTGATTGAACACTAAATTATAACCCTCGGTGCATACTGCAGCACAATCAAACAGATGCACAACTCAGAGCATCTGAAGTGTCTCTGATACCAGACTCAGAGCGGACCGATGGAACTGGAAAATGCATATTTTACATCAATAAAATCTATTTTATCATTATTTTGAGTCACATTGTGGAAAGAATTTAGTCGTCTGTGTTAAAGCAGGATAATGGCAGGTCTCCATTGTGCGTCGGGCTTTCTATTTCCTTGTCAGAGATTTTTTCTTTTTTAATTACTACTTAGGTTTTTCAAGTGATTTCCTAAATTTGTTGTTGAGTTGTGAAATGCCAATGGGCTTTATGCATAGCTCCACTATTTCCTGAACTTAAAGCAGCTCCTTTATTTCCTGTCTTATATTATTGGACAAACTGATTAATCCAGGTGTGTCTGACCATTGTTGTGACTAGAAGTAGTGGTGCTGTGCAAAAAGCTTATTGCTTTTGTGGGGGTTAGTGTGCATTTAAGGCCTCCCCCCTAAAAAAATAAAAATAAAAGCACCAAAGCTTCGAATTTTTTATTTCACAATCGAATCCCGTGCCATCGAACAAAACTTAAAAGCTTCAAATTTTTTGGGTCATGTGGTGGCAAAAACTCAAGGTCCAGAGCCGTCCCAGAAGGCTCGTAACCTTGCTCTTTTCCTCTCGAACAGACTTTCCTTGTCTTCCATTAGATATCAAATACTCAGAGGTCAAAAAATCACTGGAGACACATAGAATCAGATGCAACTGAGTTTAATGTGCTGTCAGGCATTAAAACACACAAACTCTTTGAGGCACGTTCCGGAATGCGACTGACGTTCAGTCCTTGCAGTCTGTCTTTTAAGCTGGAGGGGTAGCAGGCATCAACAACAGGTGTTAGGCCTTGACATTAGTGTTGTAATCGTTTAGTGAAACTCTTTGCTTCCATTGTCACTGTGCTTTTTCAAAAACATGCAGGTGTAATCATTCAGGGGAACTCCTTGCATCTTATTTGTCACAATGTCCTTCAAAACATGCGGGTGTGTAATCACTCAAGGGAACTCCTTGCCTCTATTTGTCACAATGTTTTGGTTTCGGGCACACCTGTTTTTAAAAGTATGTGAGACCCGTGAGACCCAAGGATTTTGTATGTATCCCTGATACAGTTTTAACCTTGGATGCGTGTGTGTGTGTGTGTGTGTGTGTGTGTGTGTGTGTGTGTGTGTGTGTGTGTTTTAGTCAGTACATCTGTGTGTGTGTGTGGGTTCTCAGTAATACATTTGTGTGCTCTCAGTACCCAGGCTTGAGTGAAGTGTTTCTGTCATGCATGAATACATAACACATTTCTATATGAGCTGAGTTTTCAGTCTTAATCAACTTAAGCAAAATAAAGCATTTACCTGATTAATGAACACATTTATCAATGGACATAGTTACTTGATTAATGAACATTCTTCTGATTGGTAATTAAATCTTACACTACAGTCAGCCCTACAAGCAATCAAGCAATCAGTTTTATTTATAAAGCCCAATATTACAAGTCACATTTTGCCTCAGAGGGCTTTACAGCATACAACATCCCTCTGTCCTTTGGACCCTCACAGTGGATAAGAGGAAAAAAACTCCAAACGTACATAAGTTATTTTCAGAGCGTTTCTTATTATTCTGAGAGACTAACTCAATATTTTCAGATTGGGGACCTGGGCCAATCGTAACAAAATTTTAGGTTTTCCTCAGTAACTAATGTGTTTATAAGACTGATGCTGCAGCAGATAAAGGTGGTCATTTTAATATCTTAAATACTGCTGGATGGCTTATTGTAACCTATAATAATACAACCTTGCAACAAATTTATATTATTACACAAAAGTACTGTAACTAATAGGCCAAACTAAATCTTTAAATAAAACCCTAAAGAAGACTATGTAAGCTGAAACACGTTGGTACCCTGAAGAAGACTATGTAAGTTGAAACGCGTTGGTCAACTACACATTTTCCAAAGAAATACAAGATGCTAAGGTTATTAGTGCAGGCCTATGGCATTTTACATTTTATAAATTAGCCCAGCGACAAGCAGAGATTTCCTCTGCTCATATGAAGCCAGGATAAATCTCTGAAGGACATAATACTGGTAAATACAAACTTTGTTTCCACTGAGGGAAAAGTTGTCCGTATACAGAAACAGACAGGAGGTCTGCGTCACCGTGACGCATAGTTACAATTCTGAGGAGGTGCACGTCAGGCTGCGGTGTAGGTTACAGCGTAGGCTCTAAGTTGATGTGGAGCCTACGCCGTAGCTACGGCGTTGATTCAACGCAGAAGTATAAATGAACTTTTACAGCTCAAAACCCACATTACAATATCAAACTAAGTACCTTCCTTAAGGCCATTTGACTCTATCGTAAACTAGTGTTGTCACGATGCCAAAATCTTTGTTTCGGTACCCATACCAATATGAATTTCGATACTTTTCGGTACGTTTCCTAAGGAAAAGTCCTTTTGGCTACAAACCTTTAGAACAATAAATAGTAGGGGTGTAACGGTACCAAAAAATCATGGTTCGAAAGTACCTCGGTACGGACATCACGGTTTGGTTGCTCAAATGTTTCACCAAGTTGGTGTTGTCTCCCTTTGCGAGGCAGACTTTATGCGAATGTTGATACAGGTGTTGTCATACACACCACTTGTGCAATCTGTGCTCCAATAGGAACAAGAAAGGCGTTTGTGTGCATAAATGAGTAAAATAAATTAACTAAATTAATGAATTGAATCAATTTCAAAGTACCGGTATTTTCCAAATGCAGTATAGTACTGTTTGGAATACTCTAGTACCGCAGTACTATTTTAGTACCGGTATACCGTGCAGCACTATTGTAAACCATTGGTACTTTCATGTCAGTCTTTTTTAACAAGTCTTTAACCCATGTACAGTATTTACATTTACAGAGTTATTGGTCACTATCTTGATTTCTCATGAATTGCTTTAGTAAGTGGTCTCTTCAGACTAGTACTGTTGCTGTTTTTGGGCTGATGGGTCCAGAAAGCCTCCATTGGATGTAGTTCTACTGAGAAAGACTCCAGGGGCCAGTTGCACCAACAGGGCTTACGCCTGGTCTTAAAGCAGCTGAGGGGAACTTTTTACCATTTATATAACTGTCCCTAGTTCGTATCACCCCTTTAGCCGCTTTTGTCTCGTAACGTTACAACAAATGCCACAAAATTATCTGTGACTGTGACCATGAACACAAATATACAGCAGGCAGTTGTTTTCAGTTTGTAAGAAATTCAGAGCTACACCAAAACATTTATGATTTTCTTCTCGCACTGCCAGTTGCAGTCGAGATTTTATGAATGAAGCCGAATGCCGGCTGCAGTCGGAATTTTACGACACCAGGCTGTGGGTGTCATACCACTAACTGTAAGGAAATATTATGCTCAACTTCAGCAAACACTGAAATGGAGAGACTCGGAGAACCACAGAGAAAAGTTACAGCCAACGGGATTACTTTATTTGCGGAATACACTCAGCAACACAAGGACATAGCAGAAACAGTAGAAACAGCCCCGCCTATCCAACTTCCAAATGCCTTTATACTATTTGAGTGTGCGTGTGTGTGTGTGTGCATCTATGTGCAGACAGATCTGGGTGTCTGACCTAACTGTCCCACCAGTCAGGTCGTCCTAACCTAAATGTTCTGTTCTCTTGTTTGGTTTCCAAAGTTCACCAACTCAAAAACAACTCTTTATACGGAGTTCTTCCTTTTGCAGAAACTGACATCTGATCAACTGTTTCTAATGCTGTGTTCCCACCAAAAGCGAATTCGCAAATTCGCGCGTCAAGATGACATACAAAGTCAATGCAAAGACGCGAAATCGCGCCAGGCGGCGCGATGGACGCATCTAGCGCAACGCGATGAACGCGATAGAGGCTGTGCTAACTGGAGCTAAGCTAGTGCTAACGTTCATAGTACAGCCATTCTGCAAACTAATTAAAGACACATATTTACAGAACTTACCAAGTAGACCAGTCTCCTCGGCGTCTTTCACCCAAGCCTGCTCCTTTTTGTTGCGGTCTCTGTAGAGTAGACACGTAGTATCATATAGCTCCAGGTAGCCAGTGCTAACGTTCATAGTACAGCCATTCTGCAAACTAATTAAAGACACATATTTACAGAACTTACCAAGTAGACCAGTCTCCTCGGCGTCTTTCACCCAAGCCTGCTCCTTTTTGTTGCGGTCTCTGTAGAGTAGACACGTAGTATCATATAGCTCCAGGTAGCCACTGACGACCATGGCAGAGATAACCACCATCGCTGCTTTGTACCTGCTCTGGAAGTCCCAGATGCATCGGAGGGCCAAACGCCGTCGTTTTTGGGTTCACCCTATCCTGCAGAAGCACATCCAGCTCGACGAGTTTCACCACTTCTTTCAGGAACTCCGTCTGGATGATAGCCGCTTTCAGCGGTACTTCGGGCTGACTGGGGCCCAGTTTGAGGACCTGTTGGCAAGGGCTGGCACCAGGATCTCCCGGCAGGACACCAACTACAGGCGCTCAATTTCAGCTGCGGAGTGTCTGTCCATCTGTCTCCGGTGAGTAGCAGTTCATTGCTGTGTCATCAAGTGGACGTTGTTGACACGCCAGTGTCGTCGGGAGAATCTCAACGCTGATTGGCTATCGCGGCACAGTGTCACGCGATTTCGCCTCAGAAGTTCACTATTTTCAGCTCGAGCGATGAGGCGTTGGACGCGAATTTCACGTCTAGCGCCTCTATCGCGTTCATTGCGTCTTTGCATTGACTTTGTATGTAATCTTGACGCGCGAATTTGCGAATTCGCGTTTGGTGGGAACACAGCATAAGACCTTTTGCAGCTGACATTATTTTCA